>JAUTXW010000066.1:1200000-1574545 GCA_030620095.1 Kuschelorhynchus macadamiae | reverse complement strand
ACACCATGGTAATGTAAATTGATTCAAAAATTTAATTTTACTTTTATTTAAATAAATCAATTGTGGCATAGATTACTAATGACTAATTACTAAAGAATTCGGCATCACGTGTGATTAATGGGTATAATTAGGTGACATTTTAGATAAATTCTATATTTTCATTTTCCAATAAAGTTCTAATTCACCACTTATCGTAAATTTTGTTAATTTACCAATTAATTATTGACTAAAATTAAAAAAGCATTAAAAAGTTTATATTATATTATTTACTGATGAATGCTTCAAATACGAATAATTTATTCTCATAACACTTAAACTAATTTACATTATATTGATTACATTATATATTGATTACATTAATGAATTATAATAAAAACCGTACACCTAGATAAATATCTGTGTGTGTACAAAACAGAATATTATTCTTAATTTTAAAAATTGCAAAAGCATACAAATAGAAAAAAAAATATACCAAACACTTTATCTAACTCTAGTAAATTATACAATTGCAAATCTGTGACTTGATTGAGAAACACAAATAACTATAAACCAATTAACTTAGCCTTTTCTATATTAATTAATTTACAAAATATAAGATACATAACATAATCATCTTCGCAGAACTGTAGCAAAAACTTCAAAGCCTTCCTTAAGCAACTCGGTTATCTTTTTACTAAAAAGATGTTTGTTTTGTATATAATTGCTGAAGTGTAAAGACTTGGGCTTCCTGGTAAAGAAGTTCAGTAGAATATCCGGGATGTTTTTTTAAAATTACCCTTAGGAGATATCTTTTAGTAACATTTAATATATTTAAACCAGTAGCAAGAGACCCACCCCATATTGATATACCATATCTAATAACTGATTCCGCCAAAGCTGTATACAACATTTTTAAAATATAAATAGGCATACAATTTCTGAGCTGATAAAATTTATAAATAAGTTTACGAATTTTTAAGTTAACACTTTCTATATGTTTTTCCCACTTTATATTTTGTTCAATAAAAATACCTAAATACTTTATACATGTAGTCTTACTTAAGGTTTCTGTGCAATTACATGTATTTTCTTTCAACAAACACCGATATGAATGTACTTTTAGTTATTGCACATTTAACTGATTATGATCCAAAATACTGAAACTCATATATTTGGTTTTGTCTAAATTTATTGACAATCGATTTTCCCCTAGCCATTGACGAACTTTTGCAAAATCAGTAGCTGCCTTATCGACCGTGCTTTCCCAGTCACCACCCTTTACAAGTAAGACAGTGTCGTCTGCATAAGAGATAAGTTTAAAGAGTAAATCAAAGTGGACCGAGCACAGTTCCTTGCGGAACTCCACACCCCACCGATTTAAAAGTACTATACTCATCTCCTACCCTTACACACTGCTCCCGTTCAGTAAGATAATTTTTTATTAAGCTATAAAATAACCCTCTAATCCCATATTTTTCCAATACTTCTAATAAAATTTCATGCGATACCGTATCAAAGGCCTTAGCCAAATCTAAAAAATAGCACATGGTTTGATTATTTTCAATAGCGCTATAAATGTAGTTTGTTACCTCAAATAGCGCTTCTTCAGTTGATTTACCCTCTCTAAATCCAAACTGATTTGGAGATAATATGTAAGTACATATCATTTCCTTTATATATTGATATAACAACTGACCTCTTTAATTCCTTCGGTATTATTCCTTTCAAAATTGAACAATTATAGATATGAGTCAAAGATTTTGAAATATTATGACGTATTTTCTTTAGTAAGCTACCCTTTAATCCATCTAAACCTGGAGCAGCATAATTTTTTAAAGATACTATATGTTTAAGAACTTCACATTCGGTTATAGGTGTTAAAAATAAACTAGAACAATTCGCGCGAGAACTATTAAATATTTTTTTACAAGATATTCTGTTTGACATTGTTTTTCCGATATTTATAAAATATTGATTAAACATATTAGCTACCTCTTTTTTCATCAGACTGGATAGTATTATTGTTATCTCTTAAAAAAAAATTAAAATTTTTTGTATTTTTATTGCAGTTTATTTCCTCGTTAATTATTTTCCACATTTTTTTAGGATTTCGTTTTGTTTCACTAAATTTGTTTTGATAATATAAAGTTTTTGTTTCCTTTATCAACCTATTTAGAATATTGCGGTAATTTTTAAATTTAATTTAATCAATAACGTCACACTAAATCAAAATTACAGGAAAAAAAATCTGATAATGAGTAAAATGCAGAGTAAAATATTTGAATTAATGTTCAAGTAGTCAGTAAAATGATTACATATTCTGATAAATATTATAAATGACTCTCGGTTTACCTGAGCGAGAGTAAACCGAGGAGATTACAATTTAGCAGCGTTTTTTGTTATATAATTATTAACATCACTACATGGTTTGAATTGATTTAATTTTTTTGTGGCTGGAAAAAGGTTTGACATTTAACCCCTGTTGACAGGTAACAAAATATCACTTTTTATGAAATTAGGGGAAAAATGAGGACCTTTTTCCCGGATATATATATATATATATATATATATATATATATATATATATACATGTAGTAAAGGTAGATATTTAATTCTAGAATATTTTGTTATACAAAAGTTACATTTGTTTTATATCAAAAGTACAATTATTAAATGTGCACTCTAAGAATGACATGTTCCTTGAACTATTCGGTACAACAGTCGAACACACGTTCTAAACACTTTATTAGCTATTTCTGTTCTCTGTGCTACTGATTCATCAACATACCCTTCAGCGACCGTTGATGACTTCTGACCGTCATGTTTATTTAGTGTCATCCAGTCTCCCCCAGATTCAACTGAAAGTGTAGCAGACGATCTTCGAAATGAATGACCTGTATATGATTTAGCATTTTCAAGTTGAAGAAAATTAGCTACTGTTTCAGGTACCTTATAAAACTGATTTTCACCCACAACCTGGCTGATACAATTTCCGTTGCAATATGCATAAAACAGGCGGCGACCCTTTGCTGCTGATGGACGAAGGACTTATATACATTCGGTAAAATTTAATATATTCCCAGTAACTGCAAATCTTCTGTTTATATCATTCTTTGTTTGCTTAAGTTTCACAATTAATAACGTTCCCAAATCTTCAATATCATTTAGTGTTACCTGGCTGATTTCACAAATTCGACAAGCTACTACAATCTCAAATACAGTGAAACCTCTCAATAATAGACAGTAGCCGTGCCACAGAAACTGTCCGTTGTATAAAGGCGTTGTGGGGAGTGAACAAATTAAATACCAATGTAATTTTATTTAAAAAAGTATTTTATTTTTAAGTAAAAAAATAATAAATTTAGTACAAATTTTTAATACAATTGTTACTACGTATACACTTTTACATACATATATGCATACAATAAAAATGTACTCCTTAAGGGAGAACTGCATGCAAAAAGTGAAAAACCAGCGACAAGGTCTAGTCAAGTTGAAAGTATGATGAAAAGGTACCTACTCATTAAAAAAAAGTTACTGCACGTCCGACCTCAAAGAAATGTGTTATATATAGGTAATTTAAATTACATTTCGGTTAAAAATGGGTTCAAAAGGGTTCACGCGCTGCAGAAATACAAAGACATGAGTATGATTTTTCATTTCAAATTTTGCAGGTACGTAGACAAAGGATCAATATAAGGCGGTAAAGAGCCATTTTGTAGAAAAAAAATTATATGCGAAGGCATGTGCGTCAAAAAGTGGTCGAAAATGGACAAATCTACTTTTATTTTATAACTCTAGATTCGATTTTTTCATAAAAATTTGCATTTAGCGTCCGACTATACGTATTTCCCTATTAAAATCACATTGTTGTTTATTTTAAACTAGTTAATTTTATTTTTAATAATTTGAGATTTCATTTTAGACGCAACTTCTACATTTACATGCAAAAAATGTTCGAACCTTGTTTGGGAAACCTATTTGGCGAAAACTTTGTTTATGTAGTAATTTGATGCCATAAAAGGCGAAAAAAACATGTATTTTGTCCTAGAATTTATGGTTAAACTTCTTTGGCTCCCTGAAAATTAGCGATTTTACAAATTTTTATGTATTTATTGCGAAAATTTCAGTCATATCTGGAGAAATATTAATCTCTCGTCAATATTAATGTGTTTAATGAATTTCTCGGCTAAAAATACCTGTAAAACAATATATTATCATACCATATTCCAAAAAACATTTCTCCGTTAAAATTGTTCCTAAAAAAATCGACACATTTACATGCAAAATTTTCGAACTTTCTTTGGGAAATCGATTTTGCTTTACCAGTTTGCCAGAAAACCGAACCTCCAGATAACATACAAAAGTTTTCAATATCCCTTAACATTTTATATGCTTCCTTAATGTTCTTAATATTGGAACAAATAATTTTTTCATCATCACTGTCAGATGAAATCTGACCGTTCTCACTATTTTGAAATTCACTGATGTACTTAAGTACATTTATGTTAAGATTTTCCGTGAGTAAACTTTCATCAGTTTCTAATATGAAGTTAATACATTGATGTTTCTACATAATTCCGATAATGGCACATCATCTTCACTATCGTAGTCAACGTTTTCCTCGAGAATTTCGTCGAATCTAGCTTTGCGAAAGCAGTTATTGATGGTCTTGGCTTCGACTTTTTCCCATGCAGCAACAATCCAAATCAAGGCACTTACAACATTTATCGATTTCTCTAATTGTTCTGTAGATTCAGAATACTCCATAGATGACAAAAGTCGCTTGATTAAAAATTATATTATTATTATTAAAAAAATTATTTTAATATTTTTTAACTCCAGTTTTGGGTGAGATGCAGCATTATCCAAAAATAAAAATACATTTCGGTTTTGCCTTTGCATTTTGCGGTCAAATTTCATCAACCAATCCTACATTATATCCCTTGTCATCCATGCTAGATATTATGACGTTGACAGAACTTCTCCAACCACCCATTTGATCCTTTAAAACCATCAACTTCTAGCATTCTTCGCAATTTCTTGTGCTTTTTCCTTTATTATTGTACCGGATATGGGAACGTTTTTGGAGGGTACTTTACAAAATCAGTCGTAGACAATTGAGGAGTAGATTTTCTAATCGAGTTTTGTCCATATTTTCATATTTTCAACTATAGATGGCATTCATTACTATATTTTCATATCTTCTTAATAAAACGCCCCGAGACGATCTAAGCGTATTATATTCTATTTAAATTTAGTACAAAAAACGCCTAGACAAACGAAACGTATTTTGTCCTCAATTTAGAGACAAACGAACCGAATTATTGTGGACAAACTATTTTTTGTTTATCTTTTAACCTTCAGTTGTTATTTGAACTTATAGTGTTACTTATCAATTATGTATTTTTATCAATATTTAACTGTGGACAAACAAGACTTTGCACTACAGCTAAGAAAAAAATTGAGGGAAGAGTAATAAAAGACCGGCGTGGTGTAGATACGCGATCCAAGAAGAATGCTAAGAAACTGGAAAATGTTATTAAATTTATTTCTTCTTTAAAAAGTCAAGAAAGCCATTATGGCAGAGCAAAATCTATTATCATCTGAGTATAATATAAAGAAGCTCTGGAAACTTTACAACCAACAAAATTCCGATGATTTGCTAAAAACCAACTATAAATACTTTACTCGAGTTTTCAACAACAAGTTTAATATAAGTAATGTTGCATAATGCTCTAATATTTTAAAATACTTGATGTTTACGGTAATATTTTTGTTTTAGGATTTGGAAGTCCGGCTACCGATATTTGCGGTTATTGTATAGGAATGCAAACACAAATTCAAAATCAAAAAATGATCCACAGAAAACAAAATTAAAAACCGATTCGACCATTCATAAGATTCCCACAAAACAATTTTTCAAACTAATGAATGAAGAACCCGTTGATTCACCTATTGTTTCGATTTACAACAGGTACAAGTTTTACCGAAAGCTCCAATTCAAGAAGCATTCTACGCTCAGCAGCTCTCTTTCTATGCATTTTGTGTTTGTACTGGATTGAACATGAAGCTGGGAGAAGTGTGACAGAAGTAAGCTCTGCGGTGACCGATTTCCTAAGCAAGATTTGCTTTGATCCAGATACCAAACATGTAAGGCTCTTTCCAGATGAATGCGGGGGCCAAAATAAAAATTTCCACATGGTTCATGCTATGATTTTATGGCTTTTTAACTACGCTCCAAAAACTGTTGTTTGTACATCAGTTTGACGTTTCCTGTACGGGTACATTCGTATATGCCAGGCGACCGGGTCTTTGGTCAGATTGAGCTGAAGCTACGTTCTCAGGCTTTTATAAAAACACCAGAAAATACTATGAAATCTATAGAGAAAAAGGCGAAGTTCGCAGACTAGGATTTGATTGGGTATTGTATGATGTAAAGCAGGCTGTAGATTCACTAAAAAAAATTCCGGGTATTAGTGAAGCCAAAAGAATGAATTAAAACCGAGGTGCTGTATAGGAATGATGATGCAACAAAGCAGTTTTCTAATTTACTAAAACCTAAAAAGAGACCTAGTAGCATACGTTTACCTGTTTCTCCCATGGGTCATAAGATTAAGGAAAAAAAACTGGATAGCCTATCAAAATTTTTGGTCAGTTTGGCTGGAAAAGACTGGGCTGCAGATCCAGAACTCAAATGGTTGGAACCAATTTTAACAGACTAATTTCAAAAAAATGCTGTTGGTTCTGAAGACCACCCTAATTTTGATGAATGCCAGGATAACGAGTTTTGCTGCTGTCTTGAGGATGATAACCTAGCCACCGTATGAATATGCGTTTTACCCTTTTTAGTTAATTTTTGTGTCCTTTAATTACGTTTAGAGACAAACAAAAAATATTTCGTCCATTTAAGACAAACAAAACCTTGTTTGTTCAATGTTTTTTTTTATTAAAACTTAAACTGTTTTCAATTTTAGTACAATAGTTAATACTTTAAAACAATATATTTTTCTACATTTTTTAAGTTTTTTTTATTTCAGTATCGTACATAGTATACAAGCAGCGAATTTTGGCCCTTCCTGAAAATTGTCCAAAATGGTCATAACCTGATTAGAAAGTCTGCTCCTCAATTAGTCTATTGCAGCACCCTTAGCTTTCGCAAATTTCTTTTTCTCTTTCATTTTCTCGGTTTCGGCGCTTGTTAAGATCGCTCTTGTTTCTCGAAATATCACTAATTCGAGATTTTCCTACACAGAATATTTCTGCTAATACTCTAACACTAAAAGACCACTTGAACAGAGTAACATGAAAACTAAGATATTCTATTGATGAAGACTATATTTTATAAAAATAAGGCGATCTATTTATTATGCAATTCACCGCAATTTACCTACAAGCCAGACAGTATAAGCCAGTTTATTGTTAAATTAGTGCTATTAACAATAGGTAAGCGCCGCGCTTATTAGCATAGATCTAAATATTGCCCATAATGTGCAATAAAAATACCGGTATTAAATGAGGGATTTTTAATAAGTATCTGATCTGTCCATTCTGAGAAACTAAACTTTACTGTTTTTTATTAAAAATGTTCCAAATTTTACTGTCCGTGTCCGTTGTTGAGAGTATCCGTTGTCAAGAGGGCTTAATACTCAGGAATACATATACTGACGGTCGGTGACTTCAAAATTGTCCGTTCAGCAAAAGTGTCGATTGTTCGGAGGTGTCTGTTAAGGGAGGTTTCACTGTAAAACAACAACCTAGGCCATTAAATAAACTTCATCAGGAGAACTAGTACACTTGCCCCAGCAAATTGTGGCGTGTAATAACATAGAGTTTATACATGAATAGTAGTAACATTTTAGAGCATCGGTACATTTTTGATTAAATTTTAAGTATGCTTTTTCCGTGGCAGATTTCTCTTGCCTTTGGTAGTTTTGCCAGAACACAAATTACAGAGGCGGAACGTAACAGTATTTCTGTGTATATTTTGAACGGGCTTACGAGCTTTGTATTAAAATATCGAAAAAAAAAATGTTAAATACAGAATTTTAGCATTTTATTTGAACCACTAAAAATTGCTAAAAAAATTAAATAATTCAATATTGGAAAGGATAGAGGTTAAATGGATTACCGTTTTTAATATTTGATATCTTAATTTTTAAAAAGAAAATGAATCCAAACCTTACGAAGCAATGTGTTTAAATTATAAAAATGTGGGTTCAATAGCGCGATTTGTTTAATCAGGCTGATATAGATTATTTTTTATAGAAAAATGCTTTCGGCGATTTTTTTCTACTTTCTTGGTATAAAGTAGTTCTCGATGTCTTGGCCAAAGCCATCATGAGCGTAATTTAATCCTATACCTAACCAGTTTTTAGGGTACATGGCGTTAAACTTAGTTCTTAGTTTAAATAATGGTTTCTTCTTAAACTTAGATAAATGGTATATTTTTGACAACCCCTAAACCAAAAATGTTGCTTAAACCAGTGCGAAAGTGTCAGATATCTTAATAGCATCCTCGACGAAAATTACTGTGTCAAGCTATTACGACCCCTTGTATGTAAATATTCTAGGATTAAATATATATATATATATATATATATATATATATATATATATATATATATATACACAGGTCAACACACGTTTTGGTGCCTGCTATTTTTTAACTGTTCCTGGGTAATTTTTGGATGCAGAATGTAAAAAAGTTCTCAGATTTAGTTTTCTTTTGTTTTTTTTTTTTAAATTGTGTATATATATTTTACGTTATAACTGTTATAATATATAGTATTACTATTGCCACTTAAAGAAACAAAGTCACATGGATTTAAGTATTTATTGCAAAAACTTAATTTACATAATTAAATTTTCTTTTATACGACTTTCTAGAATGGAGTTTACTAGGGCAGTCTCGCTGAAGGCTCCAGCAGTAGTCCGCCATCATGTGGCTATCCCATCGTCCTTGATAACGATCTTCCATAGTTTTAATATCCTGATGGAATCTTTCCCCCTGTTCTTCACTACAATCACCTAAGTTTTCTGGAAAACGATCTAGGTGGCTGTGGAGGTAGTGAACTTTTATATTCATGTTACAGCCGAGAATATTAAAATTTGAAAGCATAGTTTCCACTAACTCTACGTAAATCTCTGCTTTATGATTGCCAAGAAAATTTTGTACTACTTGAACAAATGAACACCAAGCGTTAGATTTAGTCTCGTTCATTGATGTGGTAAATTGTGGATCTTTAACAAGTTGCCTTATTTGAGGACCAGGAAATTTACGTGACAAATACCCAAAACAATTTCTATCTCGATTTAAAGCCTTCACACATTGCTTCATTAGGCCTAGCTTGATATGCAAGGGCGGAAGTAAGATTTTTTCTCTTGGAACCAAAGGTTCGTTGATCACGTTTTGTTTTCCTTGAATCATGACATCTCTTGAAGGCCAATTTTTGTTAACCCAGTGCTCATTTTTAGCTCTGCTGTCCCAAAAGGTACAAAAAACGAGGATATTTTGTATAACCACTCTGCTGTCCAAGGAGGAAGTTAACCATTTTTAAATCAACACAAATTGCTCACTGATGTTCTTCGTATTTAATTTTTCTCAAAACTAATGCAATTCTTTCATATTCTTCCTTTATGTTAGTAGAATGACCAATAGGAATTGAGTCATATTTGTTACCGTTATGTAAAAGAACACATTTTAAACTATGTTTTGAACTGTCAATAAAAAGGCGCCAATCATCAGTGTATTCAGGCAAACCCATTTTTTCTACGAACCCTTTTATATTGTTAAAGAATACCAAGTCATTTTCCTGAGCGAAAAAAGGCAGCAGATCCTTATCTTTTTTACGATAAAATGTAATATTAGTACCTGGACAAAGTAGATTTTTTCTTTTAATCTGGATGCAAGTAATTCAGCGGATTCCTTTGAGAGATTCTTATAAGTTCGTTTAGTTCTTCTTGATTGAAACACTGCGGAGTTGCTAAATCTGCTTCAAATTCGTTGTCGTTTTCTGATTGAATTCTTTGAACTTCGTCAGACGTCGATGTGTCTGTATCATCTTCTGTTAGTTTGGGTAGACTGTTGAATGATGGAACGGGCATTTCTTCTGAATGCGCTATAGGCCTTCTTGCAGAATCTAGATCAGGATATATCCATTTGTGTCTATTGTTTCTATTTATGCCTTTAATATTAACGAGACAAAAATAGCAGTTGTCATGATGGTTTCGCGGTTCTCTCCAAACCATTGGTACACCAAACTTTAGGCACTTCCTCTTTCCAGTTGTCCACTGTCGCAAATGTTCAACACATGTTTTACATATGAAATGTGGGGCCCAAGATTTATCTTGATCTCCTAAATGAACGCCAAAATAGGCAAGATAAGCTCTTTTCACAAAGTCAGAAATCGTTTTTCTGCTCTCTTTCAAAGTGTATTCACTACACACATAACAAAAAACATCGGGATGATTTACACAGGTACGTCTGCTTGTGGATGCCATTGTTTCAGTTTAGTGTCTTGATACTACAAAACGACCAAAATTTACAGAAAATGATAGCACGACTTTACTTGGGAAAACTCAGTAATATACTAAATCCAGTACAGCCAAGCAGGTATAGAAGGATCGGGTCATAGGCAATTACAGGTATAAAAGTAATTAAGAGCAGTGTATTGAGTAGTTCCTAGTATAGGAACATTGGGTCAGGGACAATTCCAGGTATCCATTTGGTTAATTAGATTCTGGGAAATTTCTATTTTGACGATTAAGTACATATTTATCTCTTTATTTGTTGACCTTTATCAGAAAAAATTATCAATTAACCTGTAACCTGTATCTCAAAAACTAGAGCTGATAGAAAAAATCTGGTGGCATTTTTGGAATCAGCACATTAAAAACATCCGGCACCAAATTTTTGTTTTCATTTTGTTACCCTGTGTTATGTATTATAAGTATAGCTTAAAAACTACTTACCAGGTTGACTTGAAATTTTAGTTCAAAATTGAAAGTCATATGACCAGATAATATTTTAGTAAAAATCCAATACGCCGGAACAAGATGGCAACCTAGTGAAACGTTAAAAAAAATATTAGTGAAAAAACCAATTACCTAATTTATCTCAAGTTGTAAATGTAATATAGGAATGTACTGGTAACATTTTAGTATGATCCAAATAGCAAAACAAAATGGCGGCTTAATAAAAAATTTAAATAATCAGCTTGAAAAACCACTTAATAGATTAATTTCAAAATTTGTGCAAGCATTCAGTGTAATATAATGAAAAACTGGTAAAGTTGTGGTGCGATAAAAAAGTAATAAAAATCTTAATTCAGTTGACAGAAATATTATACGTGATATAGGGATAAACTGGTATGAATTGAACATGATGTAACAAAACGGCGGTTTGTGTCATTGCAAAAATTACTTATTGAATTTATTTTAAATTATACCCAAATATCAAATGTAACACAGGTAGAAACTGGTAAAATATTGGTAGGAATTCGATACGATAAAACAATGGCTACAAAAAAAAATTAAAAAGATAGTATATATGTGTTACTAAATGACTATATACTGAACAAAATCGATCTCTAATGGTGATACACCATTTTCACAGACGCTCACCCACCCAACTTCTAACCACTCATTACTTGAGGTTCACCCTCGATGTTTGTCCATTACCAAAAACAACTTATTGCCAGAATTCCACTAAGACAATATTAATACAGAAATTGCTGTTTGAATACAAAATTTATTAATTTCTGAACGCCAACAGCAGCAATAAAAAATATCGTAAAATTATCACCCAATAATGGAACAATGCAAAGCCAGCCCCATTTCTCACGGCTATCAAGTGCTCTGTGTTAATAAATGGACACACAAACCTGCGCTCCATTTCACTAATTATGGCTGGAACGAGATTCCGCGTTGCGTTTAGTGTGTAATTAATTTGTCTTGGGATAGACATATATCGTTTTAATAATATGTTTCGTTTTCATTACATAACTTCCATTTGGATCGGTGCCGGTGGTGAGTAAGTGGGCTAATAACACTGTATAAATAGATAAAGGACCCCACACACTTCTATAGGGAATTTTCGCGTCTGCACAATTTTGATGAGAAAACTCTTAGTTTGGAGTAATAAAATCTCATTGGGTATGTAAAAGGGTGACCCACAAATAATTTATGCCACTTCCATGGTCTGGTATTGATCTCATTGCAAAATTCTTTCTTTTCTTTAAAGGCAGTTAGTACCACCCGGTTTTGGGTCAATTTATGCGTTTGACCTATTGTTATCCATTTATAAACACTGAAAATAGTACGCCAATGACGTACGTTTGGATACTTATAGAAATAATTTAAATGTAACGAAATTTTGTTTTAACAAAATAGAAATTATATATAATATGTACATATTATACGTAGATAAAATTATTATTATTAAGGTGGTGTGGGGTAAATGTGATAATGGGGCAAATGTGAGACCGGGTCATAAATTAAACGTAAATCTAAAACAAGTATCGCCATTTACCGTCGAAGCTTATAAGCTTGCATACAAATAAGCGCCACACTAGAACCATCCTCATTTCAGACAGTGTCAGGGCAGGTGGCGCATCAACGATTAATCATAACATACAAGGTGTTTCAAAAAGGTCTGCCAAAATTTCTAGGACATATAGTACATCAAAAAATAAGTGTAGTTTACTCTATAAACCTATGTCCGAAAATGCACCCCTAGGGAGTTACAGCCCCTCGAAGATGACACGCGAAAATAGTTTTTTGGCATTTTCTTTAAAACTATCAAAGAGAAGTTAATGAAATTTTGCATAGGTGCCTAATTTTTAATGAGAAATGTAACCAATTTGTCAGATTTGTCATATTTATTCAGGGGCGTAACTTACGAGGGGGCTGAAATGCTCTAATGACCATATTTTTTTTTGTGGGTTGTATTTTCTAAAAAATACATCAAAAATATCAAATTCTGATTAATTTTACATAAAAAAGGTACTCTTGTTAAAATGTTTTAAAGTCGATAGTTTTCGAGTAATTTACAGTTAAATGTTGAAGTGTTTTCCTAAGGTTTTCATTTTACTTGTACAAGATATCTTAGAAACCCTTTTAAGTAGGCCGTGGTATGATTTAAACAAATGAGCTGTACGTCAAGTTGACTTTTGATGGAATTCTGTTATTTATTAATTACTTCATTTACTTTTAAAAAATGGCAAATTATACATTTTCCGAACAAGTTGATATGATTTTAACCTTGGGTGAGTGTTTCGGAAATTCAAACTTAGCAGTTAGAAGATATTCAGAAAAATATCCTGGTAGAAATGTACCGAATCGCAGAACATTTTTGGCAATAGAGCAGAGGTTACGAGAAAATGGTTCACTTACAATAAAAAACACAGATAATGGACGTCCCAGAAATGCGCGAACGGTAGAAGTTGAGGAACAAGTTTTAGAAACCGTTTTTCGTGAGCCTACAATTAGTTCACGCAGATTGGCGTTAAGAACGAATACTTCCCATTCAAGTGCGTTCAGAGTTCTAAAAGAACAGCAACTCCACCCCTACCACTTTAGACAAGTGCAACATTTACAACCAGAGGATAGGCCATTAAGGGCCGATTTTTGTGAAGTACTGCTTGAACGAGAACGTATTGATCCAAATTTTTTCAATAAAATCTTATTTACGGACGAAGCAACCTTCACAAGGGCGGGCGTTTTTAATTATCATAACTCGCATTTCTGGGCTGAAGAAAATCCAAGAGTCACTAGAGTGTCTCACTATCAACATGAATTTAAAATCAATGTTTGGGCAGCTACTTTGGGAAATAAATTTACAGGGTTTCATATTTTTAATGGTAATTTAAACGGAGATATGTATGCTGATTTTTTAGAAAATAATCTATTTGAAATATTAGAAAATGTACCGTTAAATCTTAGAAGGGACATTGTTTTTATGCATGATGGCGCACCCCCACATTTTAGTAGAAGAGCGCGACAGTGGTTAAATAATCATTTTCCAAACAAATGGATCGGACCCGGTGCAGATGCTCCAATTCACTGGCCTGCTAGGTCTCCCGACATGAATACACTGGACTTTAATGTTTGGGGAGATTTAAAGGCAAAAGTATATGAAAATGAAATTAACACGGTTGAAGAATTGAGAGACAAAATAATTCATGAATGTACACTTCTTCAAAATAATGGTCAAAGCTTAAATTTAATAAATAATTTAAACCGAAGAATAAATTTATGCATTCAAGAAAACGGAGGACATTTTGAGCATCTGTTATAATTTTGGTATAGTTCACTAGTGTTATTTATTTTTTAAAAATTTTATTCAATAAACTTTTATCTAGGAATACTTTGAGTTTTATTTTCTAAGAATGCGCTCATTTGTTTAAATCATACCACGGCCTACTTAAAAGGGTTTCTAAGATATCTTGTACAAGCAATTTGAAAAGCTTGGGAAAACACTTCAACATTTAACTGTAAATTACTCGAAAACTATCGACTTTAAAACATTTTAACAAGAGTACCTTTTTATGTAAAATTAATCAGAATTTGATATTTTTGATGTATTTTTTAGAAAATACAACCCACAAAAAAAATATGGTCATTAGGGCATTTCAGCCCCCTCGTAAGTTACGCCCCTGAATAAATATGACAAATCTGACAAATTGGTTACATTTCTCATTAAAAAGTAGGCCCCTATGCAACATTTCATTAACTTCTCTTTAATAGTTTTAAAGAAAATGCCAAAAAACTATTTTCGCGTGTCATCTTCGAGGGGCTGTAACTCCCTAGGGGTGCATTTTCGGACATAGGTTTATAGAGTAAACTACACTTATTTTTTGATGTACTATATGTCCTAGAAATTTTGGCAGACCTTTTTGAAACACCTTGTATAACCCAACATTCAAGTCTGGACGTGTTTAGCAATTTTTATGTGAAATTAATATTTGTTGAGGTAAGTCCGTGTTAGTATTTTAAAGTTTATTTTTTGGAACTGTATAGAATATGTACCTATATCATTACCACTATCATCAATATCAAGGTTTCATATTTTTTTTGTTTATATCACATTTTCCCGGTGAAAAATTGCCTCTTGGGGCAAATGTGAAACATGACTTTGGGGAAATTATGACATATGTAACACATTTACCCCGTTGTTTCAGATACATCATGGTGCGAACTTATATAAAAAAAAGACATGCAGCTGATATTAAATATACGAAGGCAGATTTAATTTTGGTAATAAATGAAGTGAATGCTGGGCGACTCACAATATATGGGGCTAAACAATTTCAAAAACCTTATGTAACACTTAACAGTCGTGTTAAAGGTATCCGGGGAAACAAACTAGACAATAAAGGACGTCCAATTTGTATTCCAATCGCAGAAGAACTTGAGTTAGCTAATGGCTTCAAGACCCTAGAAAAGTGGGGCTTCGGTTTATCTAGGAAAAAAGTATGTTGGCAAGTTTGTAACAGAAAACAAAATTAAGACAAGTTTTATCGACGGAGTCCCTGGCGAGGATTGGTTTCTTAACTTCAAGAAACGCCATAATCTGAGCCTCAAGAATCCCCAAAATGTGGAATATGCTAGGAAAAAAGCGTTAGACCCATTCATAATTTATGAATATGTTGAATTATGGGAAAAAACTATGACAGAACTTCAACTTCTTGACAAGCCTCAAAACATGGAACTTGGATGAAAGCAGTCTAAGTATAGAATCGAGAAAATCTAAAGTAGTCGGTGCAGTTAACAAAGCATCTTAGAGGACTTAATAAGTTCCCCTAAGAGTTATAAAGGGTGGATTCCGGGGTTTATAAAGGGTGGATTCCGCAAAGGTGGAATTTGGCCCCTTAATAAAAATGTTATATCAAAAGAAGTTTTCCCACCAGAAGGTCTAAAAAGATGGAATTATTTTAAGAGTAATTTACACATCGAAGAAGCCGTGGTGGCAACAAATGCTACAGCTGTTGATGAAAATTCCCTAAGAGATTACACTGCAGTGGCTTTTACATCGAAAGAAATGCCGAGAAAAGAATCCAGTGTTAGTACATCATTCGAGAGCTTGTTATTGTCTGCAGTTTGTCAAGCACCTAAACCAGAGCAACAAAAAAATCAAGAGTATGTCCTGGTGCAGAAGTATTAACTTTAGAAGAAGCCTTAGAACGACTTAGAAAAGAACAGAAAGAGAAAATTAAAAAACCAAAAGAAACAGGAAAATTTAAATCAGCTAAAAGAATTACAAAAAAAAAGATCAATTTCCTCAAGTATTGAAGATATGGTAACTGATTCCGCCCCTTTATGTAGATTCCGACAATTCTGAAGAGCTTTGGGAAGAGTTTGAGGATGCTCATAAAAATCAAGATGAAGAAGTTGATTAAACTATGACCCCAAATTCTTGGGTGCTCGTTAGATACTGCATCAAGAAGGTAGTAAAGCATTTTGGTGGAATGGTGTCCGAGGCAAGGGATGATGGTTGGGTAGTTAAGTTCACGAAATTTTCAAAAAACACATTTTGATGGCCAATAGTGGAGGATACGGACACTGTAGAGCCAAGTGATATTGTTATGGTTTTGCCAGAGCCAGCTATTAATAGACGCGGTAGTTTTATATGTTCAGTGTCATTGGAACGCTATAACATAGCTTGTTAATTAAAGAAAGCCCTTTTTTTCATTTGAATATCGGATGTTTTACTTATTTTTATATTTGTATACATATATCCCATTTACCGTTTTGTTCTAATCAGAAACATTTTTTTTGCTTTAGTTTAAGTTTTAGCTTGTACTTCGGGGCAAATGTGACATACCAACATTGTTCTAGAAAAAATTGTATAAAATTTTTCAAATAGAAGCTAATTGA
The DNA here is from genome assembly GCA_030620095.1 of Kuschelorhynchus macadamiae. NCBI lineage: Eukaryota > Metazoa > Arthropoda > Insecta > Coleoptera > Curculionidae > Kuschelorhynchus > Kuschelorhynchus macadamiae. Next base: position 1,557,688 of record JAUTXW010000066.1, on the reverse strand, counting down.
ATGTTACTTTTAGAATCAATTGAGAAGTGTTTCTTAAAGCATTAACAAATTTTTATATTTTTTTTTGTTCAGTTAAAAGTGCAAGTTTTATACTTTTTTATGTGAACTATTCAAAATCAATATCACATTTACCCCACTTCACCTTATATAATAATATACATAGGAGCATACATACAAATTTCCGTAATTTTAAAGTTTTGTTGAGTGAGTTTGGCAATCCTTTTGATATAATAGTGCTCACAGAGACTTGGAATGTGAACAACTTGGAACTATTTAGATTAGAAAATTATAATATGCATTATACTGACGGAAAATATAACCAATTTAGTTATCGTTTATGTAAAAACTGAATATCCATGTAAAAACGAGATAATTGAAATCGCTGGTCTAAGATGCATTCGTCTTGGGATAAAAACAAAATCTAATTCTACTATAGGCTGCTGTATATAAGTGTCAAAATGTTCAAGACAATGATTTTATTTCTAGACTTGATAACTACTTATGCACTGTTACTCTTCAAACCGAAATTCTAATAGGAGATTTCAACATTAATAGTCTTGATAACTCGATCGTGATCAACGAATATCTTAATACTCTATATGAACATGGATATAAATCGGTTATAAATAAATACACTAGAATAGAAAGACTCTCTCGAAGTTGTTTGGACCATTGCTTTGTCAAAACATCACACTTTCACCAAAACGATATTCTCCCTGCAATTCTAAATTCAAAAATAACAGACCACAATCCATTAATTATACAGCTGAAGACTCCAAAGTACGATTTAGATACCAATACTAAGAAAGAATACATCAATTTTGCAAAGCTTAACCAATTATTACAGTCTTCAAGTTTTGAAGATTTATATAGGTCTGACGATGTTGAAATTGTGGCAAACACCTTTATCACCATTCTTAATAACGCTTTAAATTCCTGTAAAACAACAAAAAATATAACAAGTTCGAAAACTAGAAAAAAACCCTGGATTACTCAGGGATTACTTAATTCGATCAAATATAGAGACAAATTATATAAAAAACTAAAATGTGGAAAATTTTCAGAAATACAAAGTAGTAAGAAATAAGTTAGTAGATTTAAATAAAAAACTTATAGAAAATTATTATAAAAACCTCTTTTAAAAAATAAAACAAACACTAACAAAAAATTTGGAAAATATTTAATGATTTTACAAATAAATCAACAAAGAAGTCAAAAAACACTAACCTCGAAATAAAGAATGATTCTAATATAATTGAAAACGACCCCTCCCTAGTCAGCAACATTTTCAACCATCATTACATCTCGATAGGTGAAAAAATGGCTGCTAAAATTAAAGATAACTTAAATCACGGTCAATGCCAGGATAATTTTATCTCATATAAAAATGATACGTCCATTTTTCTTAGACCGGTAGATGAACCTGAAGTCAGGCATGATAATATATAAATAGTAGTTCATTAAAACACATATCTCCTTTTATAACAAAACCATTAACGTACATAATAAATCGAATTTTCGCTAGCGGTTTATGCCCAAACCCTTTTAAAGTCTCGAAGGTAAAACCAATTTTCAAGAAGGGCGACTCTACTCAAGTTGAAAACTATAGACCTAGCAGCCTAATATCAAATATTGCAAAGATATTCGAAAAAGCCCTTAAAACTAGGATAACAGATTTTTTGGAAAAAAATAAAATTATTTCAAAACATCAATTTGATTTTCAACATAAATTATCAACTAACGATGCAACGGCAGAGCTGACAAAGAGAATATACAAAAATCTAAATGTAAGCAAACCAAGTGCCGCGGCTTTCTTGGACTTGGCGAAAGCCTTCGACACAGTGGATCACAGGAAGCTTCTTACGAAATTGGAAGATGTTGGTATACGTGGTCGGGCGTTATCTCTCCTAACTAGTTATTTACAAGGTCGCACGCAAAGGGTGCAAATCAAAGATTCTTTTAGCACCGTGAAGGAAATTACGTATGGCGGTATTAGGCCCGTTATTATTTAATATATACATCAACTCATTACTAATCCAAAATTATTCAGGGGATATAATTTATAATAATAATAATTTCGTTCGCGGACGACACGGTGTTGTTGGTAGAGAATGGAATGAAGTAGAAACTAAAATAGAAGAAAATTTGCGTGATATTATAAAATGGCTAGATTACAATCTTTTAAGTGTAAATTTAACAAAAACAAAATATTTAGCATTCTCGAACAATGTCACAGGCTTGCCTACCAACGATTAAATAGGAATATATTTACCAGAAAAAATACTTACTGAAGCATTGAGAGGGTCGATTATATTGACTATTTGGGATTACTTTTTGATAAACAGTTAAAATAGGACCACCAAATAAATCAACTAACCAAGAAGCTTAGGTCATTGTTTTACCTTTTTAAACACATAAAATGTATTTCAAACATGGACAATTTACGGACTGTCTATTTTGCTCTTGTTCAATCGCTTCTGAATTACGGAATTATCGCATGGGGAGGAGCCTATGATAGTACATTAAACCCATTAAAAATAGCCCAGAAAAAAATAATTAAAATAATTTTTAATCTAGATATAAGATATCCCACTGAACAACTATTTAGGGCGGTAAACCTACTTGACATCAGAAATATTTTTCTCAAAACTTCAATCCTACACCTAAACAAAAATAATCATTTTACTTCTCCTGAATTTACGTACTATCGCACTAGATTTCAAAGAAATGATAATAGAATATTACCTGTAATGAACAAATCTATAGGAAAAAGAAGTTTTGAATATTGAACCTGATTCAATTGCCAAACTTCAAGCGCAAGATTATGAAATAGATTATTGAAAATAGAACTAAATTACTTTAGTATTAAATTCAAATTACTTACGTAGCATATATGGATATATTTTTTGTACTAAGGTATTTTTTTTTAAATTTTATTTATATTGTTTTATGGTTAGTATTAACACTGTGATGCTTATAGAATCTAGCCAGATATGAATTTGTACAAATTAATAATGTTTCGGTAAGGTTTAAACCAAGTAACTTCCACAATCGGGTAGTAGCAGTCAAGCTATCAGCTTTGCACAGCCGTATTGTGTTATTAATCTTATTTATGAAAATATGACAAAACAAATATGGTAATTGCCAATCCATATATTTATTTTTTTACCACTGTTTAAGGTTATTTTGTGGTTGTTTCGATGATATTACAAATAAATATATTTTTGATTTGATACAATTAAATTATAATAGGTTATATGCTTCGCCATCTGAGGAACTGTCATCACCTCTTGACATTATAATTAAAGAGACGACCGTCTGATGAATTAAGTTGTCAAGAAGATCCCACATTTCCTTCTCCTGTTTAATCATATGCTGAACGGTTTTTGCCAGTCCTCTAGTGTCACTTCCTTAATAGCTTGATGAAACAATAGCTTAACATCCTTCATTTTAAATGTCGTGTTTTGTCTTTCTATGAATCCTTTCACTTGCGGCCATATAAGTTATATAGGATTTAGTTCGCAATGATAGGGCGGTAAGCGCAGCACAGTTACATTATATTTTTCTGTTACATCTTCCACGTCATATTTCATAAAATGATATTTTTGTAAATTTGCTATCGCTAGTAGTTCAAACTCAATACGTTTGGTAGTTAGCCAGTCGATAATTTCTTGTTTTCTCCAAGATAAGGTTGGGATCTTCTCTATGCGCCGTCAATGATAGCTTGCATTATCCATAACACTACCGAATCAATCAAAATAGTCTTCGAAAACACCCGATTTCATGTCCTCATGGTAATCTCCCATCCGGCACCACTAAAAAGTTAGCAAATATTCTTTTAAAAATCCCTCTCCGTTTCCTAGTCTCTTCCCTTCTCCCGATGGCACTTTAATACCCGTTGACAGGCCTTCGATGAAAGCCGGGCGGACAAAGGTTATATTTTTGTCTTGCTACATTTTGTGTACTATATAACCTTCATTGATCCACGTCTGAAATGTTTCAGTGTTCAGATTTCGTGGAGTAAAAATCCCTGAAGATGCCTCGTGCAATCGAAGTTGAAACGTTGGGTAATAATTCCAATTTATCTGCCTTCTCGTTGCTTGCAACGCCACTACGCCCGAAAGCCCATTTTAATTTAACCACCATTGTCTTTTCTAGCTCACATAGAGCATTTCTACATTCCTGGACTAGAGCTGAACAAATTCTGAGCTTAAAGATTTCATTCTCCGCATTCATTTTGTCTTCGTCCTTTGTTGCAACCTGCCATAAAACCTAGACTTCCACACAAACATTAGTCGTGTGTTTTCCCAAAGAAAAGGCCTCTGCCCTTCGATGCAGAGGTAGACGACCATACCGAATGTCCCGAACTGCATCCGAAATTGACTTGATGGGATTTCTTATAAAATAATTTAAAATAGTTCTGTCTCGACATACTTTTATATACTAATAAAATTATTTGTCTAAATATTGAAAAGTACTTAATATAAATCTAAATATTCAATTTTAATTATTGATTGTATAATAAAAGGTACAGCTCTGATAATTATTAACCACATTGTTGTTTTGCAACGACGTAGATGCCGTCAGACCACTACTTGTACTTGTGCTGGGTGATACTGCTACAGGGGCTGGATGCATGTGCTGTTGAGGTGGTTCTTTTCCAGGCTCCCTCATTTTTTCAATAATTTTTTTGTGGTGATCTGGATCCATTTGCAAATAACTTGATAGGGATTTGGCATTCGAATGACCTGTAATTTTTATCAAATTTTGCTCCGACACTCCGCTTTTGGCCAGCTTGGGCACGGCAGTAGCTCTGAGGGAATGGTTGGTAAATTTTTTTGTGGTAGTGAGGCCTGATTTCTATGCTTGTTTTTTTGTCCAAGTTGAAATCTCGTTTTCTCCTACTGGGCTGTTTTTGAACCATTTTCCGGAAATTTTCCAATGGGGGTTTGGTGTCAAAAATAGTCGTATGTTGGAGATACTTTTCCTTTTATCTTGTAATTCTTTATAAATTCTTACTGGGCAAAAGCTGGGACTTCTCTCGTTTCTCACCAACAACTTTGAATCGGCGAGTTTTCGGCCACCACCTTGATATGTTTTAGAAAAAACAGGGTTGTATTGAATTCTACCTGTTTTTTCTCCGAAGTTGTCAGTTTCTTCTTTGATAAAAGTTGTTTCGGTTCTTGCACCTTCTCCTCCTCTCCAGGCAATACCTTGCAAATGTTTCCTTTTGGAATTTTTTGCGTCTCGGGCCGATTTGAATTCGATCTGCTCGAAGGGATTTATTTTAATTTTGTATTCATTGAAATACCTTTCCATCAATAATTTCGCCGTCCCATTCCAAATAATTTTTACCGTGCCTTCTTTATATTCCTCCCCATTCATTTTTCGCATATTGTAGGCCCAGCTTTTCAAAATCATTGCTAGTTGGGATACTGGAGTATCTTGGTCAAACGTATAGTTTTTTTCATCGCAGAATGACATAAACTGTCTCCAGATGCTCTTTTTGGATTAAACGGTGTTTCTTGGTTCGCTTCCAATTATATTTTCATCAATTTCCTCTTCTTGAACTAGCCCAAAGCGATTATTCATATTGATAACTTTCCAAAAATGTCTGAAAGATACTTAAAAAAATCAGTTTCTAGGGACTCTAGCGTCTCTCAAAAGCGGGTATTGTGAAGAATTAATTTTTTGGTTAGGTATGTAACCACACCTAACCAAGTAAGTGAAAGCACCATGTTTCCTAGACGACGTGGTATTTCCGCTTTAATTTTTCGAAAACACCACCAGTCTTACGGGAAAATTTGTACATGAGTGGAATATTCAATTAAATAGGTAGTAAAATAATTTCCGTTTTTTTGTTTGACTGGCATCATAGTCTGTAGGTCCAACCATTCAGGTGCTATGACGGCTCAAAGAAGCAAAAAATGTCAATTTTCAATCATCAATAAATCAAAAACAGTTCAAGATAGAGATATAGTACCTTATTAAAATAACACTTAGATTGACCATAGAATCCAAAAATGTAATAATATATAGGGTGTCCCGTTTAAAGAACGCAACATCCTTGGCGTAAGTCTTTTGTGTTTCATTCAATTGTTTTTTGTTACGATTTTCGAATTCTCCGAGCTAAAATACATCGATTGGCTATTTTGAATTTCTTGAGACATACGGGGGAAGTCAAAAAAAATCTGCTTTTCCTCCTTAATAGAAGACCCTGCAGTGTTCGAAACCGTGATAATCAGATTAGGTTTTACATTGCTAATCAGATATATGCAGGTACATGAATTTAAATAATTAAAAGAATAGTTATGAGTTTTGAATACAAAAAAAATGGAAATTTGTACCACTAAATTTGCCTTTCGATCTCGATGTCTCGTCGACCTATTTGAAAAATGATTATGACCTTTCTTTTTCGATTCACCTAAATAGCTGGCTGAATCAGGAAGAATCCATATTATATTGAATATTCCACTCATGTACAAATTTTGTCGTAAGACTAGTGGTGTTTTCGAAAAATTATAGCGGAAATACCACGTCGTCTAGGAAACATGGTGTTTCCACTTACCTGGTTAGGTGTGGTTACATACCTAACCAAAAAATGAAATCTTGACAATATGAAACCTGCTTTTGAGAGACGCTAGAGTCCCTAGAAACTGATTTTTTTAAGTATCTTTCAAACATTTTTGAAAAGTTGTCAATATGAATCTGGAAACAGCTTATGTCATTCTGCGATAAAAAAAACTATACGTTTTAGCAAGATACTCCAGTATCTCAACTACCAATGATTTTGAAAAGCTGGGCCTACAATATGCGAAAAATGAACGGGGAGAAATATAAAGAAGGCATGGTAAAAATTATTTGGAATATAACGGCGAAATTATTGATGGAAAGGTATTTAAATGAATACAAAATTAAAATAAATCCCTTCGAGCAGATCGAATTCTAATCGGTCCGTGACGCAAAAAATGCCAAAAGGAGACATTTGCAAGGTATTGAAGGCAAACGCAGAGAATCGGCCGTTTTTTTAACATACAATGAATTAAAAAATCTAATCCAAGCTTGTGATGAATCAACTCCAGAGGGTTGTGTTTTTTTCTGTTGTCCTATGAATTAGCTTGGAGAGGAGGAGAAGGTTCTTGCACCTTGCCGAAACAACTTTTTTCAAAGAAGAAACTGACAACTTTGGAGGAAAAGCAGGTAGAATTCAATACAACCCTGTTTTTTCTAAAACATGTCAAGGTGGTGGCCGAAAACTCGCCGATTCGAAGTGGTTGGTGAGAAACGAGAGAAGCCCTAGCTTTTGCCCAGTAAGAATTTATAAAGAATTACAAGATAAATGGAAAAGTATCTCCAAACTCGACTATTTTTGGCGCCAAACCCCCATTGGAAAATTTCCGGAAAATGGCCCAGTAGGAGAAAACGAGATTTCAACTTGGACAAAAAAACAAGCACAGAAATCAGGCATCAATACCACAAAAAAATGTACTAACCATTCTCTCAGAGCTACTGCCGTGTCCAAGCTGGCCAAAAGCGGAGTGTCGGAGCAAAACTTGATAAAAATTACAGGTCATTCGAATGCAAAATAACTATCAAGTTATTTGCAAATGGATCCAAATCACCACAAAAAAATTATTTAAAAAATGAGGGAACCTGGAAAAGAACTGCCTCAACAGCACGTGCATCCAGCCCCTGTAGCAGCATCACCCAGCACAAGTACAAGTAGTGGTCTGACGACATATTCTATGTCGTCGCAAAACAACAATGTGGTTAGTAATTATCAGAACTGTACCTTTTATTATACAATCAATAATTAAAATTGAATATTTAGATTTATATTAAGCACTTTTCAATATTTAGACAAATAATTTTATTAGTATATTATTATTCAATTTGTGTTCAATTTGTTACAAAATTCAAATTTCTGAACTTGAAATAGGTATGTATTTAATGTTCATTTAATAAAGCTTAGTTTCCCTGTATTTGATTCGTGGAATATTCCTCCTAAATACCATTCATGCTTAAAATTTAACCAGATAATTTTCTGCTCATGCGTGTTTTCTCTACAAAAGTCGTGAAAAATTATCGGAAATTTTTAAGCACTCGTGTTATTATCCCCGAAAAATCTGCAAATTAAGGAAATCAATAACGATGATCTATGAAAATCATGAATCTCACTAGAAAAGTGGGAAAATTGGCAACGCTGTAGAAGAATGTCATTTAAAAGTTTGACTTGTCGGTCGTTAGGTGTTTTTCAAGATACTAAACATCGCAATATTCATGCGCCCGGGTTGCGACAGATGTGTAATAACGTTGAAAACGACTGCAAATTAAAATCACTATTAAAATTTCTCACTAATAAAGATGGAATATGAATAAATTGTAGAATTTAAAAATTTTTACCATTTAAATTCCGCAGTCGTCCATTCTATTGCGCGACGCCATGAATTCCTTCTTTAGCTATATACAAAGCTCCGTAGCCCATAGTTCGTGAAACTTCTAAATTATATTTATCAGCCTGTCTGGCTCATTGTTCGTCAGCCTATTTGTTTGTATGTGAGTTTGTCTACCTTTATAATCTATCTGTTAGTATATTGGCCAATTTGTCCGTGTGCTCATTTTTCGTCAGCCTTTACTGTTTGCTTTGTATTTGCTAATCTGTCTGTTTGTTGAGTAAAATTTGTGAAATCTAGATAACTGCAAATAGGTAATTTTTTTCGGGTTTCTAAAAAATATATGTACATATTTTCAGAAACGACCATGCAATATTATTTTACTTTACTTATTACACTTTTAAAAAACTGGTGTAGTAGATTAACAGCCAAAATCCTCTGAATAGATTTCATTTGGCATATTCAAAAGATAAATACCATTATAAATAAAATTATATTATCAACTCTTAACTCTCTTCTAAGCCGATACCTAGAGATTGACAAAAAATTCCAATTAAATGCAGCTTCTCTTCTAAGTATTTGCATATTGCTAAAAATCTACCCTGACGCTGACACAAAGATCGTTATTGGCATACCTTAACATTTAACTTAACTAAACTAATCACTTCACAATGCTGCTTTGGTAACCGCTAACAATACTGTTAGCTTCGAAGTGCCAATTGAAATATGTCCATGCAAAGTAGGAACGTTGTATTCCCAGGAAAATTAATCAGCCCTTCAGCTGGTGCTTTGTTGTGTTTGTGCTTCCTGTGAAATATATAAATATAAAATCGGAAATACTAAAGCAAAGGCTGTTTAAAATTCTTTCTAAAACTACATCAAACGCTTTTTTTTTTGCAAAATAAATGATTCTTTAGTAATTTATTATTGCATCTTCAGGAGGCTAAAAACATATCTGAATACACATGGCTTTACACAAGACATCATCAATCATCAAGAATTACAATAAAATAGTAATGTAAAAAATTGCTATGTTTATTAGTTTTAATTTAATAGATTTCTGGCACTAAGTAAAAACAAAATAATTTTTACTTCCACTATAATAAAAAGAAATTACCTTTCATGACATGTTTCGCCAACATTGTGGTTTCTTCAGATGATACAATTAGAATGATGAAGATCTGAAGAAGCAACAGTCTTGGCGAAACATATCATGAAAGGTAATTTCTTTTTATTATAGTGGCAGTTTTAAGTAAATATTGCTTTGTTTTTACTTAGTACCATAAATCTAAGCTATGGATTTCCACCAAATATCCGCCGAATTGATCCAGTTTTAATTTAATATATTTTAATAACACAAAGAAGCTTATTCAGATATTATCAAATTATGCACGGTTTACATATTTGAGGTACGAGTATTGGGATTTCGGAAACGGTAAGAAGTAAAGTCGGTTAAATGGAGGCAAAGTTGCACAAATACAAACTTAAAATTCCGGATACTTCCCAAGATTTTCCTAAAAAAACCTAATAATTACAATTTAGTGTATATTCTTTTTTTTTGGGCTTGTTATAAATAACAAATTAATACAAATTTCACATTCTTATAGCAACTTTTTGTCGCCTATAAAACTGAAAGCTCAGATTTGAATTTCGACGTTTCGTATGCTGACTACGATCATCAGGTCGATTTTTATTTAAATATACGGACCAAAATTTGTATTGCAGTTGTGTACAGTCCTGTTCTTACTGCATTCTAATATAATATTAGTTCAATGGAATTGAAACGTTTCGAACCTAGTAAAACGTCCTCAGTAATTTCAACCAATTTTTTTTTAATGATTGCTATAATCCTATCTAGATTAATTTAAAACTTGAGGAAACCGTAGTAAATAATAATATTTTGTTGATGAAGCGCTTTTAAGAGTTGTTATGCAGATATTGGTAAATGTTAATATAGACGAATCCAGTCTTATTGCGCGAGTCCAAAGGTCATCAATGGTATGAATCAAGTCAGAAATCACAAGGACTACCAAAATGGTATCTGTTGTTTTAGAAGTATACAGGGAAAAAAGAAAGAAGTTTTTTTTTATTATTTCACGCAATATTTTGAAGATAGCTACATAATATTATTTTTACAAAGTATTGGGTGACCAATAAAGAAAGGTTTGCGACGCAGACTTGCATGACAATACTCAACAAAATGACTATTGAAAAAATTTAAATGGGAAATTTTATCATCCATCGTACAGCCCCGATCTTGCCCCTAGTGATTATTTTTTCTTTAATCACTTAAAACGATTTTTAGCTGACATCGCTGCAACACCGATGATGAAGTAAAAAAACGGTGGTTAAAGACTGGATAAACACGTTAGACGCCAATTTCCTAGATTGTGGATAAAAAGCTCGTAATACGCTACGAAAAATCTCTGAATCTGAATGGCGAATATGTTGAGAAATTAGAAATCATGGTTCTTGAGATTAGACCGTATCAAATTGGAATTGCTATCCGACGTTTCGGCTTCGATTGCACGGGACATCTTTATTTTACGAGATCTGAACACTGAATGAGCTGGGAGAGATTCTGTCACATACTAATACATCGTTCATGTTCCTTAAGTCTAGTTTATATTAGGCGTCCTGTTTCTCCCACATACACTTCTCCACAGGAGCAAGGAATTTTATATACTCCTTTTGTTTGAAAAGGTACAATATTTTTCGGGGATCGCCAGTATTGTCCAATCTTCTTATGTGTTTTGAAAATTGTATGTATGTTGGACCGCCGAAGTAATCGTCCTATTTTGTCTGTAGTGACATGTATGTAGGGAAGAACAACACTACCTAATGGTGGCTGTTTATCATTCTCCTTTGGCGGAGTTGGTTTACTATGTCTTTTAATTGAACGCCTAATATATTCAGCGCAATAGCCATTCCTTCTGAGAGCTTCGGTCAGTTTCGATATCTCCAATGTTAAAGAATCTTGATCAGAAATCGAAATAGCTCTGAATACTAGTGAGTTAATAACTGATTTCTTTTGTGCTGGATGGTGATGAGAATGCGTTTAAGTATCTATTTGTATGCGTCGGTTTTCTATACACAGAATGTCCTAATGTACCATTTCCCTTCCTTTGAACACATACATCTAGAAAGGGAATTGTTCCATTAGTTTGAATTTCCATCGTGAATTTGACATTATGATGTTGCTGATTAAGGTGGTCCAGAAATATCAGGAGATTATCCTGTCTATGAGGCCAAACAACTCCCAAGACAAGACAAGAACTCCAAGACTCCCAGGTTCTACGGTCTTCCGAAGATACACAAGGACAACGTACCACTTCGACCGATCGTCAGTGCAATAGACTCGCCCACATACAAACTAGGTAAATATCTTTCAAATTTTCTTAATCCATTTACTGGAAAAACAGATTCTTTTATTAAAAACTCTGCACATTTCGTGGAAAAACTCAAGACAATCCAGTTGGATCCCGAAGATATTTTGGTCAGTTTCGCTGTAGAATCACTTTACACAAATATTCCTGTCAACGACTCAATTTTCATTTTATTAGTCATACTGGATAATAATAATATTGATAAGAACTTAATAGAACTAGTGGAAGCTTGTCTTACATTTACTTATTTCATTTTTCAAGGAACCTTTTTTGTAAACAAACTTCACCTGTGGTAGCGAATATCTTTATTGAAGCCTTTGAGGATATTGCTCTAACATCCGCTCCACTAAAACCGAAGCACTGGTTTAGATATGTAGACAATACTTTTGTTGTTTGGCCTCATGGACAGGATAATCTCCTCATATTTCTGGACCACCTCAGTCAACAACATTATAATATCAAGTGGTGGAAATTGAATCTAATGGGAAGATTCCCTTTCTAGATGTATATGTTCAAAGGAAGGAAAACGCTACATTAGGACGTTCTGTGTATAGAAAACCGCGCATACAAATAGATATTTAAGCGCAAATTCTCATCACCATCCAGCACAAAAGAAATCGGTTATTAACTCACTAGTAGTCAGAGCTATTTCGATTTCTGAACAAGATTCTTTAACATCGGAAACACCGAAACTGACCGAAGCTCTCAGAGGGAATTGCTATTGCACTGAAGATATTACGCGTTCAATTAAAAAACATAGTAAACCAACTCCGCCAAAGGGAAATGATTAAAAGCCACCATTAGGTAGTGCTGTTCTTCCCTACATACATGGGACTACAGACAAGATAGGACGATTACTTCGGCAGTGCAACATACGTACAATCTTCAATACCCATAAGAAGATTGGACAATGCTTGCGATCCCCGAAATATCTTGTACCTTTCCAAACAGAAGGAGTATATAAAATTCCTTGCTCCTGTACAGAAGTGTATGTGGGAGGAACAGGACGCTCAATATCAACTAGATTTAAGGAACATGAACGATGTATTAAAAAGAAACAAATTTTTCATTCTGCTGTAGCTGAACACCAGCATAACACTGAACGAAAAGTTAGAGAATCTATTGAAATATTTAAACATACAAAAAATTTCAATAGAGACACGGGTTACGGTCTACATCACACGTGGAAACCGATCTTAACACGGTTCGGCGAGCACAACTCGGGTATAAAAGCCCACCTGAATCTCTTCGAGCTCATTCAGTGCTCAGATCTCGTGGAGTAAAGATCCTTGAAGATGTCTCGTGCAATCGAAGGCGAAACGTCGGATAGTAATTCCAATTTGACACAGTCTAATCCCAAGAACCATGATTTCTTAACTATGCTGTTTAGTAAAATTAAAGACGTTGAGCATTTGGTTTATCAAAATAATTAAATGGTAAGAAACTTACCTTCCGTTTGGATCTAGCCATTCGCTTATCCCTCGTGTTTTCGGCTTCTCCTGGTATCCTGTGGCACCATATGACTGCAGCAATGCTCGTGTAGGTAAAAAGCAGCACGATCAGCGGTATTATGTATTGCAGAACCATCAGTACAGTGGTATAGGTGGTTGCGTAAACTTCTCCCACGCTAGAATAATCTTCAGTGCAAACGTACCTAAAATAAAAAAAAAGTACAGCCAAATTGCATGTATTTATATTTAAATATCACTTCCCTGGAAAAAGAGAAGTATTGTAATCGTGAAAGAGTCATCCTCCGAGATTTTTCAGACCTTCACGTTTCAGGGTCCCTAGATGACGAAAAACATGTCTTCTCAATTCCGTCGGTCAGTCTGTCTGTTCGCGGCGTAGCTAAAAAACTACTTTCCAACATCAAATGTTGGTAAAAAATTGTGTGTCATATGGGAATGCCCTGGTAATAAGAATCCAATACGGCTAAACAAAAAGCGGCCCAGTGAAATGTTAAAAAGATTATTATTAACTGGTAATATTTTGGTACGAATCCAAGATGGCGGAACAAAATGGAGGATTAATAAAATATTTAAAAATTCAGCCGGAAAAAACTGCTTAATGGTTTGATTTCAAATTGTGTGCCATAACTAATTGTGGTATAGAGATGAATTAGTAAAAGTGTGGTACTAATTCAAGATGGCCGAACAAAATGGCGGCCAAATAAAATGTTTGTAATCACCCTCTCAGGTTTTACACATCTTTAAATTTTCGCGTCCCTAGATGCCAAAAAAATATGTTTCATCAATTCCGTCTGTCCGTCTGTCAGTTTGCGGCATAACTTAAATACAGCTTGACCTATCGACTTGCAAATTTTAATCAAAAATTAAAGGTCATATGGGGGTAACCTGATAATATTTTGGTAAAAATCCAATATGGCGGTACAATGTTAAAATAAATTTGTTAGAGTGGTGTATTATTTGTGGTTAAGATCCAGTAAAAAAAAAACGAGTCCTTTTTAAAATTGTTCATTATTCGCAACTTTTTGTTGAAGCAGCAGAAAACTATATTTATTTATTTATTTATCCCATTATACAGTTACAAAAACCAGTTAACTAATGGGTACAAGCATAACAGTATGTGTAAGTAAATTTCGATGTATATAAAGAAGTATCACATAAAAATAATACAATTTTACTACCTAGAACTACGACTTAAGAAATACAAAAATATATATGTATGTACAGGGTGATCATTTATAATGTCCCCCCCTCTAACTTTTTTATTTGACGTTTGGTAGAAAAACGTCAAATATAAAAGTTTCACAAAAAACAATAAGCTATTTGCAGTATACATTTTTATATATACAGGGTGTTGCCGAAATCACCCACAGATAAAAGTTATATTTTTTTAAATAGAACACCCTGTATATTATACGCTAAATTAAATCCTATGAAAATTCTGCATATTTTTTGTATAACATGTCCTATACCCAAATACAATAGTTTTCGAAATATCTGCGATTTTATCATTCAGAAATAAAAACATTATTCTAAAGCTTATAATTTAGCTTAGGTGGCTGTGAAGTAGATCGATACCAACAAACAAAATATTTGTTTATAAGTGACAGTGACAGTTACACATTTAGCAACATTATACGTTCTTTTTATTGTAAAATGCTTTATTCGGAAAGAGAAAAACAATTAATTTTGGAAATTTTTATTACAACAAACATCCAGACTAGCGAGAAAAAAGAAAATATTGGAAATTGATGAAGGCAGTGATTTAAACATTTTACTAAAAGTGGAAGAAAAGCCCAATATTTCCATAAGAAAAATATCGGGAAGCCTGAAAGCTTCAAAAACAAAAAAAACTTCTAAAACTTAATTAATAATTTAGATAATAATATAATACATTTATTCTTACAAATGGAATTGTTCAACTGGTCCCCCGTTTTCTTCAATACATTTGATGTATGTTCTTCGTAATCGATCCAAAGCGGCAGTGATAGACTGGGAATATTCTTGAATTAGAATTTGAATTTCCGTTCTAATCAAGACTTTTAGGTGTTCTCTATTTTCGATGTTATTTGCGTTCACACGATCTTTTAGAGTTCCCCATAAAAATGCATCCATCGGCGTCAAGTCAGGACTGTTAGGTGGCCAGTTTATCGTACCATTTTTTCCAATCCATTCCGTGAACTGTTGGTTTAAATAGTCTTTAACCAATACGACACAATGAGGAGGAGCACCGTCTTGTTGGAAGACGAAGTTTCTCAGTTGCTCCAATGGGAGCTCATCCATGTAGTTTTCTAATTCGTTCCGGAGAAAATTCATATAACCATTACCGTTTAAAGTATCTTCGAAAAAATGAGGGCCTATTATTTTATTGTTTAAAATAGCACACCACACATTAACAGTTTGACGTCCTTGAAATTGAAATTCCCTGTAGCAATGGGGATTTACTGTGACCCACTGTCTGCTATTTTTTCGATTTATCATTCCACTAGTAGAAAACGATGACTCGTCGGTCCAAAAAACATTTTTTAAATAATCTTCATTTTCATTAACTTTTTCCAACATTGCATGGCAAAATTCAACCCTTTTTTCTCGATGCCTGGGCGTTAATTTTGTGGTAGGCCTAATTTTGAATGCCTTGTATCCTGCATTTTTGAGAGTGGTTTGAATCCTCCCATAAGATGTATTTTTTGGATCAATAAGCTCTTCTCTCAGGCTTCCCGATATTTTTCTTATGGAAATATTGGGATTTTCTTCCACTTTTAGTAAAATGTTTAAATCACTACCTTCATCAATTTCCATTGTTCTCTTCTTTCTCGTTAGGCTGGATGTTTGTTGAAATTTTTCATAAATTCGATGAAAGGTTTTTTTGTTCGGAATGTGCATCCGGGGGTTAATTACACGTAATTCTCTTTGAGCCAATTTAGCACTCTTATTTGCTTTGATAAAAGTTTCCAAAATTAATCGTTTTTCTCTTTCCGAATAGGGCATTTTACAATAAAAAGAACGTATAATGTTGCTAAATGTGTAACTGTCACAGTCAGTTATAAACAAACATTTTGTTTGTTGGTATCGATCTACTTCACAGCCACCTAAGCTAAATTATAAGCTTTAGAATAAATCGCAGATTTTTCGAAAACTATTGTATTTGGGTATAGGACATGTTATACAAAAAATATGCAGAATTTTCATAGGATTTAATTTAGCGTATAATATACAGGGTGTTCCATTTAAAAAAATATAACTTTAATCTGTGGGTGATTTCGGCAACACCCTGTATATATAAAAATGTATGCTGCAAATAGCTTATTGTTTTTTGTGAAACTTTTATATTTGGCGTTTTTCTACCAAATGTCAAATAAAAAAGTTAGAGGGGGGGGGACATTATAAATGATCACCGCGTACATAAATAATGCAATATAAAACGAACCACAAAGAAATTTTATGTCAAACTTACATGGCCAAACCATAGTTAAATATGTCAAATTTGTCTTGACGAAAATTGTATGCATTACGCATACTATTTATTGGAGAGTACCTATAGATATTTGTGCGCGGTGTTGGCACATAAAAAGTTTGAGAATGGCGAGCTGACGTTCTAGGTATCAGAAACTGCAGCTGGCTGAAAATATCACTACATTCAATCCTGTTATGGAAGATTTTACGAAGAAACTTTAGCTGAAACACAGTGCGCCGATCAGCCAAGAAGTGAAACTAATGCCTACGCAATAATTCTCTTTCGGGGAAGCCGACTTCAGGAAACCGATCGTCAATTTTGAAACTTAAATATTTTAGAAAACGTGGCTGGACTCGTTCAATACGGCCTACATATACCTGATAGTAAGGCGACCATATCACAGAGGCATACTCAAGTCTGGACCTCACGAAAGCGTAATAAAGTAATTTTAAGACACTTTGATTCTTAAAATCCCTCGAGTTTGTTATGATAAAACCCAGTGATTTAAAACATGTTTTTATAAGATCATTTATATGAGGAACAAAAGAAAGCTCTCTGTCATATAGAACACCAAGATCACGAAAATACTCCACTCTTTCCAACATTTCGTTACTAATTTTATATTCATACAGTATAGTACTATGCTTTAAAGAGATTGTCATTATACTACATTTTTTTATATTGAACGATAATTTATTTTTATTACACCAATCAAAAATGTTGTCAATTGACAGCTGCAAAGTAGTACAATCTTCTGAGCTTTTTATAAGGGCATAAATCTTCATATCATCTGCGTAAAGAAGCGTGTGATTATCCAGATTATTAATTATGCTATTGATGAATAAGTTAAACATTAAAGGACCCAAAATAGACCCTTGTGGTACCCCTGAAGTAGCCTTCAACTGCACGGATGATTGACCACAGCATTCCACTATTTGCGTTCTACCGTTTAGATAAGATTGGAAAAACCCAATCAGATTGTCACAAAAGCCAAGCGAATTAAGTTTATCTAGCAAAATATTGTGGTCAAGCCTGTCGAAAGCTTTCGAAAAATCTGTACATGTTACGTCAACTTGACAATTATTATCAAGAGCTTATGCTATAAATTGCGTAACACAAACAAGGTTGGAGATTGTCGACTTTCCCTTGACAAAACCATGCTGATTATCCGCGAGTTTATTTTTAATCTGAAAGTACAAATTTCTATTCAGGAATATTTCAAAACATTTAGAAAAGTTGTTAATTATACTTACTGGACGATAGTTTTCGATTTTATTTTTATCTCCTTTTTTAAAAACAGGAATTATTTTAGATAATTTCCAACAATCTGGAAATTGCGATGTTTTAATTGATAAATTAAAAAGTATTGTAAGAGGCTTTGCAAGAAGACATGCACAGTCTCGTAATAAAAATGATGGTATTTTATCTGGACCTAGCGTCCCTTTCGGTTTAATTTTTTTTAAACGGCGTAAAATACCGTCCTTAGTAGCGCAGTTTATAAAAACGGTGTCCACAATACCGGGGATTTAGTCCATCACTATTAGGCACAATATACGAGGACCGGCAAAAATTGGCAAATGCATTTGCAATCGATGCGTGATCTTTAAAACTGTCTTCGCCTAATGTCATGTGCAAGCTTTGCTTGCAAATAGCTTTGCTCAGCTTCGGCTTGAGATGAGCAGCGGGACGATGTAGGACGTAGTAGGTATTTGTTCGTAGTAAATGAGTAACAATTATCGTGGTTAATAACGTACTGATTTATTCTAAGATTTACATTCCATTTATACAACTATCAATTAAACAATGCGTGCGATCTCAATGATGCAAAATAGTAAAATTTAATAACATTATATTATGTATAGTCATCAGAACGTGCAAGGTTCAACTGACGTGACTGTAAGAAGGTCAGTGTAGACACTGTACATACCATCTAAGTAAATATTAAATATGCATAGAATTGTCTTATTAAATTATAGAAATTTTATGTGTAATTGTGAGAATTATACATTCTGCGGCCTGTCTCCGATGGATGAAGTGAGAGATCTTAACTCAAATTCTTCGTTTTGAGTGGTCCTGTGATCTGGTTTCCTGTTGCGTTTCTTCTGTTGATGCTGTGCTACAATGATTTTGGCTGTATACCATCCTGCAATTATAAGAATGGCTATGATAATTGTAGTGATGCTGCTAATTGCTATGGAATGATGGTGAATGTTTCGCCAAAGAATGTTCTGTAGTTGCTCTTGTTGGTGTTCTTGATCGTTTATCAATTCATGAAGGCTGTCTGTCAGTTCGAACACTGGCTCGGTTGGTAAAATGTCTAGTTGTTTCTGGTGGATCGCATTGCCTAATAAGTTTGGGACCGCTTTGGAATAACTATTTAACACTGGAACGGTGGTGCTTCGTTTAGGCGTGAGTATGTTTTGTTTTGTTTGAATTATACACTCTTGAGATATTTGAATTATCCCTGTTGCGTTTATTGCAACATCTTCCCGCGAACCATTGCAGATTACAGATATTACCGTTGGAGAGATGGATATGAACATCCAAGTATTGGCTGCGCACAGCTGTTTCCATAGTATGCCTTTTATGCTGCTTTTTTCAATAGCGCAATGTCTTGGAGCGGCTCGTTCATATATTTCATCTATAATACATGAATGATTTGTTTCTATGTTTCTGACTGAACTTGGTGAACAGATAAACTGATGTGGATCATTGGGGTATGGTTTAATGCATTGTTGTAAGTCGTTTTCATGAAGTTGGAAGTAGAGTTGCGTGTCGTAGTCGACGGCTATGTAGTCATTAGTGACGTGGAGGTTCCAATACGAT
Source organism: Kuschelorhynchus macadamiae (assembly GCA_030620095.1). NCBI lineage: Eukaryota > Metazoa > Arthropoda > Insecta > Coleoptera > Curculionidae > Kuschelorhynchus > Kuschelorhynchus macadamiae. Next base: position 1,538,163 of record JAUTXW010000066.1, on the reverse strand, counting down.
CCGTTTTCGATTTTCACCGGAACTGGCGTTGCTTTTCGAAGTCCAAACTTGGCAACATCTGCTATTGGAAAGTACCCATACACTTGGAGACTTGTCTTATTAGCTGTCTGCTTCGTGGATAACATTGTCGGTACAATCCTTAAGTTATTCGGAAATTTTTTATTTGTTTCTTTTATGATATTGTTGATATATGCCGGTGATACTAGTTCGTATATTGTGCCCCTATTGAAGCGGATGTTCAATAGTTTGTCATAGTATTCATTTATTTCGCTGATGAAGTTTTGTGCTACTTGGTAGGCGCTTAGCAGTTGAATATTTAGGGCATTGGTGTCTATTTGCTTGTATGAAGTCTGCATGTTGTTGATTGCTTCTAGTCCTTGGTTGAGTTTTTCTTGAAAATGTTTAAGTCTATTGGTGATCCTCGATTCTGTCTCATTGAACTCCGTGAGCGCGGACACCATAAATTTAGTTTGGTGATTGGACGCTCGAATCAATTGCTCTTGATTTTTGTTGATCGAGTCGATATCTTGATACACTTCATCGTTGACTCCAAATACAGTTGTTAAAAATTTTCCAAGATAGCCTCTTTTCCGTCTTGTATGATGGACGTCGTTAAGATTCATCAGCATCCACTGGGTATGATTTTTTAACTGGCGTCATTTGTAAGCTTTTTTGATTTATCACATAGGTCTCTAAATTGAGAAGCTACGTTGATTACTGCCTTCACATCATTTTCACACCTGTTTCTGGAATGTGCTATTTCTATTCTAAAGACTCCTTTGTCAATTTGAGTTGTCCCTAGATGTTCTATGTAAAGGCCATGTTGGGGTTGGTGAATTTTGTAAGAGTTTTCTGCTGTCGTTGCAGAAATTAGCAAGAATAGAATTGTCAAAACATAAAGAAGTGCTGATTTTGAAGTTGTATGCTTCAGTCTTTTCTCTTTTGTGGTTCTTTCTTCTTTCTGTGCAACATGACTATTGATTTCTATTGTGGGCTGGGTAGCGGCTTGTGTATCTTGGTCTGTAGGCAAAGGAATTAACTTGTGAATTGGTCTCTTTTGAGTGACACCTCCTGGCCTTTTTATTGTTACGACTCGAACTGCTCCATCTTGACCTGGATGAATTTCCATTATTCTCGCCAAAGGCCATTTGTTCGGATTTATATTTTCTTCTTTAATTAGAACCATTTTGTCCACTGGCAAATTTTCAATAGGCTTGTTCCACTTATATCGTTGTTGAAGTCTGGAAAGATACTCAGTAGTCCAGGCTTCCCAGAAGTCTTTCTTCATTTTTTGAACGAGTCTCCACCTTTGCGACAGATTACAGTTCGGGAAGGATTTAAATTCGGGGGAGCTAATAATTCTCTCCCTATTAAGAAATGTCCAGGGGTCAATGTATTGGTGTCATCAATATATTCCGTTAGGGGGCAAAGCGGTCTCGAATTTAAACACGCTTCAATTTGGTGCACCAAGGTTGTCATTTCTTCATAGGTCAAAGTGCATGCTCCAATGACTCGCTTTAGATGATGTTTCATGGATTTGACACCTGCTTCCCAGATTCCTCCAAAATGTGGGGCTGCGGGTGGGATGAAGTGCCATTGTGTTCCTGAGCTGATAATTGCATTTTGCAGGTGAGGCTCTTCGATAATTTCCTTCACTTCTTCTTCAAATTGTTTTGATGCTCCCAAAAATGTAGTGCCGTTGTCACTATACATATTTTCACAATGACCTCTTCTTGCAGTGAACCGTCTGAATGCAGCTAAAAATGCTTCGGTTGACATATCGCTGACCACTTCTAAATGAATCGCTTTGGTGGCAAGGCACACGAATACTGAAATGTAGCCCTTGTACGACTTATGTCCTCTCCCTTTGGTGGTTCTAATTTGAATTGGACCAGCATAGTCCACCCCTGAGTTTGTGAATGGTGGTGCTGGAGTTACTCTTGGTTTCGGGAGTTGTCCCATAAATTGTTCTGCGGTTTTGGCTTTATAACGAATGCAACTGATGCATTTTTTTAATTGGGTTCTGACGGCTCGTTTCCCGTTAATAATCCAAAATTTGCTCTAATATATGCAAGAGTTGCTTGGTTTCCGCCATGGAGAGTTCTCTTGTGAGCTTCTAGTATAACTAGCTTGGAAAAATGGCTGTGGTACGGAAGAATCATTGGATGTTTCTTCTGGTAAGTTATTGGTGCGTTTTCTAGTCTCCCTCCGACTCTAATGAGATATTCGCTGTCTAGGAATGGACTTAACTTCCGCAGTTTGCTGTTGTTTCCAACTGTCTTGGTAGTACGTAGTGATTTGTAGTCTTCACTAAATTCTTATTTTTGAATCAATGCGACGACTTTTTTAAAGGTGACCTGTATTTCCTTAACAGAGAGAATAGGGCTTTCCTCTCTATTGGTAACTCGGTAGCAGTATGATAAAACTCGTAGCATTCTTGTAAGGTCAGAGAATTTTTCGCATATGTCACTTTTTACTACAATTTCAGCTTTGTAACAATTTGCTCTGATTTCCTCGTTTACTTCGGGGTTTATCTTGGTCAGAGGAAGGTTATTGGATGAGTTGAGCCAGTGAGGACCTTTCCACCAGAACTCGGTAGCTTCCAGCTTATCAGGATCCAGACCCCTGGAGATAATATCTGCTGGATTTTCCTGAGACTTGACGTGATTCCAAGAAACTCCTGTTGCATTTCTGTGTATTTCACATACTCTATTGGCGACGAAGGTTTGCCACTTTGTAGGATCTCCTTTTATCCACCCTAGAGTGATCATGGAGTCAGTCGATGCGAATGTTTGGGTGTTGTCTAGTTGCAAGGCGGTTCTGGTTTTCTGTATTAACTTAGACAGAAGTACGGCAGCGCATAGTTCTAGCCGAGGTAGAGTTGTTCTATTCTTGGCTGGGGCAACTTTTGATTTTGCTTGTAGAAGTGTGACAGTATGTTCGTTTCCTTCTACTATTCGGCTGTAAATTACAGCACCATACGCCTTTTCTGACGCGTCACAAAACCCATGTAGTTCTGTTTTGGAGTTTCGGTAACGCATCCACCTAGGAATTCTAATTTTCTCTAGTTCCTTTACTTTACTTTGAAATTGCAACCATCTTGTAGATATTTCTTCGTCGACGGGCTGATCCCAGTTTAGGTTTCGTAACCATAGATCTTGGATAATGAGTTTGGCTTGAATGACAACTGGAGCTAGCCATCCCAACGGATCGAATAGTTTGGAGATTTCGTATAAAATGTTTCTTTTTGTTAGTTTTTTGATTTGTGAGATTTCTACTTTGAACTTAAATATATCGTCTCCTGGGGACCACAAGACCCCTAAGGACTTTTTTCTTCGTCTTGCGGCACCTCATGAGTTTTTTGATCTCTAAGTTCTTCCGGAATGGACTTTAGTAGTGCAGGAGAATTGCTTGACCATTTTCTTAAATTGAATTTTGCTGACCCAAGCATTTGCAACAGTTGTTTTTGAAGCTCTAGGGCTGTTTGAACGTTTGTTGTTCCTGATAAAATGTCATCAACATAGAAATCTTGCAATGTTGCTTCACTTGCTGCCGGAAAATTGTTTGCTTCTTTCTTTGCTAGCGTTTGAAGTGTTTTCATAGCTAGGTACGGAGCTGACGTGGTACCGTTGGTTACGGTGGTAAGTTCATGTTCAAACATTGGTTGATTAGGATGTTCTCTCCATAATATTCTCTGGAAAGGTTGGTCTTCTGGGTGTACTTTGATTTGGCGGTACATTTTCTCTATGTCTGCGCAGAAGACAATTTCATGTTTCCTCCAACGAATAATTATATCTGCGATATTTTGTTGTAACCTCGGACCGACGTGCGTGATCTGGTTGAGGCTAATATTTGTGGAAGTTTTACAGGATGCGTCAAAGGCTGTTCTTAAGCGAGTGGTTGTACTTGCTTCTCTGATGACAGCTTGATGCGGAATGTAATATTTTCCTTGATTGATTTCTTGTCGTCCAACTTTCCGCATATGACCTAATTCTAGATATTCCTTCATAAAATCTATGTACTGGTCCCGTAGTTCGGGATCGTGTTGAAATTTTTTCTCAACGTTTACAAGTCTTGCTGCTGCTCGTGGCTTTGAGTGGCCTAGAGTTTCTGGCGATTGCTTGAACGGAATTCGAACTACAAATCTTCCTTATTTGTCTTGTTGTGTGGTTTTTTCGTAAAATTCTTCGCACGCTTGTTCTTCCTGTGTTAATTGGTGACATGGCGTTATTTCTTCAATCTCCCAGAATTTTGTTAGCTGATTATCTTCTTCATATTGAGAAATCATACTAATTACTTCAATACTTTGAGGCTCAGATAATATAGAACCAGACACAATCCAACCCAGTTCCGTGTTTTGTTTCAGAAGACCCTCTTTAGTTTTCTGAAGGTCGTTCAGGATTATGGTTGCATATTCCTTGGCTCCTAAAATTCCATCTATTGGTCCAGGAGTCATAAAGGTAGTGTCTGCTAAAACTTCATTTTTCCAGTTGTCTATGTTATGTATTTGGAGTTTTTGTTTCGGCATGGAACGTGTTAACTTTGGGAGGACTATCATGTTAACTTCCATAGAAAATGTACTTTTGAATCTTGGTCTAATCTGGGCATTAGTGGACCATTTGGAAATTTTAGGGTCTCCCCGCCAACACCAGATATTTCAGCTCTGATGTGGTGGCGTGGCAAATTTAGTCGTTGGGCGGCTTCTTCCGTAACAAACGAAGATTGTGAACCTTGATCGATCAGAAGTCGTAATGGCTGCGATGAACTTGAAGTGGAAACTTCAACAAGGGCTGTTGCGAGAAGAACGTTCTCTTCTTGTTTGCTAGTATGGTGTGTTGAAGTATTTCTATTGGTGTTAGGTTGATTATTTGACCTTCCTGCACCGGCGTTGTATTGGGAATTTCTTGGTGGATTATTAGAACTTCTTTGAAAACCTCTGGGTTGGTAGTCTGTTAACCGTTGTTGGTTTTGTTGATATCTTTCAAGGTGTAGAAGTGTATGATGCTGGCGACTGCATATATTGCACTTTGTTTGGCTGAAACACCTTTTGCCAACATCATGACTTAAGCAATTATAGCACATGTGCTTTTCTTGGACTTGTTTGTTTCTTTCTTCTGCTGAAAGCGTTTTGAACTTTTGGCAGTGGTACGTCATGCGTCATGTGTTGTTTATCTTTGCAGAATAGACAACCAGCGTTACTGTGTTTTTTGTTATTGTCTGATGCGACGTTAAAGGCAATGGTTTCTAATGACTGGAATCGTCTTTCTAAGAAGTTCATAAATTCTTCGAACTCTGGGATATCATGCGGCTTCTGAAGATTTTGTTCGTATAGACGGTTGGTTTCAGAATCCCATTTTCTGAGGATTATTCGAATTACCATTGGACCCCATGTATCGATTTCTACATCTTGGTTTTTCAACGCCTGTAGACATTCTCTTGTAGTGTCGTGTAGTTGTTTTAGTTTCAGTGCGTCTTCTTTTGTAACCGTTGGTACGTCTAATATCTTATCAATTAGTTGGAATGTTAGTAGTCTTTTGTTTTTATATCGCTTTTGCAATAACTCCCATGCTGTTTCGTAATTAGCTTCAGTTGACTCAAGGTGTTGAATCAATTTGCCTGCTTCTCCCCGTGTGTGGGTTTTCAGATAGTGCATCTTTTCGGCCTTGGTCAGTGCTTGGTTTTCATGAATTACTCTTTTGAATATATCGAAGAAATTAGACCAGTTTTCATATCCTCCATAAAATATCGGGATAACGACTTTTGGAATTGCTAACTTTTGCTGTGGCTGGTTCACCACGATTTGTTGAGTTTGGGCCATGATATTTTCTTGAGCTTCTAAAGTTAGTTTTTCCAGAATTTCTTCGTACTGGCCAAGAGTGTCTGCATAAGTATTATTGACAAAATAGTTGTTTTGAAACTTTGTTTCATTTATCATTATTTCTTCATGCAGTTGATGAATAGCATCCCATTATTTTTTAATTTTTTTCATGTGAAGCTTATAGCGAGATTTGGACTTTCCTTGGCTTAGTTCCGTTTCAATTTGGTTTAGGTCGGTTTGTAGTTGTTGCAGCCTGAAGTTTTGTTTTTTCAGACGGTGTTCTTGTTCTTTTTCCGCCAAGGGATCGGCGGAACTTGCTGAAGGTGTTTCTGCTTTTGGACAGGTTTTTAGGTAGTTTAGTACTTCTTCGTATTTTTCTTTTAATTGGTTGTCATATTTTTTGGTAAAATATGCATGTTCGGTGAGGTTTAGGTTTTTTATTTCCTTTTCGTTTTTCTGGATACTTTTCCATATTTTTTCTAAGGTGGCGATGCGGTCTTTTATATATGTTTCAGTTTTTCTCAAAGAAGAGTCTTTCTTGCTATTGCTGATAAGCTGGATTATTTGTTTTCCTAGTTCTTCTTGTTCTTGAACAAGCTCATTCATTTTGCTTTCCGCAGACATGATGAATTTTTGAACAGACGGGACGGGATATTTTGTTTGTTTATTTGTTTTTTGTTTACTTTCGGCTAGTTTGCAAGTAGTGTCTGTTTGTGTTGTATGTTAAGCTGAGTTCAATAATATATGCCCGCCAGCGTGAACTTGGCACAGGAATACCTTATTAAATCCTTAAAGTATTTTCCTCGCCAGCGTTAACTGGTCACGGGGAAAAGCCTTTGCTTGTGTGTGATACTCAATCGTGGAAACGATAATATATGCCCGCCAGCGTGAACTGGCACAGGTATTTATTCCTTTTAGTATTCCCCTCGCCAGCGGTAACTGGGCAACAAGGAAAATACCAATTATTAAGTAACGTGTATATTTGTGTGTGCGAGTGAAGCTAACGGCACTTTGCTTTTTCCCACCACTTAGTTTTTTCGAGTGCTTCTTCACGTTACCCTACTCAGTTCAGGCAACGACACCCTAAAACAGGTTTTGGTGGTAAGCTATTCGCCGAAAAGCTCTTTAAATCTTGCTTCTAGCCTGGTTACGAATTCAAACGGTTTTTTATCTATGGTTGGCGTGACTGGCAAACCTGAATTGTGCGTTTTGATGTCAACTCCGTCTAAAGAAGCTATAACGATTTCTTCTAATTTTTCTTGACGTTTCTTAGCTCTTTGGTTTCTGTTCAGCTTTTTTCTTGCCATGTACGACAGACTTCCTGACAACTGTGATTATATGGTTGGTTTTGGTTGCTTGTAGATGGACGGACGATAAAGTTGATGGACGGATACACGGTTGTGTATATTGGATGGATGTTCTTCGGTTGAAGAACGGCTTTAAGGCTCGAAGGACCAATGTGCAAGCTTTGCTTGCCAATAGCTTTGCTCAGCTTCGGCTTGAGATGAGCAGCGGGACGATGTAGGACGTAGTAGGTATTTGTTCGTAGTAAATGAGTAACAATTATCGTGGTTAATAACGTACTGATTTATTCTAAGATTTACATTCCATTTATACAACTATCAATTAAACAATGCGTGCGATCTCAATGATGCAAAATAGTAAAATTTAATAACATTATATTATGTATAGTCATCAGAACGTGCAAGGTTCAACTGACGTGACTGTAAGAAGGTCAGTGTAGACACTGTACATACCATCTAAGTAAATATTAAATATGCATAGAATTGTCTTATTAAATTATAGAAATTTTATGTGTAATTGTGAGAATTATACAGTCATTATTTCTGGAAACTGCTTATTATTTTTTTTTACAGTTAATTAATTGCCAAAATTTTGAGGGATTAGTCGTAATATCATTTTCAATACCTTGGCAGTAATATTTATAAGCATTACTTATGTCCAATTTGACCTGAGTCCTAAGTTCCCTAAATGCCTGCAAATCAGTAACATTCTTAGTTCTTTTAAACCTCTTCCATGCCCGGATTTTTTGTCTAATTTTTCGTATTATTTGAAAATTGAACCAAGGTGGATAGTTTCTGCGACGCTTTCGTGTTTTTGAAAAAAAAAGATCCAGGATTTCATAAATTTTAAAATAAAACATTTCACAAACAGAATTTACGTCATTGGCGCTGCACAAAAAATCCCAGTTAATATTAGTCATATGCGAGTAAGATTATAAAATCAGCCTTTTTAAAGTTATAAAAAATGTTAGTGGTCTTTTGCCTATTAAATTTTTTTTCATGTCACGCTAGAGTGAACTAACAGAGCTGGATGATGTACATCTTCAGGAAGCAAAAAATCCTCAGCCTTTTCAACTTCACATGAAAAAGTATCAGAGTTACATAGCACAAGATCTAGCAAACGGTTATTTAAATTTTTTACAAGGTTATACTGTTTTAGGCTGAAAAATTCCATAAAATTTAACAAACAAAAGGTGTTATCATCAATATTCTCACCAGATAATGTGTTCGAAAAGTCGGGCAAATTAAAATCACCTATAAAATAAAATTTTCGATTCTAGATGTATGAAACCCATTATATCAATTTTTGCCTATTCCATTCCTCCGTAGATATTTCCCAGATATAAAGTTTCCAAACGATCCTCATGTTTTTATGTTAAAGTGGTGCATTATTTTGAGTTAGGATCCAGTAAGAATAACACAAGTCTTCTTTTAAATCGTTGACGTTTCGCAACTTTATTGTTGCGTCCTCAGGACACATATATTTTATATCCTGGATGAAACACAAATTATCAATCTTTGCCTACTTCGTTGCTTCGCAGATATTTCTCAGATATTAGGTTTCTAATTAGTTTCATTAACGATCTTCTTGTTATTATGTTAGAGTGATATATTATTTGGGGTTAGGAAATATCTGCGGACCAAAGGACTAGGTAAAAATCTGATAGTCCTGAGAATGCAACAATAAAGATGCGACTCGTCGAATCGTCGAAAATTAAAAAAAAGGCTTTTGTTTTTTCTTTATTGGATCCTAACCCCAAATAATATACCATTCTAACATAACAACAAGAGGATCGCTAACGAAAACCCTTTAGAAACGTAATATCTGGGGACCAATGGAAAAGGTAGACTGATAATATGGGTTTCAATTTAAGATGGCGAAACAAAAGAAAATTTTTAAAAAATCAACGGAAAGAAGTCAATTGATTTTAAATTTGGCAGAAAAATTAAGCGTGAAAATGGAATAAACTGGTACAAATTCAACATGACGTAACAAAATGGGGGTATGGGTCAATGTAAAAACTACCTTTTGAATTTATTTTGAAAGATAATGGTAAAATATATGTAGGAGTCCAATGTGATGGAACAAAATAGTGCCCAATAAAAATGTCAAGACAGTATATAGAAGTATTTTATCAGTTTGTTTTGAAACTGTGAAATATATTTTTAGAAATATTTATAATCAACAACGATATGGTACTGTACTCTGGATTACTAGAGCATTGCTCTAATCAATTGTGCTATCGTACCACTGATAAGCAATTCGTTTGAATTTGTACATATTCAAACCCACCAGTATCATAACCATTGTTGATCCTGCCTAATATGCGCGGCGTTCCTAACAGCGATGTCAGACTTGACGTCCAGTATAAGGTATAACGAAAGTGGCACGATAGTGGAATTGGTTAGAGCAATGGTATAATGATCCAGAGGTACGGGTTCGATCCCCGCTCGTACCATAACTTTTGCTGTTGATTATAAATATTTCTAAAAAACAGTATATGTAACACATAACATATACAGGGTTATTCACGCAACCCGTTCATTAAAAGTTTTTGATGATGCCATTTAGATAAAAATTTCAAATTTTGGGATTAAGGTAAGGTCAAGAGATACTTCTTTTTTAAAATATTTTCAACTTCCTGTCACTTCCGGTTTAACCGGAAGTTGGTATCAACTTGCTTATTTTAAATGAAACACCCTGTATTTTATGATATTTTTGGATTCTACGGAGAATTTTAATGCTATTTTATGTGGGGTGTCCTATACCTAGGTTCAGACGTTCTTAAGATATTTGACCTTGAACCGAAAATGAGCCTTCGGGATACCAAACTTTAAAATCCCATACTTTTGTAAGTTATGAAGATATAATCTTCAAATTTTACATACGATTGGTAAATAATCCTAGGTTTCTATTTTTTTTATTGAATTTGTCTATTTTTATACAGGGTGTCCTAAATTCAGCGGCAAACATTCACATTTTCAAAGCCGCTAAAGTTCGGTTTTTTAAATGGGACACCCTATAACTTTATGCACTATCAAATGTAGAATTTAATTTTCTATCGAACTGTATTACTATACCTATTCGTAACCATTTTCGAAATAATCAGGTTTTTATTAAACTATCATATGTATTTGCTAAATGCTTACACCTTCCCGTAGTAAGCCATGGAAAAACAATTGTTGTGCTTTTCTATTCAACATGACAGCTGATTTGAAACTTTTAAATTAAAATAAAATAACACTCAAAAGCTGATATTCTTAATTTATTTTATATTCGCGGAGAATGTTACAAAATATTGGAGAGAACGTGCCATGTTTTTAATGAAAAACATCCTCATTTATCGCCAATGAACAACAGAAAATTGAAGAGGATTGAAACGAAATTTTCGTCTCGGAAAAGTTAAAGTTATAAAAAATGTAATAAATTGTTTACATTATTTTTAACCATATCTACTAAGTTCGAGACTGTTGTAAACTTGTTTTAGTGAACTTAAAAATTATAGCAATCTAACAATCAACAATAAATAAATAAAATAATAAAATTGAATTATAACAAATGTTCTATATGCTGTCCGTTCATTTAAAGAGACATTTCAATTCTTCTTTGTACAGTTGCTGTGGCCCGTTGAATTTGTCCGTTTTCTAATTCGGCAAAAGCTGTTCGTATCCTGTCCAGTAAATCTTGTGGGTTATTTACTAGGGAAGCATAGACTTTACCTTTGATAAATCCCCCTAAATAAAAGTCTAGGGGTGTTAAATTAGGTTATCGCGGGGGCCATCTCCAGGGGCCATTGGGACCAATCCAGCGATCTTCAAAAATTCGAGATAATTGGAGATAAACTGCAGCGGAATTATGTCCTGGTGCCCCATCTAATTGATACCAATAATTTTGCAGCTCACCAATAGGAATTTCCTTTATAAATTCAGAAACCGTCCCTCGTAGAATTTCCAAATACTTATCACTGTTTAAAAGGTCTTCGTAAATAAAGTACCGCACCTGATCATTTAATACTATACCGAAAACATTGAAGCTAAACCTCTCTTGAGAACGCGTTTCGCGTAAAGCGTGCGGATTTCTGCTGCCCAGAAATGTTCGTTTCTTCTATTTGTTATTCCTTCTCTAGAAAATTTCGCTTCATCGGTCCAAAATATTTTTGAAAGGAATTGAGGCTCCTCTTGAATTTTCAAAAACATGAATTCGCAAAATTCTACTCGTCGGACGTCATCAGCAGGTCTCAAGGCTTGCACGTTTTGGAAGGAATAAAGGTGCGTATGATGTTCGCTCAAGATTCTTTGGGCAGATGAACAAGAAATTCCCAAATCGTTTTCTGCAGACGGTATTGAACTTTGCGGGTTTTGCGTGAAAATAAACTAATGTGTTTATTACGTTATCCTCGGCATTTGTCACTGGTTTCGGAACATTTTTTTTAACTTTATTCTTGCCAAAACGCAAAAAGTTCGTTTCAATTCTCTTGAATTTTGACTTATTTTTTATTTTAACACACGACACGTTTCCTCCAAAATTTTATAACATTCTCCATGAATATAAAATAGATTGAGAATATCAGCGTTCGAGTATTCTTCCATTTCGATTTAGAAGGTTTAGTTTATCATTGACAGCTTTCGATAAATAACGCATACTAATCATCTGTCATATTGGATATGGGATCTCAATTGTTTTTCCATGGCTCACCATTGGAACATGTAAACATTTAAGCAAATACATACGATATTTTTATAAAACCCAATTATTTCGAAAATGGTTACGAATAGGTATAGGGAACCTTAATACAGTTCGATAGAAAATCAAATTCTACATTTGATAGTGCATAAAGTTATAGGGTGTCCTATTTAAAAAAACGGACTTTACCGGCTTTGAAAATGTGAATGTTTGCCGCTGAATTTAGGACACCCTGTATAAAAGTAGACAAATTCAATAAAAAAAAATAGAAACCTAAGACTATTTACCGATCGTCTGCAAAATATGAAGATTATATCTTCAAAACAAAAATATGAGATTTTAAAATTTGGTACCCCGAAGGTCAAATATCTTAAGAACGCTTGAACCTAGGTATAGGATATGCTACATAAAATAGCATTAAAATTCTCCGTAGAATCCAAAAATATCATAAAATACAGGGTGTTCCATTTAAAATAAGCAAGTTGATACTAACTTCCGGTTAAACCGGAAGTGACAGGAAGTTGAAAATATTTCAAATAAGAAGTACCCCTTGACCTTACCTTAATCTCAAAATTTGAACTTTTTACCTAAATGGCATCATCAAAAACTTTTAATGAACGGGTTGCGTGAATAACCCTGTATCCTGTGATTATGTACTGAACTAAATTGGGCCACAATTCACTATTCCTGCCAAATGAAAAAAAACATGACGAGGAAAGTTCCGGGTAAAGGAAATTTACCGATTTTAATTTCCTTTTTCTCAATAAATCTTGAGTTTTGTTATGAGATAAGTTACGGGTACCTTGATAAAAAAAAATAGTCCTTTCAACGGAACTTTTCTCCTAATTAAAAAATCCTAATAAAACTTTCATTTAAATAAGAAAATTGAAATATGTTAAAATTCTTATATGACGCATAAAGTTGTTATTAAATAATTCTATGCATATACATATGTGATGTCTGTGTATGGTGGTATACGTTACCAGAAAATTCTGAGTAAAGGTTAATTTACTGATTTCTTGAAAATACAGGGTGTTTTCTAATTCACGGTTAACAATAATGGAAGTATTCTCTTGCCTTATTTTAGGACTTAAAGTTTATATAAACATGTATCCGCAACGCCATCGTTTTTAAGATACGGGGTGTCAAAATTTTTATTTATTTTTTATTTTTTTTCATGGAACTTTTCTAGAGATAAAACATTTGACACACCCTGTACTATGGAGCAATGTCTACGAAATGACTATAATACATTTAAGGGTCATATGGGGAGGACCTGGTAGAATTTTAAAGAAAATCCATTATGGAGAAACAAAATGGCGGCCTAGTCAATCGTTAAAAAATTATTATTAAAAAACTAGTTATCCAATTAACTCAGGTTTTGCGCAAAAATTAAGTATTATGCACCAATTAAGTGGTAAAATTTTGGTACGAATCCAAAATGGCGGATTAATAAAAATTTTTAAAATTAGGCCTGAAAAAACTACTTATGGATTGATTTCAAACTATGTGCCATAAGTAACTGTGACAGAGAGATAAACTAATAAAATTGTAGTATTGAAAATGTCGGAACAAAATGGCGGCCAAAAAAAAAGGGTTGTAATCGTGAAAAAATCACGTTCTCAGAATTTACATATATTCACGTTTTAGCGTCCCTAAATGCAAAAAATAAGTTTTATCAATTCCGTCAGTCTCGTCTAAAGTCAACAAAAAAAAATTACGCAATCAAAATAAATAAAAACATAAAAATTAGAACATGTAGAGCTAATTTTATTAACTAACAATTAAACGGCTTAAAATATAGGAATAAAGTAAGAAACTAAGACGTAAGAAAACTGGGATGACGCACTTTTTAACAAACTTCCTGTCTATGACCTTCCTCCAAAACTTTGCACTTGAATTGCTAGTTCTCTTTCCAATAGAAATATCTCTGTAGTGAATGATGCTCATCAAACTTTCACCAAATCAATGCAGACGTTCCACAGGGTTCAATGTTGACACCTACCCTATTCCTTCTTCACATTCACATCGATGCTAACGATAGCACATTTTATCCCCAATATACAATTTGCCAAACCTGTATCAAAGCCTGAAATTGATGATAGGGGTAAACTAGTGACTTTATCCCTAATCGAGGAGCTCATTAAATCGTAGAATGAGGAGCAAAGAACCTTGTCAATTTTAATGCCACTAAAACACAATCTTGTTTACTATCTCTCAAATTTTCTCCCAGTACTCACACCATTTAAATGAATAATCAAATGATTCAACCCAAAGATAACTTTAGCCTTTACACTTCGCAAATCAGACTCTACACCTGATTGATGATTCAGACATCACAAGGAAGCTTGCATCGCCAGAGCAACCAAAAAATCTAAAATTTACTCTTAACAGACTTACATGGAATATACATTACATATCAATAGGAATTCCTCAAGGACTATCACTAACAAAAATTATAGATAAAAATCTGATATAATAATCGCGTTTAGAAACTGGGAATTAATTGAGTGGTATTCCTATAATGATCTAATATTAGATATGAGTAAAAATAAATTTGCTATCTTGTATGAAATGTATTCCAATTTCCGCAATATTTATTATGGAAAAACAGAAGAACCATTATTTGATCCTCTAGTATTCAAGGAGAAGGCTTTCATTGCATACATTAATTGTTCTCATCAAAAAGAATCGTTGCAAGCAGGACATATTGTAATGAGAGTAAAATTTGAACTAAATAAAGACATAGAAAAGACACAACAGTGTATTGTCTAATATTCCATGATAAAATTTTTAGTTACAATCTACTTACTAAAATTGTAAAGCAACTGTAAATTAGCTACGCGTGCCGGAATTTCATCTCAAAATTAGGTTTTATTTCTAAATATAACTTGCAAATAAGAAAAGAATCAGTTGCTACTAGACGTTTGACAAGAAAGTGTGACCAACTGATATTGCACCTCGAGTAGGCGAGATAGAAACTTTTATCAGAAGATTATGAGAACTCAAAAAGGATATTGAAAATTACTCTGAAAAACATTTATTTTTAAGACATTTTCTAAAATAAAAATATAAGGCTAGTACTACATTTAAAGTTTTAAGGGCGAAAAAAATAAGTTTATAAGCTACTATATTTTAAAATAACCTTTTTTTTTAACTTTCTTTCGCCTGAATAACATAAGCAAGCTTATTATCATTGTATACTGGAGTTCTGGACATACCCCACTTCATCAATTTTCAAATATAATCAAAGAATTGACCGAGAATACTAAATTTGTTTACGTTAAGGTAAAGGAAAAAGCTGGATGTATATGAAAGTATTCAAAAAAGTCAGTTGTTGAGTTAGGTGGACAACCAGTTTTAATGGCATCTAAACCAAAATGTTTTTGTCACCCTAAATCATTATGTATATTTGATAATTTTTTTATGAATGAATAAACGATAATATTAGCTATGTGTACTTTGTTTTATTTGAACTTATTATAACATAACATTAAAATTATATTAGTATTTCTAAACTGTCATTATCAGCAAAAGATCGTTTTATCATTGTGAGTTTATAAACACTAGTGACAAGAAGAACAACACTAGCTAAGTTTCATGTTCTTATTGACATTTCGGCTGGTTAACCTAAGCCTTATCCAAAAAATATTGAAAAGAAAAGAAACAAAGAACAGCTGTCGTATGCAAGAAAATGTGTTTGGGAGTTTTATCTTAAAAATATATGAACACCTAACATAATTACTCACCCTGAATATATAGTGATAATGCTAAAACCTTAATCTTCATGTCATTAAAATTTATTAAATTTTTACCTTTACACACTGTGGATTTTTTTGTATGTAGATCAGTTCATACAGCTCTCGCTTTCTTGAATTTGTTTGTCTTAAGTATTTTTTTTTCCTAGTTGTGTGGTTGTTTACAGTCATGTGGTTATATATATATATATATATATATATATATATATATATATATATATATATATATATATATATATATATATATATATATATATATATATATATATATATATATATAGGCAACTATTGGAACAGATTGGATAACCTTCTGCAGCGAGGCTAAATTAAAGAATTCGATTAAATAATTGTAGGTATATTAGGGAGGAGGAGTAGATGCACAATAATCCTTCTTTTATTTTTAGCCGTCAATTAAAAAACACAATTTATATTAGGAGATTTAAAAAATATGAAAAAAAAGTGTTACTTTTTGTAAAAATACTAATACAACACAGGAAATTTCCAAACACAGGCAAAGCAAAGAATTATTTGTATACGCCATAAAGCTAAAACCATCAATTTTTAGTTTTAAAACTTTAAGTCCCAGAATGACAAGTTGAAAAGCTATTTCAGTCCACTGGAAATTAAATACATTACAGTCCAATATAGACACGTGTAATTCCCATGGAAGTGGTCGCAGTTTGGTTAAATTACATGCATGACAAAATCATATATGCTATCCAACAATATATTCTCGACATTATTAAAAACAAACTTCAATTCACCGGATGTATGAACATGAACGTGTGGGCGTATGGGCGGTATTCGTGTAGGCGATTGATGGACTCAAAACTTGTAAACAATTTAAAGTTAATTAGCAAATTGTTTTTTATTTGTGTAGAACTTTAATTTAACTGTTGCTTATTTTTAAGTTCTGGGACTATCGGACAGTAAATTCAAATTTTCATTCAAGTAAATTTTCATAAAGGAGATGGCTATACAGTATCTTTATACTTCCGCCATCTTATTGCAAATGACCAGATCAAAGTTGATTTATTGTCGTTGACCTAATATGCTGGTTTATTATTTTATTCCTAGTAAACTCTTTCATTTGCGTTATTTAGTAAATAAGGCAATTTTATTTACTCTTTTTCTTCTCTACTCATCAGATTAATTTGAAATTTTAGTCAAAAATTAACGTTTTTTTTTAATGATCAAATAAAGTTAAAAACTAAAATATGAAAATTCAAAAACCTCTCTGAACGATTCAATTTTTTATGAAGTATTTGACTTTTAGTCACTTCCCTTTTTACTTCAACCTCTCAAAATCAAATAAGTTTTAAAACTGAAATATATATACCCTAAACCCTCCAAAATGACATATTACCTACTCGATCTTTTACGAAACTTTCAATTTGTATCCCCTTCCTTTCCCCTGTGTAATTGCAAAGTAAATATATTATCAAGTGGTTTACAACTGGAATAATCTCTATACCCAAAAACCCATAACATACATTGTATGCGATTTATTTACAGAGAATAGATTTTTTTCTATTTATTCCCCAGATCAAATAAAAAATTAATCGAAAGACAATGTTATATGCAAATAAATAACAAAAACAAACTAATAATTAATCTATTTATTGTGTGTCTAAAGTCAATTGAGACAGCGGAAAATTTGGGCTACGCTCAATTTACTATACCACTTATATGCAATAAATTTATTTTTATTGAGTTGACAGGTCCCCGCACAAACAGCGCACCTTCGTGACACAGTCAACGTGGACTCATTATAAAATTTGTAGGAGGAGTATTAAAATTAAGCACTTTGATTGGTAATATCCGTAATTCAATTGGCTAAATTTTTGGAGACGTTGATTTAACAAAAAATGCACAAAAAAGATATATTTTAAAATATTTGCGTCGCCTGCACTTGTTCAGAGATCTCGAGTCAGTGTCAATTCCGTAGAATAAAATAAAAATTTCTTTTTATACTATTCAATGTTTTTACTTACCTTGTAAAAGGGAAGTATTGTAATCGTGAAAAAATTACCCTTCGAGGTTTTTTCTGATCTTTACGTTTCAGGGTCCCTAGGTAAACTACTTAATCGACAGACTTCAAATTTTAGTCAAAAATTAAAGATTATATCGGGATGACGTGGTAATATTTTGGTAAAAATCGAGTATGGCAAAACAAAATGGTGTCTTAATAAAATATTTAAAAATTCAGCATGAAAAAATACTTAATATCATTTTCAAATTGTGTGCCATAACTAATTGTGGTATAGATATACAGGGTGGTGCAACCAAGATGGGGTGGACGATTGTGGGCAAACGGAGAGGAATTTGAAAAAACATTTTTGGGATATGATTGATAGTCAAGAACGCTGTGTTGTAAAATTATACCCATTATACAGGGTGGTCTGAAAAGTTCGTGATGAACCAAACTTGTGTTTTTTTAACTGGGACACCCGGTATATTATTATTTTAGTTGATTCTCCTATTCGTTACGATCATTTTGATATGAGGTTAGTTGGTCTAAAATTTATACCAAGGGAATGGGACGAGGTTAAAGTGGAAAAAAGGGTTATACTCCGGCCATTTTTTGAAAACAATTGAAGCAGGTATGAAAAAACCAAATATTTTATAAAATGTATTGTATCTAGGATTACAATAATCGCTTGTAAGTCGTTCAAAATTATTCACTGTTATACAGGGTGGTCAAGTTTTGCAAATTTACCTTGGATTGAATTTTTTTAAATGGAACACCCCATATATTTTACTGTCATATTGAAGATAACATCGCCAGCTTTCAGAAAATACCATATTTAATATCTTTCTAACCAACAGTTTTTTAGTAAATTAACCGTGAAACCAAAATTTACTCATTCTAACAGAAACGGTATTATTTACGTTGCTTAAATTGACTACCTATAATATAAGGAGGCCATGATATAATCATAAATGAAAAGAAAGATTGACATTCTTGTCAAAACCGCAAAGTGTCAGAGAATTGGCATTAGTTACCATTGTTTTTTGACGATAAGCCGAGAAATTGTTAAGTAACAATGAGTTTGAGTACTCCAGAGTTGATAAACATGACTTTTATGTTGGGCGAGTGTCAAAAAAAACCCTTTACTAGCAAACAGGGTTTATGCGGTACGATATCCCGATGCCGAAAAAAAACCAAGACCTGAAGCTTTTGCAAGTTTATTAGAGAGGTTTCAAGAAACAGGCAATGTTGCTTTTAAGAAACGTAAAGTAATTAATAAACCAGTTACCAATGAAGATAATGCTTTGACAGTGTTATTAACAGTGCAAGAAAATCCACACACAAGTACCAGGGAAATAGAGAGAGCTACTGATATTGAACGCACTCATATTAAACGGATTCTGAAACAACATAAATATCATGCCTACCACATTGAATTACACCAAGAACTGTATGATCGCGATTACGTCCAACGACAAGAGTTTTCAATTTGGTTTTTAAATACAATTTGGGATAATCCAGGTTTTGTAGATAGGGTGCTGTTTTCAGATGAAGCAACTTTTAAAAGCAACGGCTTGGTTAACAAACATAATATGCACTATTATTCAACCGAAAATCCACATTGGATTCGTCAGGTGGACCATCAAAATAAATGGTCAATTAACGTTTGGGGAGGTATAATTGATTCTCATGTTATAGGACCATATTTCTTTGAAGAGCATTTAACGGGAGAAGTCTATTTAAATTTTTTGAGAAATGAGTTGCCGGTATTCCTCGAAGACTTACCCTTAATGTTAAGAAATTCCTTATGGTTCCAACATGATGGAGCACCCCCGCATTACCATAGGCATGTAAGACATTTTCTCAATAATTGGAAAGGAGAGCATTGGATTGGGCGAGGTGGACCAGTTAAGTGGCCTTCGAGGTCACCCGATTTAACGCCACTAGATTTCTTTTTATGGGGACATGTTAAAGAAGAAGTTTATAAAGAGGTTCCAACCACAGTGGAAGATATGAAGTTGAGAATAATAAGCAGTTTTCGCAACATTTCAGACCTGACTTTGAGAAAAGTAAAACTTTCATTTATGGATAGACTCGAAATGTGCCTTCAGCAAAACGATGGTTTAGTTGAACATCTTTGATAAGTTTTAATTACATTGTTTTTGTTGATTTATATTAAATTTTTTTTTTTGTAAAAAAAGATCTGTTATCAATACTGTCAAAGCATTATCTTCATTGGTGACTGGTTTATTAATTACTTTACGTTTTTTTGAAAGCAACATTTCCTGTTTCTTGAAATCTCTATGATAAACTTGCAAAAGCTTCTATCTTGTTTTTATTTCGGCATCGCATCATCAGAGAACAATATTTATTTATTTACTGATGACAATATTCTGACACTTTGCTGTTTTGACAGGACTGTCAATCTTTTGTTCAATTTATGATGATATCATGGCCTCCTAATATTAAATTGTCAATTTTAACAACGTGAATTCAGAGTAATTCGTGTTAAAATGAAGAAATTTTGATTTCACAGCTAATTTACTGAAAAACTGTTGGTCAGAAAGCTATCAAATATGGTATTTTCTGAAAGCTAGTAATGTTATCTTTAACATAAAAGTAAAATATACAGGGTGTTCCATTTAAAAAAATTCAATCCAAGGTAAATTTGCAAAACTTGACCACCCTGTATAACGGTGAATAATTTTGAACGACTTACAAGCGATTATTGTAGTCCTAGATACAATACATTTTATAGAATATTTGGTTATTTTATACCTGCTTCAATTGTTTTCAAAAAATGGCCGGAGTATAACCCTTTTTTCCAATTTAACCTCGTCCCATTCCCTTGATATACATTTTAGAACCAACTAACCTTATATCAAAATGATCGCAACGAATAGGAGAATCAACTAAAATAATAATATACCGGGTATCCCATTTAAAAAAACACAAGTTCGATTCACCACGAACTTTTCAGACCACCCTGTATAATGGGTATAATTTTAAAACACAGCGTTCTTGACTATCAATCATATCCCAATTTTTTTTTTCAAATTCCTCTCCGTTTGCCCACAATCGTCCACCCCATCTTGGTTGCACCACCCAGTATAGTAAAATTGTGGTACTGATTCAAAATGGCGGAACAAAATGGTAGCCAAGTAAAATATTTGTAATCGTGAAAAAAACCAATTTCTCAGGTTTTAGCTCCTCTAGATGCTAAAAAATATGTTTTATTAATTCCGTCATTCCATTTGTCGGTTTGTCTGTCTGTCTGACAGTTCGCGACATTGCTTAGAAACTACTCATTAGATTGACTTGAGATTTCAGACAAAAATTAAGGGTCATATGGGGATGACCTGGTAATATTTTGGCAAAAATCCTATGTGGCAAAACAAAATGGCGGCCTGTTGAAATGTTAAAAAAATTATTACTAAAAAACCACTTATCCAACTTATCTCAAATTTTGTACAAAAATCAAGTAGTATTATGTAGAAATCAACTGGTAAAGTTTTGGTATGAATCCAAGATGGCGGAACGAATTGGCGGCTCAAGAAAATATTTAGAAATCCGGCCTGAAAAACAACTTAACGAACTAATTTCAAATTGTGTGCCATAAGTATTTGTGGTATAAAGATGAACTAGTAAAACTGTGGTTCGAATTCAAAATGGCGGAACAAAAATCGTGAAAAAACCAATCTCTCAGGTTTTACATATTTTCAGGTTTTAGCGCTCCTAGATGTCAAAAAAATACGTTTTATTAATTCTGTCGGTTTGTCTGTCTGTATGTCGGTTAGCGACATAGTCAAAAATTAAGAGTCATATGGGGATGATCTGGTAATATTTTGGTAAAAATCCAACATGGCAAAACAAAATGGCGTCCTAGTAAAATGTTAAAAAAATTATTAACAGACCAGGGATCCAACTTATCTCAAATTTTGTACAAAAATCGAGTAGTATTATGTAGAGGTAAACCGGTAAATTTCTTGTTCAAATACAAGATGGCGGAACAAAATGGCGGCTTATTGAAATATTTAAAAATTCAGGCTAAAAAACTACTTAATGGACTGATTTCAAATTGTTTGCCATAACTAATTGTGGTATAGAGATAAGCTACTAAAACTGTGGTTCTAATTCAAGATGGCGAAACAACATAGCGGCCAAATAAAATATTTTTAACCGTGAAAAAATCTCAGGTTTCACATATTTTAAGGTTTTAGCTTCCCTAGATGTCAAAAAATATGTTTTATCAAATCCGTCGATCAGCCTATCTGTCTGTCAGTTCGCGGCATAGCTGAAGAACTACTCATCAGAGTGGTTTGAAATTTGAAATATTCAATATGCAAACTCAAAAACCTCTTCGAACGATTCAATTTTTTACGAAGTATTTGACTTTAAACTACTATTTACCTCAACCCCTTAAAGTCAAATAAGTTTTAGAATTGAAATATATATACCCGATACCCTCCAAAATGACATATTACCTGCTCCATCTTTAACGAGACTCTCAAATTTTTATCCCTTTCCCTTTCCCCTCTATGTAATTGTAGAGTAAATATATTATCAAGTAGGTTACAATTGGAATAATGTCAATACCCATAAATCCATAAAAATACAATTTATGTGATTCATTTACGGATTATACATTTTTTTTCATTTAGCCTAGCTATTTCGCCCCCATCCCCTGACCAGATCAAATAAAAAAACTAATTGAAAAAAAATTGTTAAATGCGAATAAACAATAAAACAATAATTAATCTGTTTTACAAAAATAAGTTTAACTTTTTATCACGCCTCCCTTGCTTCACAATAAAATCGCCGACAGTTGACAGATATTTAGTTTTTATGTTGTCTCAATTGCTCCTCCCATGCTTCATAATGAAATTACCTACTATTGACGGATATTTAGTTTAGGATATAATGTTGTCTCAATTGACTTTAGAAACACTTTAATAAGTTTTTGAATAATTCATATTCTTAACTAGCCATTTAATTCATAAATAGCGCTGAGCGGCCATCTTGGAATTTTTAATCACGTAACATACACAAGAAAGGAAATTAGTCTGCTAAAAAGTTTAAAGTTTATATCTAGATTGGCTCAAAAAATAATGAGATGGTGGATTCTAAATCCGCCGCACAAAATTCCCATCGTTTAAGCTAATGCTAAGGACTGCAAATTTACATCAGCATCCACAAACGCATTAGGGCTTGCCCTACGTCTTTTAAGTCATTTTCCGCATGTGCGTGCCTTATATAATGATATTTAGTTGTTCCGGTAAACGTGGAACTTCTGTAAAGCGGCATGCCCCAAGGATGTATTTTTAATGACTACCTCGGTTTTGGGATGCGAAGTTTTATTATCGTATGATATACTTGTACAAGGAGAAACATATTCGTTGCCCTTATACATTTTGTTGCATGCTTTCGGTCATTATTTCGGAGACGCTTTCAGATAAACTTTCTAAATTTGATATTTTAAAGCACACTTGGGGCTCTCGGACGGTATTAAATGTATGTTCGTATCGTTTTTGGTTTTTCGTTAATTCATAAAAAAAATGCGTCTTTCTAGTTTTTTAGAATTTCCTTTGATACACGATTACTGTAAAAAAAAATTGAAATATTAATTTGATGCATTAAGAGAATGTTCTTTTTTACGGTCTCATGAACCATGTTAAAAATAGGTGCGATCAAAATTTTGGAAGAATTTTTTTTTATGTCTAAGCCTCATTTTTAAAACAAGGTTCTATTTTACGCCATATATTTCAAATTTTCGACAACAATTAAAAAGATTTTGAAAGAGCGTTCATTAAAAAAAATTCGAGGGCCGATATTTTCAAAAAACACTGTAACCAAATTGCATGTATCGCCGATTTTTTAAGAAAATCCAATTTTTAAATTTATTTTCCGATTTTTTGCTGTCATTGGAAAAATTAGTTTTATTCAACTGTATCATCAGACAAAATTAGTGGGGAGGTAAAAGAGTACTCCGTTTCTAGTTTGCAGCTTAATACTTGCATGCGAATTTTTTTGCCCGCTTGGAAATTTTCGCCGCCACTGACCAATATTATAAATTTGCTTCACGTCTTGAAGTTCTGAAGTATTTTTTTCTAATAATACATCGATGCCTCAAGGTCCTGTAAAAAAGCAATTCTCTCGGATAAAAACTAAACAGTTATATTTTTTATATTACAAAAGGTGATTTAATATCTTAACAAAACCAGAACAGATTTAAAAGCTCTAATACATTTTCTACAACTTTTTTATGTAAAACTTGATATCAAAATGTACCGAAATACCAGAAAATCTAACTTGAAGAGAAAAATGCACAATTCTTAAGTTTTTAAGG
Source organism: Kuschelorhynchus macadamiae (assembly GCA_030620095.1). Lineage (NCBI taxonomy): Eukaryota > Metazoa > Arthropoda > Insecta > Coleoptera > Curculionidae > Kuschelorhynchus > Kuschelorhynchus macadamiae. The sequence goes on along the minus strand of JAUTXW010000066.1, from coordinate 1,514,281 downwards.
GATTAGGTCACTTAATAATAGGGTACGTTTTGAAAGATGTCGGCAGAGCTTTACTAACACGGTTAAAATTTCCGACAAAAACAAAAAAGATTTTGAAAGAGCGTAGATTAGAAAAAACATTCTTGAGGGCCGATATTTTTAAAAAAGTGTAACGAAATTGCATTTATCGCCGTATCTTTAAGAAAACGCAATTTTTTAAGTTTTTTTCGGATTTCTTTACGTTGTTAGTTTTATTGAACAGTATCATATGACCAAATTAGTGGGGAGATAGAAAGGTATAGAACTGCCTTTCAAGTTCGCAGCTTAATATTTTGGGAAAAAAATACATTTTTTTCCGCTTGGAGCTTTTCGCTGCCACTGACCAATGTTATAAATCAGCCGTACGCCTTGAAGTTCTGGGGTATTTTTTTTTCTAACAATGCCTCGAACTCCTGCCAAATCGCTTCTATGGGATAAAAAATAAAAAAAATTAATTTCTTGAATAACTGATACGATGTTCACTTTGAAAGTGAATATACACAAGGATATTTAATATTTTTACGAAACCGAGACAGATTTATCGATGTACAACTTGATTCCAAAATGTACCGAAATACCTGGAAATCTGACTTGAAAGAAAAAAATGCTCAATTTTTAATTTTTAAGGAACTAAGTCACTTAATAACATGTTATGTCTTGAAATATGTCGGCATGGCTTTACTTTCACGCTATTATTGTATTCTGACAGGTGGAACTTTTTAACACATTAATGCGAAAATTTGCAAATATCTCCTCAAATAGTTTGAATGGCAAAAAAATAGATATGGATCTCAAAATAAACAAATTCGGCACTTGCAGTATAATTATTTAATGTACTGAACTTTGTTTACCAAATGAACGTAATTAGAATAGAAAAAACAAAAACTGATATTCTGAAGCTAAACTTATGGGCTTTAGTGCAACCATTTAAAAACTATGGGACTTGACCAACTTTTAGGTTTTGCTGTTGCTGTGTGCGCAATTAATGTTTTGGTTTTCCTTTATTAAAAAAAAATACAGGAAGACAAAAGAATTAGAATGTGTGAATTAGATGGGGATCTTTTTAAAAGAAGGGATATTTTATTTCGGTCTACTTAGGGTATGAATGTACCTATTCTTATATGGCTTCGAGCGATATAGTTTTTTTAATTATTTTTGTTTTTGTTGTAGTTGTGTAGATTTTCATTATACAGATGCAAATTTCTAAATCTTTGGCCATTTTTATGCTAGCATAGGTAGGGCTAATTAAGATTTTTGTAATATGTTTAATGTACCGGGTGTACTAGTATTTAATAGAAAATTCATTTGTAATAGCAATTATTATGTTATATCAGACAGCAGTATAAGCATGGACTTAGGAGTTTTAGCAATAAATAGGCAAACTTGTTTTCCAAGCTGTCATTTTTCATTTTTTTTTGAAGGATTTAAAATATAGATTTGAGTTTTTCGATAATAGATAGAATATTATGATTTAACGAAAAATCTAATCGGAAATTTTGAACTGCTTAACTTTTTTACGTAACATTTTTATGTTATAGTTAGTTATAATGGGGTAATTTATTAAAAAAATATTGTAGAAACTGTCGAAATATTACTATAGAATGTTAAACACTATTACATTAAACATTACCAATTGATCACTAGTTTAATAGCATCCAAAAAATGGTATTTGTTTCAGGATTCAACGTGGCTGAAAATGCTATATAAAACACTTTATATAACATACAAATAATTTATGTCGAAAGTAAGCATAGGGCTAAATACAAAATTTGTTCAACAATTTTATTTTTGTATATCTTCGAAACCTAGTCAAGAGCGTGCACTTGAGTCTTAGCTTCAATAACAAAAAGGCTATAGAGATAAAACAGTTTCTTAAGAATAGCGAAAGCAAAACGCTAAAGGACTCCTCAAAATAGGCATTTACTTGCACATACGAATTTCCTGCTCGAAATATAAGTACATATAATATGAGATTTAGAGACTTCTTTCAAAGGAGTAAGAAAAAACAACGCAAAAAAGGTAGGGTTTCTACACGCGGTTGTTCATGTTTTATGCCAGCTAATTATATATACTTAAGGGTAGACATCACAAAAAAAATGGGACGACCTTTTTCTCTATAAACATATAGATGAAATAATAAAAAAATATTACTATATCGATATTATATTTGATTCTATTTGATACACATATTGGTATATATTTAAATGTACAGTGAGTGGTATAAAGGAGGATAGAAACGCTTTATATCTTCCTTGTTTTAAGACAAAAATCGATAAATTTCCTTTATATATATATATATATATATATATATATATATATATATATATATATATATATATATATATATATACTGATCCTCCTTGTGTTGTGACATCCGATAAAAATTGGAACTTTGTGACATCCAGCCGAAAGAAGGGACATAAAGGACAAAAATATGACTTATATAGAATTTAAAGGGGATTTTATTTCTGTAAAGAAATATTAGATAACTGTTAAAACAATGATTAAATGTATATCATCGTTGTGACATCCATTTATATCTAATATACATTTGGGCAAAAGCTACGCTGAAACATCCGCCAAAATTTTGTTATCAAGCTTTTATAACAGCATATAAACGAAACAGCATATTAACTCTGTGAATTAGAAAAAGAGACAAGATATTTACCAAGTGAGTTGTGTGACCTTAGAATATTTGCACGGTCTCTCGACAGCTGTAATGGAATATGTTTTGGCTAAGTGCAATATTAAAAAAATTTGTACTTTTGTTAATGTATTGTAAATTACCTCTCTAGTCAATCAACAAACGAGTTTTTTATAATCATTATCGTTTATAAAAATAAAATATTTAAAAAATATTAATAATTTTCTATTTTGACGGACAGTATAGATTGATTAGCCATAGATTACTTTTGTCGGAATACGATTTTATAATTACAGCAGGTCAAAGTAAATATCAATTCTAATTGCTAAGACGGAGTTAATACAAATTGTGGGAAAACTAGGTGGACTGAAATAAAAAGTAAAATTAATATTACCGTTTCCAATGCTCGTACCTTGCATTTGTAACAAACTGTATGCATGCGCAACTTTCCGTTAGTTTAACCGACTTTGTATCCCTAACATCTCCCATTAAAAATAAACCTGAATTCAAATGTCGGCATATTGGGTATATACATGCGCTTCCAGAATCTGTCAAGTCTCATGATGAAAAACTCATAATGCTTCAACGTATTGCGCATCACACAATTTGACTATTAAAAATCGGCATTTCGTGATGTAATGTATTTCACTCATCGAATTGTGAATAGTTTGGAATTTATTGAACCCGGTAATTTCCTTTATGCTATTTCTAAATATTATGGAAGAAAACAATGAATATAAGTGACTTAATGAATGTGTGTACCAAGTAAATACTAAACAGATATTGTCCGTAAGGGAAGCGGTTTCTTTAGAATCATTGTTCTTTAAAGTAAACCAGCAGTGTACCTAATTACCGATGTCACAAACCGACCATGTATTAGATATGTATTGAAGATGATTAAGAAGATACAATATATTGTAATCATTACTTCCCTCATAAAAACGAAGTATTATAATCGTGAAAAAATCACCCTCCCAGATCTTTTCAGATCTTTACGTTTCAGGGTCGAAAAACATATTTTCTCGATTCCGTCGGTCTGTCAAAAATTAAGGGTCATATGGAGATGACCTAGTAACATTTTGGAAAAAATCCAATATGGCAAAACAAAATGGCGGCCTTGTGAAATGTTAAAAAAATATTATTACAAAAGTGCTTTTCAATTTATCTCAAATTGTGCACAAAAATGAAGTATTATGTAGGAATAACTTGTAAAATATTGGTACGAATCCAAGATGGCGGCTTAATAAAATATTTGAACATTCAGCCTGAAAAAACTACTTAATGCCTTGATTTAAAATTGTGTGCCATAACTAATTGTAGTATAGAGATGAACTAGTAAAAGTGTGGTAATAATTCAAGATGGGGGAACAAAATGGCGGCCAAATAAAATTTTTGTAATCTGAAAATCCAAGAACCTATTTTTGATCCAATGTCTCCCCCAACAGTGAAGCTTACGCGAACCGAAAAAAGTTCTGATAACCGTTTCCTCATGTCTAGACTAAGAGAACCAGCCATTTTAAAGGCCTTCAAGTTATATCTCGCCTTCCTGCACGACCAACCTGCGCCAATTCACTTTGAAGGGTTTACAAATACAAGCACCAGGCTGTTTTTGGCTTCTGAAGGCATTCCTATAGATTATAGAACCCTACATAAGATATATTTCGATTTTCATGCTGCTTACGGATTTAACGCAGCAGAAGTGGAAGCGGATCTTGCAGCCTATGGATCCTACATATCTTCGGAGAGATCGATCCATCTTCAGAGGACCAGAGAATGCCATAAAAACTATTTTACCAGCAATCCTCCCAAAAAAAATTTTTAGAAAACACGACGTGTCCTGAGGAACTAGATTCCTCAAAACTTCCTGTTGCTACTAGTCTTAATATGGTTCTAATTAATATTGCTTCTCTAAGAAATAAAACTGACGAGTTGTACCTATTTCTGGAAGAATTGGAGTTCCCCCAACTTGTTGCAATTACTGAGCACTGGCTGAATCTAAACGAACCCTTTTATATTGAGAGGTATACCACAATAGCTAGATATGACAGAAAAAACTCAGCTCATGGGGGAACACTGATTCTATCCCTAAATGGAGATTTCATGTCGGTATCTAAATATGATCATTTGTTAGCGGATAGCTCTTTTGAATTCTCTATAGTATATAATCAAAACCTTGATCTTTATGTAATTTGTATTTATAGATCACCAAACTCTGATGTACAATCATTTTTAAATAGCCTGGTAAGTTTGCTAGACAGCCTACCGATTAAAGGTAAAAAAATTCTATGCGGGGACTTTAATATTGACTATGCTACTGTTTGTGCCATCCAGAAATATCTAATTTCTATATTCGACTCTTTCGGTCTTTCAATGCATGTATCCTCGCCAACTAGAATTTCAAAAAACTCTTCTTCTATCATCGATTACATGGCGTCTGATTTTTCTCCATCAGAGGTGCAATCACAGGTCTATAACTCAGGTCTTTCCGATCACGAGGCGGTAATTTCCAGGTTTAGTTTACCTATTAGGCCCTTACCAAGATCTCGCCATCGGGGCAGAATTTTCTCGGCCGCAAATTTCTCAGTATTTCATAATATTTGCTTTAATACCAATTGGAATTTTGAATCTGATAATGTCAACACAAACTTCAGAACTTTTTTAAATAAAACTTTAAGTGCTTGTAACAAGGCCTTCCCGCTTAAGAATATCAAACCTAAGCGGCATAAACCGTGGACCACGAAAGGAATACGAATTTCTGCTAAAAATATGCGCTCGCTCTCATATATAAAAAAATTCACCGACTCCTTTCTTATTCTCGACCATATCTCTAATTATAGGAGGATCTACACTACTCTTATTAAGTCAGCAAAAAAATTACACTACCGAAAACGTCTAACAAACTCTAATAACGTTTCAAAAGAAACCTGGTCCATCATCAATAACCTCAGAAACAAATCAAACCCTGTGACTCAGATCTTGCCAGGGGCTAATGATCTAAATGATTATTTTATTAATGTAAGCAAAAATGTTACCTCTAGTATCTCGCCAAGTTTGGACCCTCTTTCGTTTCTCCCTCCTTCAAAAAATTTAGCTGATAGCTTTTTCTTAAGTCCCGTTAGCAACACTGAACTATTGAAGGTAATAAATAATATCAAAAGTAAATCTTCGTGTAGCACTGATGGCCTATCAATTAGAATATTCCTGAACTTGCCACTCCCAGTCATAGAGGCCCTTACAACATTAATAAATGAGTCGTTTATAAAAGGTGTATTCCCTGATTGCCTTAAAACAGCTATAATTATTCCACTTCATAAAGGCGGCGAAAAAACTAACTCTTGCAATTATCGCCCAATTGCACTACTACCAGTACTATCAAAAATCATCGAAAGGCTACTGAAGAACCGTCTTATGCCATTTCTCCTGAAACATCAGATAATATCCCCGGAGCAGTTCGGATTTCTACCCAACAAGTGCACCAGTGACGCCATGTTCACGTTGCTTAGAGGCGTCTACTTATCTCTCAATAACAACCACCCAACTGCCTCAGTTTTTTGTGACCATGCGAAAGCCTTTGATTGTGTTAGTCATGAAATTCTGATAAACAAACTAAATTTTTATGGAATTCGTGGTACTTCTTTAAATTGGTTCAAATCTTATCTTGGGAAAAGGCAACAACTTGTAAGGGCTAATGGTTCCGATTCTGATTGTAAGTTGATTACAAGTGGAGTCCCTCAAGGTTCAGTCTTGGGACCTATTCTTTTTTGTTATACATTAATGATATCACGAACCTTAAAATTAATGGAAGAATCTCCCTTTTTGCTGATGACACAAGCATAACATGGAGTGATTTTGATACAACGTCTTTACACTCTAGTATCTCCAAAGACTTGGTTATAATTAAGGCTTGGTCCGATTCCAATATGCTTTGTTTTAACGTCGATAAAACGGTGGCGTTATCTTATAAGGGAACTTTACAACCACTTCAGGTACATAACAGCAATATTGAATACGTAGAGTCGGTTAAATTCCTGGGTTTAAATATAAATAACAACCTAAAATGGTCTAATCATATTGACACCTTAACTAAAAAACTTTCTACCGCCTGCTTCGCCATTCGATCAGTTTCAAAAGAACTAGACGTTCCTTCTGCCAGACTTACTTACTTCTCTTTATTTGAATCCCACCTCCGCTATGGCCTTCCCTTTTGGGGCTGCTGTACCACCGAGCAATTTCGTAGTATTTTTATGCTTCAAAAGAGAGCCATTCGTTATTTGTTTGGTCTAAATAATAGAGCTCACTGCCAATACTATTTCAAAAAACATGAAATATTAACACTTTCTGCATTATTTATTTTGGAAACGGTATGTTTGCTGAGAAAACATATAAACACCCTCCCAGAAAGGCCACAACATGTATACCCTACCAGAAACTCTAGGCATGATATTTATCTTCCCATTCCTTCCACAGAATTAATAAAAAAATCAATTATTTACAACGCCATAAAACTTTACAACAATCTGCCAGTACATTTAAAATCTATCCCTATGCTTGCACAATTTCGAAAAAACACCAAAGCATACCTCATTGAGAGACCATTTTACAGCGTTAATGATTTTTTTTTCAGTGAGTAAGTCTCTTTAAATTGTCACTAAACTCGCTTGTTTACTTAAATCTTTTGTGAGTCATGTCCTAACTCGTAGCATAGAATTTTGTAAATCATTATATAGGGAAAAGAACTGTCGAACATTCACTTAAAACTTAATTATTTTTGTTAGGTATTGGATTAAAAACAATTTAATTCTTTTTGTATACTACATTCTACACTAGTTCAATATACCTTCTGTTTAACATCACAATTATTTGTATAACTATAATAACATAGAGTTTAAGGTCGCATAGTTGCAATTTTGATTTCAATGTCATCGAAATTATTCACCTCGTACATGTGTGTTTGTTTACTTTTATAAGGTTATCATGATTCATTTACTGTTTGCAATGTTATGTTATATTCTAACGTGTGTTTTACGATTTGGTAAATTGATAATTTACATTAAAAAAAAAAAAAAAAAAAAAAAAGAACTGACCTGTCGAAATTATTTTCGATTAATGTTTTGATATGTCTTATTTTTAGGTATATTTTGCTTTGTCCATAAAATTGTAAAATTTTTCTGCGGCAATAAAGCATACTTTGGTTTTGTTTGTTTGTTTGTTTGTTTGAAAAAATCAGCCTCTCAGGTTTTACGTATCTTCGCGTTTTGGCGTCCCTAGACGCCTAAAATATATTTTATTTAGTACGTCGATCCGTCTGTCGGTTTGTGTGTCTGTCTGTCTGTTTGTCATTTACCAGCATAGCTTCAAAACTATTCATCATATGGGGATGATCTGGTAATATTTTGGTTAAAATCTAATGTGCCGGAACAAGATGGCCGCTTAGTGAAACGTTAAAGAAATTATTACTAAAAGAACTAATCCAATTTTTCTCAAATTTTGTACAAAAATCAAGTATTATGTAAGAGCCAACTGGTAAAATTTTGGTACCAATCCAAAATGGCGGAACAAAATGGTGGTTTAATAAAATATTTAAACATTCAGCCTGAAAAAACTACTTAATGAACTGATTTAAAATGGTGTGCCACAACTTACTGTAGTATAGAGATGCGCTAGTAAAACTGTAATATTAATTAAAGATGGCGGAACAAAATGGCGGCCAAATAAAATTTTTCTAATCTGAAAAATCACCCTAGCAGGTTTTACATATCTTCGCGTTTTAGCGTCCCTAGATGCCAAAAAATATGTTTTATCAATTCGGTGGTCCACCTGTCGATTTGTCTGTGGCTTCGCGGCATAGCTTAAAAACTTCTCATCAAATTTTGGACAAAAACAAGATGGCGGCCTAGTGAAACGTTAAAAAATTATTACTAAAAAAACTAATTTACCTGAAATTTTGTAAAAAAATGCAGTGTACGTGAACAAGTAATATTTTGGTATGAATATAAGATGGCAAAACAAAATGGCGGCCTAATAAAATATTTAAAAAATCAGTCTGAAAAAACTACTTATTAGATTAATTTCAAATTTTGCGCAAGCGTTAAATGTAATATAGAGATAAACTGTTAAAGTTGTGTAACGAATTCAAGATAACGAAATAAAAAAAAATAAAAATAACTTAAAAAAATCTTCTTATTCAATTGACAGTAAATTTTGTAGAAAAATTAAATAATCGCCTTTATTTTACAGAAATGCATATTTACATAGACAGTGTAATAATATTAAAAAAAAAATGGCACCACAATGAGGCGAAGTCTAGCACAAGTCGGCTACTCTACTTAACTTCAAAAGTAATGCAGAAAATGTGTAAGTATATAAATAAAAGAAAATCAAATATAGATAAAATCAATATATCCAAAATAATTCACAAGTAATTGCATAGTTATAATTTAAAATATAACAAAATTATGGAGGAATTTGAAGTTGTGACACTAAAGACTTTGAAGTGTCAATAAAAAATTTTTAAATTGTTTTTTGAACTGAGTTACATTAAGTGAGATAAGGTTATGTTGCAAATAGTTATATGTTTTAACGGCATTATACGCAAATGACCTTTGAAACATGGCTGAACGATGGTGAGGCATAGTTAAATGATTGGTAAAACGAGTCCTGTCATGAATATTATTACGAGGTACCAATTTATTTTTTAGTTGAATAGATGCATCAGGGTTATTTAAAATATTTAATACAAAAGTAGCCATACGATGAAGTCTGCGATTGTCCATTTTTAACCATTTAAGTTGTTCAAATGTATGCGATATATGGTCAAACTTTCTGAGTCCAAAAATGAACCTGCAACAGGAATTATGAACCTTCTGGATCCTATTTTTATTCAAAATATCAATACAGTTACCATAAATAAAATCACAGTAATTAAAGTTGGATAGAACTAAGGATTCGCACAGGTTTTTGCGTAAGCGTAAATTTAGGATGTGTCTGTTACTGTACAAAAGTTTTAAAGCTAAAAATGATTTTTGCATGAGTTTTTTTAACAAGATTCTTTGCTGACTCAACTATAGGTAGTGTCGTACCATCCAGAGCAACATTAAACCCTTCTTTTAAGGTATTTACCTGATTTTATTGCCGAAAAACATAACTAAAGATTTTGTGAGATTTAATTGTAAGCTTTGCTCGGACGACATTATTTTTAAATTATTTAAATCATAATCAATTAAATCTGATGCTTGTAGGGAATCCTGAATATTAAAAGAATAGTAAAGCTGAGTATCATCAGCATACGCTTGTGTTTGGCAATATTTTGTAGATTTCAGAATGTCAGCTGTATAAATAAGAAATAGTAAAGGGCCCAATATTGATCCTTGAGGCACTCCAGAGAGAATCGAAATTTGTTTTGAGAATTTATTTGCACAATATATCTTTTGAAACCTGTTTTCAAAATAAGAATTAATAAGATTAAGGGATGCCTCATCAAAGCCATAATATTTTAATTTGGAACAAAGAAGTTTTTGGTTGATGGTATCAAAAGCTTTAGAAAAATCGAGAAGTACTAGCACGGTACATTTCTGCTGATCCCAAGCTCTTAAAACGTCATCTATTACTGTAGATAACGCCACCGAAGTACTAAAATTTTTTCTAAAACCACATTGAAAATCTGGTAAAATTTTATTAAATAAGACAAAAATACACAGTTGGACATAAAATTTTTTCAAAAATTTTAGAGAGGGTTGGTAAAATGTTAATAATCCTTAAATCACTGACTTCAGATGGACATGATGTTTTCGGTATTGGTTTACCAATTGCGACCTTCCATTGGTCAGGAAACTAGCCATTTTCTATGCAGAGATTAATAATATGAACAAGATATATGTCAATAAAAGGGCTGCAATATTGCAGCATAGATGCCTTAATGCTATCTACACCCGCAGCATGATTTATTAATATTCTTTAATACTAAATGTACCTCTTCAACTGTTGTAAGTGGATAAAAGAAAAACTAATATTATTTTTAAAAAGATTATTACTATAGAACTCAATTTTATTATCACAATTTAATACATTCTGCAAAAAAGGTACAAAATAATCACTAATTAAATTGGGATTCTGCAAATATTCGGGGATGGTTTTATTGTTTTTATTGCAGACATTTAAATCTTTTAATGCCCTCCAAATTTTACAGTGGTTTTGATCAGCAGACAGTGAATCAAGATACCTTTTTTTCACATCTCACTACCGATAGTGTGAAATTTCTTAACCTTTTAAAAGTTTGTAAAGCCCGATCCCTCTGTTTCATGTATAATTTAAGGTTTTCAGTAAGCCACGGTGCTTTAGGCTTTGTTATTCGAACTTCATTAATTGGGGCATGACGGTTAAACAAATCTAAAATAAGGTTATTAAATAAATCAATTTTGTCATCTATACTATTTACATAAAAAATATTATTCCATTCCAAATGGTTCAAGTCTTGACAAAAATTGTGATAGTTAAAAGATTTATAAGACCGAAACTAAATTATGACGGGGCATGACGGTTAAACAAATCTAAAATAAGGTTATTAAATAAATCAATTTTGTCATCTATACTATTTACATAAAAAATATTATTCCATTCCAAATGGTTCAAGTCTTGACAAAAATTGTGATAGTTAAAAGATTTATAAGACCGAAACTAAATTATTTATAGTTAAACTGCAATAAACCATTCTGTGGTCGGATATATTATCCGCAGAGATCGTACCATGGCTTGAAACAAGTTCTTTATCTAAAACAAAAATTGGGTCAAGTAGCGTAGCCGCATTTCACATATATATATATATATATATATATATATATATATATATATATGTATATATATATATATCACAATCACATATCACAAAATAAAAAAACTCGTTAAATTTCCTTTAGCCAGAACTTACCTCATTATGAATATTTTATTTTATTAAGAATAGTGAAGTGTAAATCAATTTAGTTGAGTAGTTATTTAGAAACACACACATATATATATATATATATATATATATATATATATATATATATATATATATATATATATATATATTATATATTCTAATTTTGTTTGATAGTAGGAATAAAATTAAAACAAATTTAATTTCATTTTTGTTACATTTTTATAGACGTTTCGACCATTTATGGTTGGCCTTCATCAGTATTTTTTTTGTGTGTCTGTAATAATAGAAAACCGAGATAAGATATTTTTCTTAAAAGACTATTATAAATTGTATGGACAAATTATTAATAATATTATTTTAACATTTTAGATGACTTACCATAAGAAGGATCTTTCAGAATTCATCCTTATGCAACATTTAAAAACAGCATGTCTTTCATACAACACTCAAAAACAGCACATTTAAAAACATTGAAAAGAACGTCATACAGATTAAAATTACTATAATATTAATTGGTACGAGTATGTCTATCTTCGAGCGACACTGCTTTAACTGGCAGAATGCATTCATGTGAAACGTCGGTTAAGGAATTCTATGGGTTTTTTTTTATATATATTAGTTTAAAAAAGCAAAGATAATTAGATTTGTTTTGAAGTGTTTTATTATTTAAAAGGTGATATATTGTTTATTTACTTTTGAATTTAGAAGAAAAGGGGCTAATTTAGTTTGTTTTTTTTTATATTAATTTAATGTTTATATGAAATCAGTTTTAGAGTTATTTGATAACGTTATAATATATTTGGCTCAAATTCTTTATGTCTGTTTTGTCATTTATAGCATTGATCTCCCGTTTTATGTATAACATTTCCAGAAACTCTCTCTTTTTTTGATTAATTTCCGTATTTAGAATAGTAGTATCTTGAAAGTTAAAAGTATGTTTATATTCTGTTTCGTGATTTGTAAGCGCTGTTTTATTTTTTTTATCATACTTGTGTCCATTCAAACGATTTTTAAGATACTGTGTGGTTTGCCCTATATAGACCTTTGGGCAGTCGTTGCATTTTATTTTGTATATAGTGTGTGTTTTTTGAAACTTAGGTGTTTTTGATTTTAAAGAGGAAAAAAATTGTTTTTGTAGGGTATTGTAACTTTTGTGAGATACGGTTAGATCTTGTTTTTTAAGGGATTTTTGTAAATTTTCCGACAGTCCTTGTATATAGGGTATTGAAATATATTTATTTTTGTTGTTTTGATTGTTGCTGGGGTTAGAATTTTTTTTTATTAATGTTATTTAATCGGGACTTAAAAATTGAGTTTATTAATTTCATTGGGTAGCTGTTTTTTAATAAAGTATTTTTTGCTTTTTGGATAGCTTCTTGTCGAAATTCTAGATCGCTTAATTTGATTGCCCTATCCGCGAGCCCTATAATGACAGATTTTTTTTGGGAGTGTGGGTGTTGCGAAAGATAGTTTATGTATCTACCAGACAAGTATTTTTTGTATACCACTTTGTTTTTATACAAGTTTCTTTGTTATATAAGGTCATGTCTAGAAAATTTATTTTTTTATCTTTTTCAGTTTCGATGGTGAAATTAAGTTTTTGGTGAAAATTGTTAAACGCGTTAAGGATATATTCGCTTTTTCCTTGTGGTATGATTGTTAAACAATCATCAACGTATCTGTAGAAGAATGGAAGTTTAAAATTTAAATTTTTAATAACGTTGTTTTCTAATTCTTCCATCACTAATTGTGCAACGACACTTGAAATAGATGAGCCCATTGCACAGCCGTCAAGTTGTTTATAGAATTTGTTTTTATGCATAAAGTAAGTGGATTTTAGAACTAATTCTATTCCTTTTAAAAATTCATCAAGTGGGATATCAGTATGTTTTTTTATATCATTCCATTTTTTCCTGATGATTTCGAATGTTAGATCAATTGGAATGTTAGTATATAGTGAGACTACGTCTAGCGAGATTAAAGTGTGGTTATTTGGTATTTGGATGTTTTTTATTTTTTCTTTAAAGTCCCAAGAGTCTTTGATGAAAGTATCAGTTTTGTTTATGACATTTGCTAAAATAGTTTTCAGGAATTTAGAGAGACCAGTTAGAGATGATTGGATACATGAGATGATAGGCCGTAAGGGTATACCATCCTTATGCAGTTTTGGTAGCCCGTATATTTTTGGCGCTTGAGCGTTATGTATTTTTAAATTTTTTGCTATGGTGGGAGAAATATAGTTTTTGTTTTCCCAGATTTTGATTAGTTCATTATTTTTTTTTGTAGTATATTAGTGGGGTCGTTAGAGATGAGTTTATAAGTTTCCTCGTTATTCAAAAGGGATTCCAATTTATTATCATATTCGTTTTCATACATAATGACTGTTTTGTTTGACTTATCTGGTCTTAAGATTTTTAAGTTTTGGTATATATATATATATATCTTTTAAAAAGGATTTTGTTTTTCTTAACTTTTTACATAGTCCATTATCTATATTTTGGTTCTTCGTTTTATATTTTTTAGAATTAAGTTTATTTTTGTAAGAAGTGAGGGCATTACAACATGTTGTTCTGATCTCGTCTTTTTTTTCCTGATTTAAGTTGTTAATGGCTGTGTCAATGGATGAGATAATTTCTGGAATAGGGATATCTTGTGAAATGGTGATTGGACATGCAAAATCTGAGCCAAGACTTAGAATCTCATTAGCATAACTTGGAATTTCGATATTAGTCAGATTTATCTCATCCATTGACACAGCCATTAACAACTTAAATCAGGAAAAAAAAAATATAGATAGAACAACATGTTGTAATGCCCTCACTTCTTACAAAAATAAACTTAATTCTAAAAAATATAAAACGAAGAACCAAAATATAGATAATGGACTATGTAAAAAGTTAAGAAAAACAAAATCCTTTTTAAAAGAGCACCAAAACTTAAAAATCTTAAGACCAGATAAGTCAAACAAAACAGTCATTATGTATGAAAACGAATATGATAATAAATTGGAATCCCTTTTGAATAACGAGGAAACTTATAAACTCATCTCTAACGACCCCACTAATATACTACAAAAAAAAATAATGAACTAATCAAAATCTGGGAAAACAAAAACTATATTTCTCCCACCATAGCAAAAAATTTAAAAATACATAACGCTCAAGCGCCAAAAATATACGGGCTACCAAAACTGCATAAGGATGGTATACCCTTACGGCCTATCATCTCATGTATCCAATCACCTCTAACTGGTCTCTCAAAATTCCTGAAAACTATTTTAGCAAATGTCATAAACAAAACTGATACTTTCATCAAAGACTCTTGGGATTTTAAAGAAAAATTAAAAAACATCCAAATACCAAATAACCACACTTTAATCTCGCTAGACGTAGTCTCACTATATACTAACATTCCAATTGATCTAACATTCGAAATCATCAGGAAAAAATGGAATGATATAAAAAAACATACTGATATCCCACTTGATGAATTTTTAAAAGGAATAGAATTAGTTCTAAAATCCACTTACTTTATGCATAAAAACAAATTCTATAAACAACTTGACGGCTGTGCAATGGGCTCATCTATTTCAAGTGTCGTTGCACAATTAGTGATGGAAGAATTAGAAAACAACGTTATTAAAAACTTAAATTTTAAACTTCCATTCTTCTACAGATACGTTGATGATTGTTTAACAATCATACCACAAGGAAAAAGCGAATATATCCTTAACGCGTTTAACAATTTTCACCAAAAACTTAATTTCACCATCGAAACTGAAAAAGATCAAAAAATAAATTTTCTAGACATGACCTTATATAACAAAGAAACTTGTATAAAAACAAAGTGGTATACAAAAAATACTTGGTCTGGTAGATACATAAACTATCTTTCGCAACACCCACACTCCCAAAAAAAAATCTGTCATTATAGGGCTCGCGGATAGGGCAATCAAATTAAGCGATCTAGAATTTCGACAAGAAGCTATCCAAAAAGCAAAAAATACTTTATTAAAAAACAGCTACCCAATGAAATTAATAAACTCAATTTTTAAGTCCCGATTAAATAACATTAATAAAAAAAATTCTAACCCCAGCAACAATCAAAACAACAAAAATAAATATATTTCAATACCCTATATTCAAGGACTGTCGGAAAATTTACAAAAATCCCTTAAAAAACAAGATCTAACCGTATCTCACAAAAGTTACAATACCCTACAAAAACAATTTTTTTCCTCTTTAAAATCAAAAACACCTAAGTTTCAAAAAACACACACTATATACAAAATAAAATGCAACGACTGCCCAAAGGTCTATATAGGGCAAACCACACAGTATCTTAAAAATCGTTTGAATGGACACAAGTATGATAAAAAAAATAAAACAGCGCTTACAAATCACGAAACAGAATATAAACATACTTTTAACTTTCAAGATGCTACTATTCTAAATACGGAAATTAATCAAAAAAAGAGAGAGTTTCTGGAAATGTTATACATAAAACGGGAGATCAATGCTATAAATGACAAAACAGACATAAAGAATTTGAGCCAAATATATTATAACGTTATCAAATAACTCTAAAACTGATTTCATATATACATTAAATTAATATAAAAAAAAAACAAACTAAATTAGCCCCTTTTCTTCTAAATTCAAAAGTAAATAAACAATATATCACCTTTTAAATAATAAAACACTTCAAAACAAATCTAATTATCTTTGCTTTTTTAAACTAATATATATAAAAAAAAAACCATAGAATTCCTTAACCGACGTTTCACATGAATGCATTCTGCCAGTCAAAGCAGTGTCGCTCGAAGATAGACATACTCGTAGCAATTAATATTATAGTAATTTTAATCTGTATGACGTTCTTTTCAATGTTTTTAAATGTGCTGTTTTTGAGTGTTGTATGAAAGACATGCTGTTTTTAAATGTTGCATAAGAAAAATATCTTATCTCGGTTTTCTATTGTTACAGACACACAAAAAAAATACTGATGAAGACCAACCATAAATGGTCGAAACGTCTATAAAAATGTAACAAAAATGAAATTAAATTTGTTTTAATTTTATTCCTACTATCGAACCAAAATACCCAAGAAAACAAAATTAGAATATATATGTATAAAAGGTTCAGAACTAAACAAAAAAAAAAAAATCTCTAAAAATATATATGTATATATATATGTATGCAGTATTTTTGTTACCATACAGATGCTATGGATTGGGCGTTATAGTAAGATAACTCTGTACAATTCTGCTCCTTACATACAGGGTGGTCTAACAGTGCGTTCAAGTCCATTAGCTCGGCTATTGTGGGGATTACAAAAAAAAACATATACGAAACTGGTAGAGATTGCTGAGAGCTACAATGTAAAATTATTTTCGATTATACAGGTAAGACAAAAGTATTGTAATTGTATTGTTTCAGGATCTCTGGATACCGAAAAACATGTTTTCTCAATTTCGTCTGTCTGTCTGTCAGGCTGTCTGTATAACATGGTAACATTTTGGTAAAAATCTAGTATGGCGGAATAAAATGGCGACCTATTAAAATGAAAAAATAAAATTACTAAAAAACTTCTTATCCAATTTCCTCAAATTTTGCAGAATGTGGGTACATTTCCAAGAAGGCGAAATAAAATATCAGCCTAATAAAATTTTAAGAAATTATTACTAAAAACTGCTGCTCCAATTTACCCTAACCATTGCACAAGAATCAAGTTTGATATAGGGATAAATTGGAAAAATTTTGTGGTAGAGCCTTGATAATGAACAAAAATGGCGGCCTAATTAAATGTATCAGTAGCATAAAAAATACGTACACAATGGAGTTGAAATTTTACATAAAAATAAAGTGTAAAACAGGGATGAAGTGGTAAAATTTGGTCTATCCTATGTCGCGAAACCAAATAGCTACTTAATTAAATGTCAGTAAAATTATATTTCCTTTCCTTAGAATAAAAGAAAAAAATCTTTTTTTTATAAGAGAAAAAAATAATAAAAGTTATCGCTAATTTTTTTGTCGACCATATACATACATTTTTAGATATATTTATAATGAACAGCAAAAGTCATGGTACGAGCGGGGATCGAACCCATATCGTAAAAGAAATGCAAAATAACTAAAATTATAAAATGTTGACAACAAATAAAAGCATAATTAAAAAAAAACGGTATGTGTATATGAAGAAACAGTAGAAAATATACTCAAAATAAATATGACAAAAAATAAATTTTAAAAAATCGTGTAATTCTTAATTCTGCTTTACCTAGAATATCCCTTGTAACAAATTCCACCACACATATATAACAGTTTATGTTGGCAATAATTTTATAGATATTGTATAAATTGTACTTATAATCTCCTATAAGTTAAGTCCTGGTTATTTGGGTGCAAAAATAGGTAAAGCCCTTTTAACAGAACTGTCCTCGTAATAAAGAAAGTAGGTACATATCGATACTTATACAGTGTGTTATCTTACTACCACAACACTATATGGATATATGTTAGTCTTATCGAGAATTTCGTCATTTTCGAAGAGCTTAGACAGTGCATTAAGCATCGGCATATTGAGTAAAAACATAAAGTTGCATCGTCTGGCTGGGTTCTTCTTAAAAAGTCCAAACCGTTTCCACGTATTACGTATTACACAATCTGCCTAAATTAAAGACTTGTAGGTTCATGGAGTGCTCAAGAAAAAGGGCATTTTGTGTCTAAATGATATACAGTGTTGTCCAACAGTGCGTTCAAATCCAGTAGCTCGGTTATTGTGAGAATTAGAACAAAACTGTACGAAAGTTGTAAAGCCTGCTGAGAGCTATAACCTAAAATTATTTTCGATTATGCAGGATTGAGGATACATTTGCTACAAACCAAATTAACATTTTTTTAAATGGAACACCCTGTATATTGTTTTATTTTCTAATTCCTCCCTTTTTGGCCATTCACCCAATATAGGGTTTATGGCCACTTTTCGATATTATGAGACGTATCTTTGACGGCTTGTATTTTTTTTTAATAGGTTAGCATAAATCATTTTAGCATGGTGAAAATTTCCAAATGTGGTCTTCTTTTAACTGCGGTTCTTTAGCATTCTTTGATTACGGTATACAGGATAAATAAAAATCCTGGATCCAAATTTTATCGATTAATCTAAATAGCATGCTCTGTAAATTATTATATTTTCAGATTCCTCCCTTATTAGCTATTGATTTTGTATACGGTTTGTGTGGTCTATACAGAGTCGTTCAAGATTTATGGCAACTTTTCGAAAACATGAGAGGTGGACATCTCAATTTATTTCAGGAAAATATTGCAAAGTGGTCTTCTTTTAAGATAAAATTTTTAAAATTTATTCATACTAGCATGGATGGGTCGAAAAAGTTGAAAATTTCAAAAAATAAAAATTATCACTAATAAAAAAAGATTTTATCTAAAAATTTTACAAATAAAAGTGACAGTATTACAATGATCTAGTAATAAAAACTAGTGGATATTACGAAATGATCGAGATAAATTATGTGTGAATGCAACTGACAAGCAAAAATCGTTTTTGGCATTTTCGCAAATAAATAAAAATATCCAACTTTAAATTAGGTAAATTATCTCAACATGTAGACAGATTAGTTTACATGTTGAGATATGTAATTTTATTAAATATTTGCTTCATTTAATTTAAAGTTAGATATTTTTATTTATTTGCATGTCAATCTAACCACAATGAATGCAATTGTTTGTTAGTCTTAAATATATCACGAAAAGTATCGGAGAAGCGCTTTTGAAAGATCATGCAAGGGTATGATGAGACGGGAAATATAGAATACACAAAAACTGATCGAGACAAACTCTTTTAAACTAGTTACGACTTACATCTTAACAACTAGTTTAAACTAATTGTCAAGTTGTCCACTCTAGATCAGTTAGAATGGAAAAATAAAAAAATAAAACAATAAAAACAATACTAAGTAATAAAGCGTATAAAACAGTAGAAACTACTTAATTAGATGTTCGAAATGACTACTGTTCTGTTCGATACAAATATTTAAACGATTTTCAAAAGATAGGCTTACTTAATGTATTAAAATTAATATCATTAAATACACTTCGGATTCTTGCCTTCATGTTTTCTTTTGTAGTCGGAGGTAATCCTCTTTTCAAAAAGTGCGTGTCTAAAAAGGGTTGCCATTTGAAAAAAAAAATAGGTAGGCACAAAAATTTGATTTTATCAACTTCTCTTGTTCCTAGCTATCAGACTAATCACTAAAATTTTTTTTTGGAAACTTCCGCTGAATTAGAATTCTTCGAGACCTTTTTTTCAAGAGAATTAGTAGAAAAAATTGTGCTGGAATCAAACAGGCAATTGTCATATCTAATCGAAAATGATAATGAATTTATCAAAAAGAATAAAAAATCTGCAAGTTATGAAGTCACAGTAGAACAATTATATACATTTTTTGGTGTCTCCCTCCTTATGGCTAGATGTAAGAAATTACGGTTATATGAATATTGGTCTACTGATCCACTTTTATCAACGCCCATTTTTAGTACCCTAATGAAAAGAGATAGATTTTTTTTTATATTGAAAATTCTTCATTTTTGCGATAACAAAGAGCCGAAGCATGACGACAAGCTCAATAAAATAAGGATGGTTATTGATTTTTTACGCAACAAATTCAGTGACGTTTTCTGTCCATATGAAAAATTATGTAGTGACGAAAGTTTGGTATTGTTCAAAGGCCGTTTGAATTTCAAACAATACATACCGTCAAAACGTCACCGATTTGGCGTTAAGTTGTTTATGTTGTGTGATAGTAAAACCAAATATTGTTTAGATTTCATTATATATACTGGTACAAATACAGATGTAGATGAATTGCCAAGAGATATCGAAGTAATTGGTAAATCTGGGCAAGTAGTAATCACCCTTATGAAAAATTACTATCAAAAAAACCATAAGCTTTACATGGACAATTGGTACAACAGTCCAAAACGCACTTTGCTTGAAAATAAAACATACGTGTGTGGAACAATAAAAAAAAATAGGAAGAATATGCCAATCATTGAGGGAAATTTAAAAAAAGGGGAAATGACTTTTAGAAGTAGCGGTAAGGAGCTTGTAATAAAATGGTGCGATAAAAAAGAAATTCACATGATAACTACATTTCATGATTATGGTATGTCATCAACCGGTAAGACAGATAGGAAATCGGGCAAGGTTATTATGAAACCCAATTGCGTTATTGATTATAATTTCAACATGGGAGGAGTAGATCAAACTGACATGCTTATTAGTACAATTGAATCTGTAAGAAAGTGCATAAAGTGGTATAAAAAACTTTTTTTTCACCTTCAAGATATGTGCATAATAAATGCGCATGCTCTTTACAAAATCGTTACTAAGAAAAACCTAACTGTGGCTGATTTTCAGCTACAAGTAGCAAGACAAATATTTCAAAAAAATACAACTCCAGACAATTGCTTGCCTCAACATAGGCCTGTAGACCATCCGTTGAGGCTTACAGCAAGGCATTTTATTAAAAAAATACCAAAACCTACAGTCACATCGCGAGCAGTGGTCAGACGATGTGTTGTTTGTTCCAAAAAAGGGACCAGACGTGACAGTACTTATCAATATGACGAATGCAATGTTGGCCTTTGTGTAACACCTTGCTTTGAAATATATCACACAAAAAAGAATTACTAAACTTTTCCAAATTCCGTTTTAGGGTTTCATTTGTATGTTATTTTTTTTTTAAATGTGTCCTTTTGATATTTTTGTATTTTATTTTCTGTAATAAAATAAGAGAATTACATCGTGTTTTTTTATTTAAATACGAGCGCCGTATGTGTACGTTTTAAAATTTAGCTAAATACGAGTGCCGGACGAAAACGTTTTTTAAAAACGTACCAAAATACGAGTGCCGGACGAAAACGTTTTTTAAAAAAGTACCAAAATACGAGCGCCGGACGAAAACGTTTTTTAAAAAAGTACCTACATACCAGCGCCGCACGGGGACGTTTATTCTAAATTTCGTCGTACACGGGTAGGCCGGCTATATTAGTTCGTCGTATAGAAAGGGTTAAAAAATCAAAGTGGAGTCATTTCCGGTGAAACCGAAAGTGACCGGAAAGTGAAAATTATACGAAAACTCTCCTCTTTATGTATCATTTAACTATTCGATATTTCGTTTTGATCCATCAAATACTTCAAAAGTTATGGCCTGTCTAATACATTCGTTGACATCCGGTATACTGTGACTATGTTCTGAACTAAATTGGGTCATACTTCCCTATTCCTAACAAACCTACAGCCCGTAGGTAGGTGGAAAAAGCATAAATATACTCCTTTCATATTAAATCTTTATTCACCTTCTATATTTTATTTATCTGCAATTAAATATCAAAATCACCTAAGTTCAGTTCCATGTTGAAACTATGTAAGACTTTGAGATAACACGGCAGTTAAGTTAATGTTGCTTTAAATTACTTACGACACTAAACTTAAACTTTTTATAACTAATAAATCCAGCGATATAAAATAAACCGGAAATAAAGTTGTGCCCTTTAAAGACACGAATCGTGTAAGAAAAAATGCAATAAGAACGGCTGGTCTCGGCTTTCGATTATTTTTATTGGGTACTAAATCAAACCGAAGAAGCACAAAATAGGTTCAATCACTTGTGAAACTGTCAAGCTATATTTTCAGTTATGGGATATAACATTTTATGAGTATTTCCCGAACTGTTCTTATAGCCTATTATTAAATGATGTAAGAAATACATGGAGTCAGTCTTGAGTTACAAAAAAGGTAGCGCGTAAAATTTTATGGCTATCACAGGTGTGATAACTGACTCAGCAGGGGGTGATAATGAATTATTTGGCATGGCGCCCAGATCATTTCAGGCGACACAAATTGGTTAGCTTCAGTGTGAAAAATACAGCCTTATTTTTATTTTTTTTTCATACATGAATATACTAGGTGACAATGAAATCGTTTCACAGTCTACTATCTCCATATGCTTTGAGATATCTTTTTCAAATTCGGAACATTAATATAAACTGCTGGCCACTTGAAACAGTTCACCTGCATCTTTTGGTAAAATTTAAGTATTTAAGAAGAATAAGTAAGTAATATTTTTCAAACGAGACGAGATACTGAGGTGCGGTTTTCAGCTGTTTCTTGGAAATTTTATTACATATAACCAATGTTAGGCGTAAAACTTACCTGAGCTAAAAAGTTATTAATACAGGGTGTTAAACAAGACTGCAAATTTTTCAATTTACCAAAACATTTTTTTAGTTCTAATTGTTAGATTAGCGTAATGGTTGGTGAAATTGTAAAAAATAATTTCACACTTTTTAAAATTTTTAATATTTTATTTTTTCTGCATAATATGCTGTAACTTTTTATTGGCTATTTGATGTAAAATTTTCTTGCTAGAGGGCCCTTAAGTCAAATTTTTTTTATAATGTGTACAGGCTGCACTACCCGGAAAATATACAGGATGTGAAAAAAATGTGGCAAAATTAATTAAAAACCTAGCAATCCTAAAGATCATGTACGTATATTTCAACAATCTGTAGCATAAAAAAGAATTTAAATTTTAAAGTTTTTAATTAAGTTTTAAGGAGTACCGAGTATTTTCTCCAAAAAGTTTTTTAATTTTTTCTCTAGCTTTATTATTTTAAAAAATACAGGTGTTAATTTTACAGCCAAAGTTATTAACATGGGGTAACACAAGAGACATGAAACGGGCTGCCACTTTTTAGTTTTAAAAATATCAAAAAAATTAAACTTACCACGTTTCTATAACTCGAAAAGAGGTAATTTTCTTATAAAAAAATTAAAAAATTTTTATTTTACACTAAAACCTTTACATTTTTATTGATAATCGTATTCAGCTTAAAATTAGCTTATCAGCGATCTATCACAAGGTAAGTAAGACTAAAAAGGTGGCAGCGTGTTACATGTCTCTTGTGTTACCCGATGTTGGTAAATTTGGCTGTAAAATCAACACATGTATTTGTTAAAATCATAAAGTTAGGGAGGAAATTAAAAAACCGTTTGGAGAAAATATTCACTTCCACTTAAAACTTAAGTAAAAACTTTTAAACTTGAATTCTTTCTAATGCTACAGGGTGCTGAAGTATACGTACATGATCTTTAGGATTGCTAGATTTTAGATAACCTTGCCACATTTTTTTTATACCCTGTATATGTTCTGCGTAGTGAAAACCATGCACATTACGAGTATAAAGAAAACATGACTTAAGGGCCCTCTAGCAAGAAAACTTTACATCAAGTATCTAATAAAAAATTACAGCTTATTATGTTGAAAAATTAAATTTTTTGCCAAAAAAAATCATATTTTAAAAAATATTAAAAATTTTAAAAAAAGTTTCGAATTGATTTTTTCAATTTCACCAAGGATTACGCTATTCTAACAATTAGAACTAAGAAATTGTTTTTGTAGATTTTCAGAATAAACAAAAAAATTGAAAAATGTGCAGAGTCTTGTTTTACGCCTAACATCGGTTATATGTAAAAAAACTTGCAAGATACGTTTTAAAAATGTTCGAACTTAAATTTTACCAAAAAACACAGGTGAACTGTTTCAAGTGCCAGCAGTTTAGTTAAGTAAGAAGTTTATTTTGGCACAGAATTTATTTTTGTAGCGCTTCCGGTTTAGCCGGAAGAGCCAATGACTTTGAGATTTTAAACGAAATCACCCATATTTTGTTGAAATCTTTGCAAAATTAATTTCCTTTCAATTTGATATATCATACCATATGTCAGATGTCAACGGTTTCCATTTAAATTGCAATTGAAAATCTAGAAATGTTGACTTTTAATCGTGTTTTCCTAGAAAACACAAGACTAAATGGCATCTAGTATGCCTTGAACTATTAAACAATAGAGATAAAACATGATTGTATTATTTTTCTAAATTTTAATAGTTTACAAAGAAAGAATAAACATAATAGCCAGAAAACTCAAAGAATGATGGTAACAAAACAATAGCTAGCACCTAGTGCTGGTCATAATTAACATTTTTGAAATGGCCGCAATTTTGATCATAGCAAGCTGTACATTTTTCTACATTTTTTTAGCAGCGTTTTTGTTGCTTAGGTAGCATTCTAACAGCATGTCTTATTCTATTTTCTAGGTCTTCGACAATTTCTGGAGTGCTCCGCTAATACAGTGGCCCAATATAAAAGTTCAAGTGTGTGAGGTTCAATTCAATTCAATATATTACAAGTAAATTGATACAATATCATTCCTCACGTCATATAAAAGAAAACTTACAAATTAATGATAAACACTAGCACTTAAATTACATTTCACATACAGAAATAACAGATAATATATGTTAAAATATATCAAAATTACTACGAGACATTAAAATCTAAAAATTCCTTAAAGGAGTAAAAAGAGTTTTCCAACAATATATTCTTTACTTGAACACTATAACCTGGAACATACAGCGCCTTTATTCGGGTTGGCAGCTTGTTGTAAAATAAAGGACTGTAATAATTTACAGAGAAGCGAGTCCTACTTAATCTTAGAAAACCCAGTCGTATGTCATCTCCCTACCTTGTGTTATAGTTATGATATAAATTATTTAAATTATAGCGATTGTGGTTATTATGCGCATACAAAAGACACTCGTATATATAGCGCGATGGAATTGTTGAGACTTTTAGTTCAACAAAAGAATCACTGACATCCTCCTTGTAGCCCTTCCCAGCAGCAACCCGGATGGCCCTACGTTGAAGAGCAAAGACCCTCTTTAAATGACCAGAATGCCCCCAGGTTAGTATGGCATAAGTAGCGCCTGCCTGAAACAATGAATGAAATGCCTGGAGCAGAATTGAAGAGGGTAGTATTCTCTCCAGATTGGGCAACAGGTATATTGCCTTGGAGAATTTACCTGCTACGTTGTCAACATGCTTCTCAAAGGTCAATGCAGGGTCCAAGTACACCACCAGAAACCCTGCCATGTCAGGATTGTCCTCACAGATTTCACGTAGTGCAAACACCACATTCACAGTCTTGTTCTCATTGAGTGAGGGCCGATTTGCTACAAACCAATCTCAAAGTCTTCCTACATCCTGCTGTGCAGAACCCAGCGCACTTTGTAAATCAACACTCCTTCTTGCCAGTGTGGTGTCATCGGCAAATAGCCATCATTTTGCATCTGGTGCTGCAAATTGGAGGTCGTTGATGTAAATAAGGAACAGGAGTGGCTCCAGTATGGAACCCTGGGGAACACCATGCTTGACCTCAGCCCAGTCAGAAAACTGTGTCTTGTAGAGGATTCGTTGTCTTCTGCCCCTTAGGTAGCTAGCCAGTAAACGGATGCTGTTCTCCTCCACCCCATAGTACCGAAGCTTGTCCAACAGTATGTCATGTTGCACACAGGCGAACGCCTTAGAGAGGTCACAAAATACTGCACTTGCATATTGCCCCCTCTCGAAGACCTCTACCAAGTATTCCAACATATCTGCTATAGCCTAACTGACACCCCACCAGAATGTTATTGGCCTCTAAGTAATGGTAAAGCTGGTCTTTTAAAATACACTCGTACACCTCTGCCAATACAATATGGGTCTGTAATTGGTTGGGTCATTTTTAGTACCCTTTTTAAAAATCGGTACTACTTTTGACATTTTTAGAGAAGAGGGAAAAACACCAGTCCTGATGCTGTGGTTTATAAGTCTGGTAATTGGTGATATTAACTGATTTTTTAGTTGTTTAATCATTGGGACACTCATACCATAGATGTCACGACTAGGCTTATCTTTTAAAGAGTTTATTGTATCCCTCACAGCAAAGCAAAAAAGCAAAGTTTGCATGCACTCTATCAGCCAACTTCAGGAATTCCACATGACTCACTCCTTTCTCTGGTAGTGAGGCCAGCCCCCTCTCAGCAGCACCTACAAAAAAGCTATTAAACTGCTCAGCACTCAAGAACTCCTCCTGACTAGTCCCAGCATTTATCCCCCTAAATGAGTTAATGACCTTCCAGGAAGACTTTACTATGTTAACAGAGTTCATAATATGATTGGTATAGGATGTTTTCTTAAAAATATTTAATTGTTGTTTATATTGCTTTCTGAACTGCTTTATATCCTCTTTTAATTGATCGGAAGGTCTCAGATCATACAACTCGCCAAGAAATCTCAAAGTCTCCCGCATGTGTCTGCACTCATTGTCAAACCAGTCAACACCATCCCCATGACAACCCCGACCCTTAACAACTGGAAAAGCCAACTCGGTCTCTGCAAGACATGCATGAAATAATCAAAGTTGTCATCCACATTGGTGTCGCCCTGAAAAGACAATGACTCCCATTGTTGTCCCACCAGAGCCTCATGAAGTCTACACATACCTGCTCTAGTCACTGGTCTATGCTCTAAAGATTCCCTTCTAGAATCGGAGGCTTCCACTGAAACCTCGATGTCAATTGCACAGTGGTCAGACAACCTAGGGTTAAAAACATCAGATCTGTATGGCAACCTTCTAGAAAAATTTATAAAAATATTATCAATACAATTGGCACTGTTTGTTTTTAAAAATACTTGCTGTTCCAAATTATAGCTACTCAGCAAATCTAACAAATCAAGTTTGCGCTTATTATTGGTTTGAAAATTATATTAAAATCTCCATTAACAATTACTAGATTAAAATTCCCATTTACTATGAAGTCCAACACTTTAGACAAACATTCTAAGAACAAATTAAAATCTCCATTGGGAGGCCTATATATAGTCAAGACAATACAATTAAAAGTTTACCTCAATAGCTGCTATCTCAAAATTGTGATCTATTGACATCTTTACTCTCTCATCAACATTCCTGCAAGTTAAAGTTGGTTTACATAAAATTATAACACCTCCGCATTGAGAGTTTTTTCTAGCATAAAAGGAAGTTAATATATAATCATTTATTTTTAATAATGAAATTTCATCATTGTTTAGGTGGTGTTCAGAAAAACATATGATATTGTACTTTTTTGTTTGTGAGTCCAACAGGAATGCTTCTGTTTCTGCAATTTTATTCCTTAGCGACCGAATATTCAGATGCAGTAACCTAAGATTAAATATTTCACTATCCCATGTTATTGGACTGTGTGAAATTGATGTTTCACCATCTACTGGCGCTGCAAATTCAGAAAATGGTTAACTAGTACGCCCCTTGGCCATAAGCCACTAGACATATATTCGTCTTTTTTTCCTGCTGGCACTTCAAGTTTAAAGGAACTGCGCATTTTCTGTTTAAGTTGTTTTCATCTTCTCACACACGCAGTCTGTGTGGAGATTTTGAGTTTTTAGATACTCCAAGATGTCCTGACTCTCAGTTTCCGGAGTTAAACCTGAGATGAATAAAAAAGCCTTGTTTTCGGCTACTTTTAACGTAGTAACACTATTATTGTCACCCCTCATCGGCTGTGGACGATTGTTTTTGTTTGGTTTTCTTCTATTTACATTTCGTTTACTCCTAACCTCAATCCACGGTTCGGGCTCGCGGGAACATTCCGCACTCTCAGGGGTATCGAAGTCGCGTCCACGGTCGGCTGACACTGTTGCTGCGGCCTTTGGCGATTCCGTCGTAGCGCCTCTTGTCGCATTTGGTTGCGACCACTGTTGTGTCGCTGGTGTTGCCCGAGTCGGTGTTGCCTATATCTGCTGCGGATATATTAATAGTAGACATCTTTCGCTACTTCTTGTACTGGAATGTCTCGATTTTCCTGTTTACCTTTATTTGCTTTGCCTTTGTTGGAATTCTCCATGACACTAACCTTTTCCCTCCAAAGTCTATTATTCTCTTCTAAAACTCTGTTTTTTTCCTCTAGCTCTCGGACTAGCCTTTTCAAATAAGAAATTTCTATATCTTTATTCACTTCTTTATCACTTTCACATTGCGTTGATGCTGTTGATTGGTGAACACACGAAGCCGATTTTTTGGCCGCCGCTTGCCTCAAACACGAGTGATGAAAGTTCTCGTTGCACTTGATGCACTTTTCAGCAGTTTCCACGATTTTCATACAATGAAAACAAAGATGTTTCGGGTCTTTGTCCTTTTTATCACTCACCGAATAAATACGCGAGCGTTCAGTAGGCGCCATATTATTTGACAGTTGATTAGACGTCCTACGTTTGAGCTGGCTGCAGGCTAATTGCTGGATGCCTCGACCGTCAAAGAAGAAGCAGAGACCACATAACCTGAAATGTCATTCTAGTTCTAGTCGGTTGAAGATTTTTCCGTTTTTTAATTTTATTACGTAATTCCAGGCGTCACAAACACTTTCCAAGCTGGATTGCAATTTGGGAAACACTAAGAACACCACTTTTTCAAATTTAAATCACTTTAACTCTGAATTTCAACGTAGATTCCACGGTAATAAACACTAACATTCCGCGGATGTCAAAATTCTTCGGAAACCGGGCCGGCCATATCACTGTACAGGGTGATCATTTATAATGTCCCCCCCCTTCTAACTTTTTTATATGACGTTTGGTAGAAAAACGTCAAATATAAAAGTTTCACAAAAAATAATAAGCTATTTGCAGCATACATTTTTATATATACAGGGTGTTGCCGAAATCACCCACAGATAAAAGTTATATTTTTTTAAATGGAACACCCTGTATATTATACGCTAAATTAAATCCTATGAAAATTCTGCATATTTTTTGTATAACATGTCCTATACCCAAATACAATAGTTTTCGAAATATCTGCGATTTTATCATTCAGAAATAAAAACATTATTCTAAAGCTTATAATTTAGCTTAGGTGGCTGTGAAGTAGATCGATACCAACAAACAAAATATTTGTTTATAAGTGACAGTGACAGTTACACATTTAGCAACATTATACGTTCTTTTTATTGTAAAATGCCTTATTCGGAAAGAGAAAAACAATTAATTTTGGAAATTTTTATTACAACAAACATCCAGACTAGCGAGAAAAAAGAAAACATTGGAAATTGATGAAGGCAGTGATTTAAACATTTTACTAAAAGTGGAAGAAAAGCCCAATATTTCCATAAGAAAAATATCGGGAAGCCTGAAAGCTTCAAAAAAAAAAAAACTTCTAAAACTTAATTAATAATTTAGATAATAATATAATACATTTATTCTTACAAATGGAATTGTTCAACTGGTCCCCCGTTTTCTTCAATACATTTGATGTATGTTCTTCGTAATCGATCCAAAGCGGCAGTGATAGACTGGGAATATTCTTGATTTAGAATTTGAATTTCCGTTCTAATCAAGACTTTTAGGTGTTCTCTATTTTCGATGTTATTTGCGTTCACACGATCTTTTAGAGTTCCCCATAAAAATGCATCCATCGGCGTCAAGTCAGGACTGTTAGGTGGCCAGTTTATCGTACCATTTTTTCCAATCCATTCCGTGAACTGTTGGTTTAAATAGTCTTTAACCAATACGACACAATGAGGAGGAGCACCATCTTGTTAGAAGACGAGGTTTCTCAGTTGCTCCAATGGGAG
Source organism: Kuschelorhynchus macadamiae (assembly GCA_030620095.1). Classification (NCBI taxonomy): domain Eukaryota; kingdom Metazoa; phylum Arthropoda; class Insecta; order Coleoptera; family Curculionidae; genus Kuschelorhynchus; species Kuschelorhynchus macadamiae. The sequence continues at coordinate 1,484,173 of JAUTXW010000066.1, read as the reverse complement.
CTCATCCATGTAGTTTTCTAATTCGTTCCGGAGAAAATTCATATAACCATTACCGTTTAAAGTATCTTCGAAAAAATGAGGGCCTATTATTTTATTGTTTAAAATAGCACACCACACATTAACAGTTTGACGTCCTTGAAATTGAAATTCCCTGTAGCAATGGGGATTTACTGTGGCCCACTGTCTGCTATTTTTTCGATTTACCATTCCACTAGTAGAAAACGATGACTCGTCGGTCCAAAAAACATTTTTTAAATAATCTTCATTTTCATTAACTTTTTCCAACATTGCATGGCAAAATTCAACCCTTTTTTCTCGATGCCTGGGCGTTAATTTTGTGGTAGGCCTAATTTTGAATGCCTTGTATCCTGCATTTTTGAGAGTGGTTTGAATCCTCCCATAAGATGTATTTTTTGGATCAATAAGCTCTTCTCTCAGGCTTCCCGATATTTTTCTTATGGAAATATTGGGATTTTCTTCCACTTTTAGTAAAATGTTTAAATCACTACCTTCATCAATTTCCATTGTTCTCTTCTTTCTCGTTAGGCTGGATGTTTGTTGAAATTTTTCATAAATTCGAGGAAAGGTTTTTTTGTCCGGAATGTGCATCCGGGGGTTAATTACACGTAATTCTCTTTGAGCCAATTTAGCACTCTTATTTGCTTTGATAAAAGTTTCCAAAATTAATCGTTTTTCTCTTTCCGAATAGGGCATTTTACAATAAAAAGAACGTATAATGTTGCTAAATGTGTAACTGTCACTGTCAGTTATAAACAAACATTTTGTTTGTTGGTATCGATCTACTTCACAGCCACCTAAGCTAAATTATAAGCTTTAGAATAAATCGCAGATATTTCGAAAACTATTGTATTTGGGTATAGGACATGTTATACAAAAAATATGCAGAATTTTCATAGGATTTAATTTAGCGTATAATATATAGGGCGTTCCATTTAAAAAAATATAACTTTAATCTGTGGGTGATTTCGGCAACACCCTGTATATATAAAAATGTATGCTGCAAATAGCTTATTGTTTTTTGTGAAACTTTTATATTTGACGTTTTTCTACCAAACGTCAAATAAAAAAGTTAGAGGACATTATAAATGATCACCGCGTACCATTCGTTTCTATCCAATGATTTTTAAACGTGCGTCTTAAACAGTCGCTTACAATACGGGAATTATGGGCCGGAGCCCAATCTTGTTGAAAGTAAACTTGCTGAAAAATGTTTAATGGAAATTCGTTCTTGAAGTCTTCAACTGTAGTCTGTAATATTTGTGCAGGAATCACTGATTCTAGAATTATACTCCAAATCGGTCTTGAAATCCATTTACCCTAAAGGCATGTCGATTCATCACTAAATCACACTGAATTTTCAAAAGTATTATTTTTGTTATTCGTCCAAACAATTCACGCACAATAATTCATTCGTCCTTCGAAGTCATTGTGCCCTAGGTGCTGGTCAATTTGATATTTATAGGATTTAAAACCATATTTTAACAAGACTTTTCTAACACTTTCTCGACTAACCCTACATTCTTCAGCAATCTGACCTAAAGATGAAGTCATCACTTATAATGAAATATTCCCCTCGATGATTTTGCGCCTTTCGCCATTTTGAAAGTGTTGTACCAATAATGGGAAATATTTAGCAATTAAATAGCACATTCTTAACATTGAATCTAAAGCTTAGACACTAATTTTGCGCTTCTTAGCCTGCCTTGAAAGCAGCCACTGGAACATCTCTAGTAATAGTCCGGCAGTAGTCGCCTAACATCTCACAGTTCCATTTTCTCTGACACCCTCTTTCCATGTTCGATATATCCTGGTGAAACCTCTCACCTTGTTCGTCACTTGCAGCACCACAATTTTCCGGAAAATAATCCAGATGAAAATCTAGGAACTCATTTTTCTACGACATATTACACCCTAGGTTTTAATTATGTTTTCCTGGAAAACTTTAATAATTTACAAAAAAAAATTACACATAATAGCTAGACAAATCAAGGAAATATAGTAACAAAACAAAAGCTAGTCATATTCAGCATTTTCGCAATGGCCGCCATTTTATTCATAGCAACTTTGTGTTTTTCTTGCTCAGGTAGCATTTATCTAACAGCATTTCGATAATTTCGAGAATGCTGATACACAACTTTCTTAATGTGGCCCAATAAAAAAAAAAAGCCAGGGGTGCGAGGTCCGAAGTTCAGGCCGGCTATCTCGCTGTCCCATTCTATGATCTAATGAATTTCAAACGTGCGTTTTACATAGTGCTAACAACACGGAAATTATAGGTCGTAGCACCATCTAGTTGAAAGTAAATTGGCTGAAAAATGTTTAATGGATGGTCGTTTTTAAAGTCTTCAACTTCGCCATTTTTAAAGTATTGTACCAATAATGGGAAATATCTATCAATTAAATAAATTGTATAGTTTCCGGTCTTTTTTGTGCAAGGTATCAAAGGGTTCCCAATAAATCAGACCAAAACAGTGTGATATACTTTTCTTTTATTACGATTTTTTTTTTATTCAGCAACGTTTCGGCGGTCGTTTACCACCATCATCAGGCTAAAATACATACATTTTATTTATAAATTTTAAATTGTAAATACAAAGGACAGAAATAAGGAATGACACTACAAGTAGATGTTTTGTTTTTTTTTTTTTTTGGTGATAGGTTGAAAAAGAATAAAATATTACATACATACATTTAAATTCAAAAACAAACAAACGTAATTATAGCTAATACACGTTGTATGTATCTTGTTATTATTAGTAGGTAACCAAGAGAAAGGAAACAGAGATAAATCTTTTGTTTTTTTGTATATCTTATAGAAAATCATGTATTATTATTATTATTATTATTATTTTAAGTTTAATAAAGGCATCAAAACATGTAATACATAAACAATTATTATCATACCTTTTTTTTTTTTTGGGACGTGTGCACCAGTTCAAAGCACACCTTTTGTTGTTCTAATTAGTATGTGGAGTCATATTTCGGTAATACCTATTTTTTTATATATATTTTTGTTATTTCTACATAAGAAAGACTCTGCAATGTACGAGTTTCAAACTAGCTGTAAACAGCGTATTGGAAGAATGTGATTTGGATATTTATTTTATAATTTGAACAGGTTAGACACTTGTGGTGTTTTTATTTAAATATTAAAACATTGGTGGGTTGTCAACTGTTTTGCGACTGAAAAATATAAAACTATTTGTTTTTTTGGTTTAAACAGCTTAACGCCAGATGTCAGATCGGGATTTTATTTTTAGAGATTAATTTTATTTGGTTTATGTAATGTATTAATTTGTTTTTTTGATTGATAAGAAAGAAAAAAGAAAATATGTTTTGATGTTAAATGTTCTATTAAATTAGATGTTTATAAAATGAAATTATGTTATAATAATCAGTTTTTTGATTAATATTGTTTGGAAACTTGTGAATGTATCAATAATCGATAATTTTTTGATATTTGCAGTGTAATTTGATACAGCCATTTGAACACAAGTATCCAGATGTTCATCTGTAATGCGAGTGCGGTATTTATTCTTAATAAACTTCGTACTCTTTCACTTTTAGAACTGAATATTTGTCTTTATTTACTATAGGTTAGATACATTTTGTACTTGAAACTAACGATTTCAATGGTTAATCACTTTGAAATGCAAACACCTCCATTTCAGTTGCAGAGATGTCTTCGCCAAAGTTCTGCATAACACACGCTGCAAACTTTTGGATATCAATTTCCATGAAGTGTGAAACAACAAATTGAGCCATAAATTTCATTTTGTTGAAATCTTTAAACCGATTTTTGAAGTTATCCTTTAAGTTAGAAACTACTTCTACATGAGATTTACTGTCATAGGGTTCTTTTGGATTTTGAGACATCTTCTCTGAAACTCAGTTCTTTAACTCTTCCCTGAAGTTGTAAATTGAGTTCATTAATCTTGTCTGTCCACAAGAAACCCAAAATCTCTAACCCAAATTGAATTTTCCAGTTCCTAAATCGGTTCGCCGCGTTGTTTGAAAAATTGAACGATGACAGATGAACTATGGCTTCATTAAAATGTGCTATCACTCGTCTTCTACTTAACTATCGCACCTTAGAGTGAGGAAGTAGATCCCCATACTGACAATCAATTTCATCGACTAAGATTTTGAATAATCTTCTTTGTAATTCGAGAACTCTAATCTCGTTTACAATTTTAACTACCAATTTCATGACTTTGGTTAGTTTTAAAACGTTTTCACATAATGCTTGCTGATGAATAATACAATGGTGCACGTACAGTGTGGAAAACATTTATCTTTACGGCAAAATGCTACCAGGCTGGAGCCCTATCAGTTTTCAAGCCTACCAATTTTGTAATTGGAATTTTCTCTGAAGATATAAAGTTGTTTAAATGAGAAAACAAGTAACGGGAAATATTTTTCAAAATTCGGATGTACAGGGTGTCCAGATTTGGTTGCAAAAGCAGGGTATCTCGCTTATTTTTAAAGATATAACCTTGCGGTTTTCACGAACTTAGCTAATTTTTTGTGAAACTCGTGAAATCGTAAACAAAATTTTCATAGTTTTCTTCGTTTATGAGATACAGGGCGAAATAGAAAATTTTGCATTTTGGGACCCCCCCTCGTATCTCGGTTATCCTTTAATTTAACGCAAAGGCAAAAATTGCTGCTTATGCAGTTTTTTACGCTGGATCCAGTGGCGTAGTCATATTTTTCATTTGAGTTGTTATTTTTCAGATATGACCCAAAGTTGTGTTTTTTAAATGGGACACCCTGTATATTTGTCCAGAAATTGATTTTCCCTTTTAAAAGCTTCTCAAAAATATATAATAGTATGGGTCTATTTTAATAAACAACAACAAAAATCCTAATTTTTATAATTATCTTCCCAAATTTTGCAGTAGGCCGTGAAAAACGATGCCGTTTTCTTTTGTTTTCTTGGAAGCAAATGACATTTCCCAATTTTGTACGCGTATATAAAATATAGCGCTAGTTTCTTGTATTTATCTATTGTGTAAAATATATTTGTATTATTATGGAAGAAAACCAAACTTTCGAACATTATGAAAAGTACGATATGTTAGCTTGTTTTATATTAAGTAATGAAAATGTTAAAGCGGCTTCTGAGATGTATTTTAACAGGTAAATAGTTAATCTTTAGGTATGTTGAAATACTATTGCCTAATTTTTATTTATATATCCAGAAAGGAGGCAACCTAATATATCCACTTTTTATCGGATAAAAAAGAATTTACTTAATCACGGATCATTTATCAAACCTTGTACGAAAACATATAATAAAGAAAATTGGGAGGCTGAGGAAATTACGGTTTTGGCTAATGCAGAAGCTTACCCTACAAACTCTTGTAGGGCCAGTGAAAAGAGCATAGGGATTCCAAAAACTAGAGTTCAAGAAATTCTAAAAAAGCACAAATACCACCCATACAAATTTAGGCTCGTGCAGCACTTACAGCCAGGGGATGCAGAGCGTAGGGTAGTCTTCTGCAATTGGTTTCGAGAAAGATGCGATATGGTTAGAGATTTTGAAAGGAAGGTTATATGGTCAGACGAAGCACATTTCAGTAATTCTGGTATACTCAATAGGCACAACAGTAGATTCTGGTCACAGGAAAATCAACACCAAATATTTACCAGAAGACAGCAGGGCAGGTTTGGTCTAAATGTGTCCTGCTTCATATTAGCGTTGATATTAGGAACACATATAAAATTTTATATATTTGAGGGAAATCTAACAACCAATCGCTATATAGAAATTTTAGAGGCAGCTATACCTGAATTACTTGACGATGTTCCTCTAGCGCAAATTAACGAAATTTATTTTCAACAGGTCGGTGCTCCTGCACACAATTCTGGAATGACGAGATTATTTCTGGACAATAATTTTACCAATCAATGGATCGGAACAAATGGATCTATAAGATGGCCCCCTAGGTCCCCAGATTTGTCGATTTTAGATTTCTTTCTATGGGGATATCTGGAAAATAGGATTTACAAAGACCACTATGATAATATCCAAGATTTAGGAAATGCAATAAGAGAAAATTTTCGCTATTTACAAAATCATCTCGTTATTTTGCTTAATTCCCTAAAACGAATACGAAAATTGTGCGAAGCATGCGTAGAACAAAATGGAAATCAGTTTGAACAGTTCTTTTGATTTCCTTGGTTACTGAAGTTCTTATACGACAGTTGATTTTTGCTGAAAGGCTTGTTACATAATAATTTATTACTGTTTTGTTCTTGTGTTACATAAATCTAGGTAGGTGGTACTTTTTTGGTGCGAAATTATCAATACATATTTTGATAAATAGGTTTAATTACATATTTATTTTGATTTATTGTTAGGATGTAGATATTGTTAACGACTTTAAATAAAAGGCAGCATTGTTTTGCATGGCCTACTGCAAAATTTGGGATGATAATTATAAAAATTAGGATTTTTGTTGTTGTTTATTAAAATAGACCCATACTATTATATATTTTTGAGAAGCTTTGAAAGGATAAATCAATTCCTGGAGAAATATACAGGGTGTCCCATTTAAAAAAACACAACTTTGAGTCATATCTAAAAAATAACAACTCAAATGAAAAATATGACTACGCCACTGGATCCAGCGTAAAAAATTGCATAAGCAGCAATTTTTCCCTTTGCGTTAAGTTAAAGGATAACCGAGAGACGAGGGGGGTACATCTCATAAACGAAGAAGGCTATGAAAATTTTGTGTACGGTTTCATGAATTTCACAAAAAATTAGCTCAGGTTCGTGAAAACCGCAAGATTCTATCTTTAAAAATAAGCGAGATACCCTGCTTTTGCAACCAAATCCGGATACCCTGTACACTTTTATGATGCCTCTCAATATTTGCTTTTTTAGCAACCGAAACATAGGCATTACATAACAAACATACATTTTTACCTTTAACTTCTGTAAAAAAATACTTTTCTTCCCATTCCGAATGAAAATTTTATGTCCCTTCTTTCTTACTACTGCTTGCCATAATCTTTTTTATTGCTCACTCTGTATACTAACACATCTAATGCCTTTCAGTTTGAAACTGAACGCGTTGAATGCCCGACATGCGCATTTATCGCGTTCAGAGCAATCTAGATCTTTCTTGTGTTCTCAAACATTCACGCGATGCTGGCGCTCTGGTCAATTATAGCAGCTGTCCAGAGCACTCAACGCAATGCTGCCGCTGCTTGTTTTCGTTTTGTTATTTTTTTTTAACATTTATGGACCCTTCTATGATTTTCAGAAGATATGTTGTGAGCCACCAGAAATGTCTTCGCGATCGATGGGTTGGCGACCACTGCATTATGGAGTAACACAGCTTTAAGACTTACTTTTGAAGAGTCAATGAAAAGTCTTCAGTTTTTTGGTTCGTAATACAAATTTAAAGCTGCCATTAATCCCTCAAGGACCCTACAGGCTACCAAATTATTTTCCATGTTAAAAAAATGGTGTAGAGAGGCCAATAGTTCTGCTTTTTTCTTGGGCAATTCTAAATCCCTTATAAGGTCATTTAATTCACTTTGACTTATTTCGAGAGGCTTTTTACTGGGAAGTTCACACCAATCTGAGTCTCACGAGGTTGATCGGCCGGCGACATTTTCCGGTACAATATCGTTTGAATCCGTTTGATTATCATCATAAGGTGAATTGGGTACAGGTAATTCATCACTATGAAGCACCGGGCGTATGGCGGATTGTAAATTTGGATACTGTATCGCAGACCTTTTTTGATGGGAGGTGTCAAGCAAAAGTGAGAGTCACTAACGTGGTGTTTCGGTTCTTGCCAAGCATGTTACGCTTTTTTCCACTTAGCCAGCCGCGAATATTGGACATACATTTGCTTCAGCAGTTACGGGCAGCCCAGTTTTTATCCTGGTCTCCAAATTTGCAGCCAAAATACAAGCGGTAAGCCTTTTTATTAAAGAGGTAAGAGTACTGGATTCACAAAAGTCACTTCACCACATATATAGCAAAAATAATGCGGCTTATTTACACAAATCTCGATCAACTGGTGGTTGAAATACAACTAACTAACAATTAAGAAATCATGGTTCTTGGGATTAGACCGTGTCAAAATGGAATCACTTTCCGACGTTTCGCCTTCGATTGCACCAGGCATCTTCAGGGAATTTCACTTCACGAGATCGGAACTCTGAATGAGCTCGGAGATACCCAGGCCGGCTATTTATAGTCGACCTGTGTTTACCGACGCGTGACTCTGTGTAATGATCGGTTTCCACGTATGATGAAGACTGAAGCCCGTATCTCTATTAAAGTTGTTAGGATACTTATAAATTTCAATAGATTCTCTAATTTTGCGTTTATAGAGTCCCGATACCGATGCAAGAACTTTGGTTTCTTTTACATTTATGACATGCCCAGTAGAATGTTGGTGTTAAGATACAGCAGATTATACAATTTGTTTCTTTCTGATACATCGTTCATGTTCCTTAAGCCTAGTCGAAATGGATCGTCCAGTTTCTTCAATATAAACATCACCACAGGAACAAGGAATTGCATATACTCCTTCCGTTTGAAAAGGAATAATGTCCTTTGGCGATCTCAAACATTGTCCAATTTTCTTGTGTGTGTTGAAGATTGTACGTATATTGGACTGGCGAAGTAACCTTGCAATCTTGTCTGTGGTTCCGTGTATAAACGGAAGAACTACATTTCCTATCGGTAATTCCTTATTAGTATCATTTCGTGGAGTAGGATTATTATATTTTCTAATTGATCGTCTAATATCATCAGTGCAATATCCATTCCCTCTTAAAGCTTGAGTCAGTTTCTCTGTTTCCGATTGTAAAGAATTTTGGCTACCACCGGTGACAGTGGAGATCCCATGGCTGAATCATTTATAGGCAATATCTTCATGGAAGCTTTTTAGGAGGAAGCCTTAGAGTCGTTTCCACTAAAACCAAAATCATGGTTCAGATATGTAGACGACACTTTTGTAATATGGCCACATGGTCCAGAAAACCTCTCTGGGTTTCTTGATCATCTAAATCAACAACATGCTAACATAAAATATATAATGGAAATTGAATCAGAAGGCACGATTCCCTTTCTAAATGTTCTTGTACAAAGGAAAGGGGATGGTTTCCCAGGATGGTTCCTTAGGATACTCTGTATATAGAAAACGAACGCATACGAACAGGTACTTAAACGCAAATTCCCATCATCATCCAGCACAAAAGCAATCAGTCATTAATTCATTGGTTTATAGAGCTCTCGCGATTTGTGACCAAAATTCTCTGCAATCGGAAACAGAGAAACTGACTCAAGCTTTAAGAGGGAGTGGATATTGCACTGATGATATTAGACGATCAATTAGAAAATATAATAATCCTACTTCACGAAATGATACTAATAAAGAACCAGCGATAGGAAATGTAATTCTTTCATTTATACACGGAACCACAGACAAGATTGCAAGGTTACTTCGCCGGTCCAACATACGTACGGGGTGGCCAACTAAGAATGGACGCCGGCCATAACTCGCTAACCGTTAATCATAGAACTTGGGGGAAAAAAAATTATTAGCTAAATCGACTAAGAGAAATCGCTGGAAAATATTTTGAAGTTCCGCATATGGCCGCTAGGGGGCGCAACTGTTATGGTCAATCAGAAAAAGGGCTGTTTCTTAAAAAATATTCATGTAAAGGTATATTATAAATACTGCCATCGTAAAGAGTAGAAAAATTGTGATTTTTTTGTTAAGGATATTTTGCTCTATCTCGTAAAATGTAGTGGTGGGGGAAGGTCAAACATGTTTTTATTTAAATGTCAATAACTCCGTTATAAGTCAACGGAATTGAACAAACTAGGTCTCGTTTAAAAGAGCCCATCTTAACTAATAATCTGATGTAAAAAAAATCCGATTTGATTTCGCCGTGGTAACTAGAGGGCGCTGATTGACATCACAACAATTATTACGCATTATTTTGAAAATTTTAAATAGCACGCTATATCTCTTTTAACACAATTTAATAGAGGAGGGAATTCTCAATAAGTCAGTGCAAATTTCAGCTTCCTAACTTTTTTCAAACCGGAAATATAAATAAAACAAATATTAGGGCGCTGGGTACGCAACATCTCCCTAATCTGTATGGACATAGCCTACATCACAATAATTCAGTAATAATACCACAGATAATATTCAACGCAAATCGCTAAAAATTATACTAATGTTCTGAAATAACCACCAGGTGGCGCAGAGATAAGCATAGTTTTACTCGCAATTTTACTTTTCTCTATATTTTTTTTGTAGTTTACTCTATTTTCAGTAAGTTAGATATTATAAGGTAATAAATAAGAAAAATCCTAATATATTCGACCGTTGCAAATCTCCGTCTTTCTTAAAATCGACAATTTATGCACAAGAATAACAATAAACTAAAAACACAGATAAATAATAATTCCTTAGCAATTTTCTGCTACATCAAGCAAAAAAAATAGTAGGCTGTGAAAACAAAATTGAAAATAATACGTCAAAAAATAAACAATAGTTTCTTGTCAGTGCCTTTTAGTTGCTATTTATCGTTCTTGAATTTCCTAATAGTATTGCTATCATTTCGCGTTTTTGTCCGAGATTTTCGTGTTTTTTGAGTTTTTCTAGTTGCTGTTGTTCATGTTATTGTTGTAGTTCGTATTTTTCTTGTTCAAGATTTGTTATTGTTCGTGTTGCGTTGTGTTAAGAACAAAATGATTTATACAAATCAAGAACTATTCGACATGATAGGTGTTTATTTTGAATGTTTGAGAAATGCTACGGTTGCTGCAAGAGTATATGCGCAGGAATATCCGCAGAGACGCCACCCAAGTAAAAAGGTTTTTGTTCGAGTGATCCAACGTTTGCGAACCACTGGAAACGTGCATATTCCCGTATACCGCAGACAACGCAGAGGACGCACCGAAGAGAATGTAATTAATGTGCTAGCGTATATCGAGTTTAATCCTCAACTAAGTACTCGAATTATTGCGCTAGACCTAGGAGTAACGCGAACCACTGTTCAAAATATACTCAAAGAGGACAGGTAAGCAACGACATTGCAAATATAAACAGGACATATTTTTTAACAAAAGTCACGTGATTCTGATGTCACATAGGTCTTTAAGCCTAGAAAACCAATAATTTCCTGGAACATCAATTAAATATCTTCATCTTGTTTTAGGTTACATCCATATCACTTAGTGCTGCATCAGGAATTGACTGCTGCAGATTTTGATCACAGACTAAACCATTGTCACTGGCTTTTGGGTGTAATGAGGGAAGATCGGCAATTTCTGAGGCGAATATTGTGGATCGATGAGGCTACCTTCCAGAGCGATGGACGTGTCAATCTTCACAATACACATTATTGGTCCAGAACAAATCCACATTGGATGCGCGAAGTCCAGCACCAAGGCCGTTGGTCTGTAAATTGTTGGGCAGGGATTTTAGGCGGACGAATTATCGGACCATTTCTTTTCGATAATCCATTGAATGGTGAGAGATATCTAAGATTTTTAATTGCCGATTTTTTTGGAGGACGTACCTCTGAACGTCCGACAACGATTGGTATACCAGCACGATGGTTGTCCAGCGCACTTCGCCGTCAACGTTCGGGAATTTTTAGATGCCCACTATCCTGGCCGATGGATAAGGCGAGGCGGCACCCTTCCATGGCCAGCTAGGTCACCCGACCTAACGTGTTTAGATTTTTATTTATGGGGTCGAGTGAAAGATTTAGTTTTTGCCACCAGACCCACTACACGGGAAAATATGATTCAGCGAATAAGAGACTGTATAAATACTATTTCAGTTGCTGAACTGGAGGCTACAGTTTTATCCACGCAAGATAGGATGCATAAGTGCATCGAAAACGATGGCCGACAATTTGAACATTTAGGGTGGCATTAATTGAATTATATTTTTATTATCGTTTCTTTCACACGTTCCATTTAAATGGCTTTCATTTCCCATTATAATGAAAATTTAATATTGCACTTATTGACTCCTACTGTGCCACCTGGTGGTTATTTCAGAACATTAGTATAATTTTTAGCGATTTGCGTTGAATATTATCTGTGGTATTATTACTGAATTATTGTGATGTAGGCTATGTCCATACAGATTAGGGAGATGTTCGTACCCAGCGCCCTAATATTTGTTTTATTTATATTTCCGGTTTGAAAAAAGTTAGGAAGCTGAAATTTGCACTGACTTATTGAGAATTTCCTCCTCTATTAAATTGTGTTAAAAGAGATATAGCGTGCTATTTAAAATTTTCAAAATAATGCGTAATAATTGTTGTGATGTCAATCAGCGCCCTCTAGTTACCACGGCGAAATCAAATCGGATTTTTTTTACATCAGATTATTAGTTAAGATGGGCTCTTTTAAACGAGACCTAGTTTGTTCAATTCCGTTGACTTATAACGGAGTTATTGACATTTAAATAAAAACATGTTTGACCTTCCCCCACCACTACATTTTACGAGATAGAGCAAAATATCATTAACAAAAAAATCACAATTTTTCTACTCTTTACGATGGCAGTATTTATAATATACCTTTACATGAATATTTTTTAAGAAACAGCCCTTTTTCTGATTGACCATAACAGTTGCGCCCCCTAGCGGCCATATGCGGAACTTCAAAATATTTTCCAGCGATTTCTCTTAGTCGATTTAGCTAATATTTTTTTTTCCCTCAAGTTATATGATTAACGGTTAGCGAGTTATGGCCGGCGTCCATTCTTAGTTGGCCACCCGGTACAATCTTCAACACACACAAGAAAATTGGACAATGTTTGAAATCGCCAAAGGACATTATTCCTTTTCAAACGGAAGGAGTATATGCAACCTCTTGTTCCTGTGGTGATGTTTATATTGAAGAAACTGGACGATCCATTTCGACTAGGCTTAAGGAACATAAACGATGTATCAGAAAGAAACAAATTGTACAATTTGCTGTATCTGAACACCAACATTCTACTGGGCATGTCATAAATGTAAAAGAAACCAAAGTTCTTGCGTCGGTTTCGGGACTCTATAAACGCAAAATTAGAGAATCTATTGAAATTTATAAGCATCCTAACAATTTTAATAGAGATACGGGCTTCAGTCTACATCATACGTGGAAACCGATCGTTACACAGAGTCACGCTTCGGTAAACACAGGTCGACTATAAAAAACCGAATATCTACGCACCATGGCATCCTAAATTTAAATTGTTGAGACACAGTTCTAGTCTATTTATGGTACAAGTTTGAAACGAATCAAAATTTTACCAGTTCTTCCAGTTTTTAGTAATACTTTTTTTTATATTTTATTAGGCTGCATTTTTTCGTACGGCTATGATTAAATTAAAAAAATTAAACTCTCGATATTGTCTAAGTTTTTAGGTGTCTTATTAGCTTTTAGACCATCACCGGCTATATATGATTTAATTAATATCTATGGCAATATATAAATTTATATTTTTTTAAATAAATTACGACACTTAAAGGTACATAGAACTAAGAAACGCGTACATAAATATTTTAAGGAGTTCAAAAGTTAGCACTTTCCTGTATAATATAATATATGCTTTACTTCACCTGTTAACTAGAAACCTGCCAAAATACCCCCTTCTTTTTGGTCTACCCTGTATTCTGGACAAACAGTATTTTGATACAAACAATTAAATAACTTTGAGAATATCACCTCAATTTTATTTTAAATATGTGTAAGAGCTCATTCAGTATTCCGATCTCGTGAAGTGAAGCTCCATGAAGATGGCTCGTGCAATCGAAGGCGAAACGTCGGAAAGTGATTCCAATTTGACACGGTCTAATCCCAAGAACCTTGATTTCTTAATTGACCACAGCCGTGAAAGCTTTCGTTCTATGTCAACTAACAATTTAGGATTTATGTTTTAAACCCCTTATAAAGCACAGCGGATATAATAAATTTAGGCATTTCCCGTTTAATGGTCGAACTTTCCCATACATTATAAAGGATGGGAAGGTAAATGATCATAATAAGCGTAAATCTATAAAACCGGAGGCAACTGAGACTTTTGCAAGTCAGATTGTTAATTAGTATAATAAAATAAGTAAGATTTTGCTATTTTGGTCTCGGACACATTTTTGCTGTTCCCCAGTGTAACCTGATTAAGTTAAATTGTATACAACGTTTAAAAGCGATAAAATGCACGTTTTTACAACTGATAGTCAGAAGAATAAACTATACCGGAAATAGAATTATGCCTTCTGGGGCGAAAACGATTTAAAAACGTAATAAGGACGTTGGGATGTTTAAAAATAGCCTGTCTTAGTCGTAGATTATTTTTTATTGAACATCAAATCGCCTTATGGGAGCAGACAAACGACTAACTTTATTTCTGAATAGGGCGGTGTCATATCTTAATAGTTTTATGGCATTTCATTTATTATTTACTAGCATACAAAATTTATGACGCCAGAAAATATGTTGAAAAATATTTTTTTTATTTAAGATATATGGAAAATTATGATCACCATCCAGCGCAGAAAATATCAGTTATTATGTAAGTATCTATATACTCTCTCAATACTTTATACTTTATTACCACGGCTCACCATAAAGCTACCTGTGACTGTATGTACCTATCAAGTTCGGCGAAGATTTCGGATGTTCTCTTGGTAATCACAAATGTCGGTTTTGCTCCTGTTGGTGATTCTGGTGTGGTTTTGTTTGATGACTTTTGGCTCTGGTTGTACTCGTCTCTCAACTAGTTGACTGTAGTGATGAACAGCTTAAGTCAGAAGCACGTGTCTATGGTTGCCCAAATTCCATTTTGCTATAGCGGTCATGTCAAATAATTTCTTTTTCTACTATATTATAGTTTTTATGCCTCGTTAATACCTTTCTTATTTACATAGAATGAAAGCTTTCACGTTTGGTTAAGACCATGTCAAATTAGAATTACTATTCGTCGTTTCACCTTTGATTGCACGAGGTATCTTCATAGATCTTTACTGCACGATATCTGAACACTGACGAAAGATGTTGCACCTTTTCAAACAGAAGGAGAATAAAAAATGTCTTGCTTCTGTGGAGAAGGGTATGCGGGAGAAACAATATCCACTAGACTTAAGGAACATGAACAATGTATTAAAAAGAAGCAAATTGTTCAATCTGCTGTAACTGAACACCAGCATTATTATAAATGTAAAAGAAACCAAGGTACTAGCAAAAGTTCCAGGATTTTTTAAAGACAAATTGGAGAACCTATTGAAAATTAGAGACATACAAAAAACTTCAATAAAGATACGTTTACACGTGGAAACCGATCTTAACATAGGGTCGCGGTTCGGTATAAAGCCCCTCGAATTTCTCTGGGCTCAGTCAATGTTCAGATCTCGTGGAGAAAAGATCCCTAAAGATGCCTCGTGCAATTGACACGGTCTAATCTAAGGAAACATGATTTCCTAACTGACCAAAGCCTAGAAAGTTTTCGTTGTATGTTGGCTAACCTGTAAGGGGGAAAACCAAGAAGGATGCCAAAACTTTTGGCGATCTCCGAAACAGCAAGAAGAAGTTACTCTGAGTTGGTCTTTCTACTTAGAAGCTCAGATGAACATGTAATACTGAATATCATCAAATTACTTCTAGAGCTGCTAATAATATTTATAAGCGTACCGGCAAAATGCATTAGTTGGAGAAATAATTGAGGCAATACGTCATGATTTAGATACAGATGCTCGTAAACTACTAGATATTCACCCGAAATTATCTTGATGGAATTATGTTCGCCACTTTGGACAACATCATAAATACACAGGCTAAAAAAATCCATCAAAAAGTTACCCTTAAACAACAAAAAAGTTTAAAACGCCCCCTGAACATAAAAATCCCGTGAAACCTCCGCAGAATACAGTTACCAACTTGTTATCGGAGCCGTTCACCGAAGCAGGACATTTCATTCTCTCCAAAGGCTAAAATTTCGTAATAGCCCCAGGAAGCCCTACTGTAGGAGACATAGTATCTTGCGCAAACAGAAGATTACCTGTCGAGCTAGCCGATGAAGTCAGGTATGAGACAGCGAAGATAATTAAGAATTCAAAACCACCGAAGTCAAATCTCTCTGCAGCTGAAAAAAAACAGCGATGAAGACCTTAAATGAAAACTCAGACATTCTGGTCCTTCCTGCAGCTAAAGTTAACCCTAGTAGTCAAGTAGAATGGGGAGACGCATCACCAATCTGATTAACGCATCTAACGTACCAGCAGCGGAGAAGAAATCATTAAAGCCAAGCAGCTCGAAGATAACCAGGTTCTACCATCTTCTCAAGATGCACAAGAACAATGTTCTTAATTCATTTACCAAAAAAAAAAAGAGTACAGGACAAATGTTCCTGTTAACGACTCAATTTCCAATATATGAGACAAACTGATTTCTATGTGTTTATTTTATCTTTCTATAAGTTCAAGTAAGTAGATGATATTTTTGTTGTTTGGCCTCATGGACAGGAAAATCTTTTCATATTTCTGGACCACCTTAATCAACAATATCATAATATTAAATTTACAATGGGAATTGAATCTAATGGAACGATTCCCTTTCTAGATGTCTTTGCTCAAAGGAAATAGAACGATACTTTAGAATATTCTGTGTATAGAAAAGAGACGCATACAAAATAGATATTTAAATGCAAGCCATTTTAATTTCTGATCTATAATCGCAGAACATCGGAAACATCGAAGCTGACCGAAGCTCTGAGAGGAAATGGCTATTGCACCGAAGAGATTTTGAGTTCATTTAAAAGATATAGTAATCCAACTCCGCGAAAGGAGAGTGATAAGGAGCCACCGTTAACACACTAATATTTTTCTGATGTTCGTTGGCTGAGCAGAGGAAAAATGCGAAAACGCGTTTTTGAACTCAAAAAGGAAATAGCCTCCTTCATGGAAATCAATGAGAAACCACTTCCTCAATTTAGTGACCCCGACTGGCTGCGCGACTTTGGATTTCTCACGGATATCACGCTGCGCCTTATTGACTGGAATACCAAACTACAAGGAAAATCTCATCAACAACCTACTTGACGCTGAGAAGGCATTTGAGTTTAAACTTGATTATGGAAAAATCAGTTGTTGAAAAAAGAGTTTACCCACTTTCCTAAATTGAAGAGTTGCGAATGTACAGATGTGGATAAATATGTCGCAGCACTAGATTTACTCAAAAAAGAGTTCCAATCAAAATTTTCTGACTTCAGAGATAATGAGAATTACATCAATATTTTTGCCCGACCCTTCAGTGTATCCGCTGAAGTGTAATTCGGAACAGAATGACAAGTTCGACATGAGTCTTCTTGATTTTTATTCAAAATATGTCGATCAAAACAGATGTCTCTGTTTGGGAGCACATATGGGTGCGAGCAGCTGTTTTCTCGTATGAAGAATGTAACGTCTAAAACCAGGTGGAGAGTTACAGACCCACATCTGGAAGCAAGTTTTCGAGTAGCAACTACAAAAATATAACCAAATATCGGCACACTTGTCAAGAATAAACAATGTCAAAAATCGCTGTGATTGTTTGAACCTTTTAACCAATAAAGATGTATATGTATATGTTTTTTATTTTATTGAAGTGACGTGGACCATTGTGGCCCTTCGGACGATGTAAATTCGATTTTTGGCCCTTGCACTAAAAAAGGTTGAAGACCGTTGGTCTACATCATAAGTGGAAAACGATCCTGTTATATAATTCCAATTTGACACGGTTTAATCCCAAGAGCCGTTATTTCTTATATTATATATATATATATATATATATATATATATATATATATATATATATATATATATATATATATATATATATATATATATATATATATATATATATATATACATTTACTATTCATAGAAATGGGCCGATCAGAAAATAAAAATTTGCTTTTCAGAAAGAATTACTTGCAATAAAAGCACTTTAGAATGGCCTGGCTCGATTTTCGTATATATTTTTTATTAGGCAATAAATCGAATCAACCATCCGTACGAACCCTTAGATACGTTTTTCAGAGAATTGATTATGTATTTGGAAGTATTTTTTGGGCTGGACGATATAACATTTTTATATTTTAGTGGCATTGTTGTATCACGATTTCTTTGATAGAATTTTCGTTTCTTCGCTCTATACTAATATCACGAAAAAGAAAAGTAGTCCTGACTGATCAACGCAGAGCTGACATTACTGAAGCTAGAGGCACGAAATTTCGATAGAATATTTCTTTTGTATACTTAGCAAGCAATAAGAAAGGATAAACGGTGTAAAATGGGGGGTGAAAGTGTGTACGGAACAAAATGTCTATTAAAATTTAGCACATATGCTCTTCAATAAAAATAATCAAACAAGAGTTCCAGCATTTATTAAAATATATCACCTGAAGGTCTAAAAAATGGGGATGAAGGTTTGTTTTGTATTAGCAAAAATCGGGTGAAGAGAAGACAGGGAATGCTTGTACAAGATAAAAGGACAACAGTGAACAGTTTATTTATACATTCTAATCAAAATACGTTCAGGCTAGAACAAAACATAAAATCAGAAGAAAATATTTTGTTGAGAGTAGAATAGAAACGTACATTTTTGTAAATTAAAAAATGAATGTAAGAAAAACTGGAATAATGTCTTTATTTTTTATCGTTACCATAGCCATCTTAAGGCCTTCCGAAAATGTCCTTTTTACTTTCTATTAAATGCATAGCTACCTTATTTTTTACATTTTACCACTTTCATAGTTTTAAACTTGTTTAAACATTAAAAATGATTCATCGATTTTTCTGTGATTGTTATATGAGATGATAAAATAAAATTCAGGGATGTTATTTCATTTACACTGGAAATAATATTCCAGCAAGCAAGGACTTTAATAAAAATGTTTGTATATGATTAGGTTTCCGTTAGTGTTAGTACCACAACTTTGCTAAAAGTGAATAGCATAGAATATTTTCATATAACTAGGGTATGAAAAAAAAGTGTGCTATTGCCCGAAATGTTTGCGCTAAATAGAGGGTGGATCATTAAGAAAGAAAGAAAAAACATTTCTTGTTTTAGTAAGAGCTGCTAAGAAAAACTGCTGGAAATTAATTTCAAGTTCCTAGAATAACCAGTTAGCGGCATACAATTTTTTTTATCTATGGGCTGAACACGAAGGCCGTTGGCCTAAGTTCTATGTACCGTGGTTCACGAGGAAAGTTTGTTGATGCAGGATTTAAAACCTCGTAGATTAGGAGAAAAAGGAAGCCCTCATTTGGGGATAAAGTCATTACTCTACGACTTTCATCAATTTCAGTCTTGGAGACAGGTTTGGGAAATTGTATATTGGAGTAGAGTGTGCTATGTTGGAAAGAAAACTGGGAATTCTGAAACTGCGATTCCCCACACTATATTTTTGGTTCCACTGATTGAGGGTGAGGTTTTAGAACTAGTAAAGTCTGCCTCAACTAAAAGATCATGTGGTGAAGATGAGGTGCCCTGTTACCTCCTGGGTGACTGTATTGCTCAGATTGTGACTGCATTAACTTTTTTGATAAATGCCTCCTTACGACATGGATATTTTCCCCAGGATCTAAAGAAGGCAGTAGTGGTTCCAATTCATAAAAGGGGCAGCACAACCGCCATCGAGAACTACAGGCCAATTGCCTTACTGTCTGTTTTTCGAATGTCTTTGAGAGGTCTTTTAAGACAAGACTGGTTAGTTTTTTTTAACCACTATCAGGTTCTTACTTGTAGACAGTACGGTTTTCGGTTTGGATGCTCTACGGAGGATGCCATACTGTCGCTATACCTAAAATTACTCGAAAACTTTAACAAAAAACTTAAAACTCTTGGGATATTTTATGACTTCTCCATAAATCATAACATTTTGCTGGAAAAATTAAGTCACTGTGGAATAAGAGGACCGGCGCTTGATTGAATAAGAACTTACTTAGCTGATAGGGTGCAGGCTGTAAAACTGATAAACAAGGAAGGTGTCGCTGTTTCAGACTGGGTTAGGGTGGGTGTACCGCAGGGCAGTGTGTTAGGACCTATACTTTTTCTAGCCTTTATAAATGACTTCTCTATTCGTTAACCCTAGTCATATAACCTTGTTTGCTGATGATACATCTACAGTATTGGGAGCAGTTGACTATGAAACACTTTGTGAAAAGGCAAACAGTTGTTTGTCTGACATCGTTGCGTGGTGTAAAAAAAATGGACTCTGTTTGAACCAGTCCAAAACCAATCTTGTTGTATTTACCCCTCTGAGGGTGACTCAGGATAGAAGTTTTCTGGTGAGGAATAGTAGGTCAAGTCTCATACAACATGAATCTGTGAACTTCTTGGGGATCGCTCTCGACCAGCACATCAGTTTGGGATAGCCAGGTTGAAGATATTTACAAAAAACTATGCTCAAAAAATTATGCTATCCTTCAATTGAGGAATTCTGTGGATGCATTCACTCT
Organism: Kuschelorhynchus macadamiae; assembly: GCA_030620095.1. Classification (NCBI taxonomy): domain Eukaryota; kingdom Metazoa; phylum Arthropoda; class Insecta; order Coleoptera; family Curculionidae; genus Kuschelorhynchus; species Kuschelorhynchus macadamiae. The sequence goes on along the minus strand of JAUTXW010000066.1, from coordinate 1,463,659 downwards.
GAAGACCTTCTATTACGTAACTATACAATCTACCTTATCTTATGGTCTGCTTGCTTGGGGAAAGTCTAGTGGCATAAATCGTGTCCTCATAAGCCAGAAAAGGATTCTTCGAAATATGTTTCGTATACCTTTTGGAGCCACTTGTCGGCCAACCTTTCAATCACAAAAAATTTTAACTGTCATAAACCTGTTCATTTTACAGTGTGCTTGCCATATTTTTAAACATCGCCTTGAGTTCGTAACATGCAGGGAGATTAATCAATATATCACAAGAAACTGTGAGAAACTCTGTGTCCCCTGTGCCCACCTGTCCCAAGTACAAAATGTGCCGGAGATTATTTCTATTAAAATATTTAATCACTTGCCGCTTAATATGACTAGCACTACAAATATACATATTTTTAGGAAAACAAGTCAAAATATGATTCTCGCAAAAACACTGAAGTTATCCAGGGACTGAAGAAAAAGGAATGTTTGTATTTAAAAGCTGACAAAGGAAATAAGGTTGTTATACTAGACAAAACAGATTATTTTGAAAGAGTAGACAATTTGATTCAAACTGGTCCTTATGATTTAATTGAGAAAAACCCGTTATCAAAAATGATAACAGAAGTAAAAAGTACTTTAAAACAGTGTAAAAACCTTGTGTCCGATAAACTAAAATTCAAACTAACACATAGTAACCCACAGTTATCTAAACTGTATTGTCTTCCCACTTAAAAGAAGGTGAAATTTTAATATCTTTTGATGTAAGCTCATTGTTTCCTAGTGTACCCATATCACTAGCTTTAGAGTACCTAAAGGAACTACTTGAAATGTATGAATAAAATTTTTTTTCAGTACAACAATAAATATTATAAACAACTAGAGGGAACTGCGATGGGCAATTGCTTATCTCCGTTCCTTGCAAATTTGTTTATGGGCAGATTAGAAACCCAATTCAAAAAAGAACTCAAGTATTTCCCAAGGGTGTGGTATAGATACGTAGACGATATATTTGCTATTTTTGATACTAAAACAGAAAATTTGGACACTTTCTTAGAAACATTAAACAATAAATATCCTTCCATTAATTTTACGTACGAAAAGGAGAACAATATGCAATTACTTTTTCTCGACACGTTAGTTATTAGAAATAACGATAAATTAGAATTTGATATTTATAGGAAATTTACTAATACTGATAGATATATAACATCCGACTCATTTCATTGCCGTCAACACAAAATGGCAGCATTCCATTTCTTAACTCACAGGTTAGTCAATTTTCCACTAAGTAAAGAACGTTTTAACAATGAAATGAATCGGATTAAAAATATAGCTAAAAGTAATGGATATAATGATAATTTTGTACATAAACTAGTAAATAGACATAAGCATAAGAAAATGTTAAAAGATGCCATTACTCTTCAAATACCTGAGGCTTCCAATAAATTCATAGTAATCCCATATGATCCCAGATATACGAGAGGTCTAGAAAAAGTATTTAAAAACGTAGGTTTTAGAGTAGCCTACAAAACGGAGAATAGTTTGAAAAATCTCCTTGGAAACCCCGAAGACAAAGTCGACTTGAGGGAGAGGAGTGGCATCTATGAAATTAGCTGTAATGACTGTGATCTAAAATATGTTGGGCAAACTAAACGCTCCATAAACATTCGTTTTAAAGAACACATGGCACATTTAAGATACGAAAGAACAGAAAAGTCAAGCGTTGCCCAACATGCTTTGGAAAACAATCACCGAATAGGAATAAATAATCTTAAGTTGATTAAAAATGTATCTAATAATAGATTATTGGATGCATTTGAGAGTATAGAAATAGTTAAATGTGGTAAGAAAGCACTAAATAAAGACAGAGGACCTATTCCCTATAGTCCCATCTATTGTTTACTTGACAACGGTGCAGTCGGGTGCAACCAAGTGTGACCACATTCACCTATAAATAGTCTCGGTTAGGATAAGTTACTGTAGTTTATATCATCTGCTGATGATGCTAACTTGGTTAGCGAAACGCGCGTCCAGAACGTAACAAGTTGTGGTGTAGTGTGGTTAGAACTCTTGTATTTTGAAAACATTAAATACCATACTTGCCGATAACCTCTTTTATTCATTGTTTGAATTCTTTTCATATAGTTTTGAAGATTATTGAAATGATTATATTATTGTATACAATTTTTACTTATTTTTTATTCTCGGATTGATTTATGTAATATGACTGTATGTATTTAGTTAATATTTTATTATATAATTGTTTGTTCCGAATTATTCTTTGTATTGTCTACTATACATTGTCATAAACGAGATGTTTGACCTGACTATATCTACCTATTTATATATAGAATTTAGAATTAGTATTTGCAATTTTTCTTTTCCTGTATTGAAAATTCCTATACATTGTAAATGTCTTTGGAAATATCCTATTTGTATTTGTATTTGTATTTGAATCTGAGGTATAAAATTTTAGGGAAAGACCATAGGCAGAAAGATTGTTAAAAACTACGTCAGGCATCGTGGGCAATAATTTAGGTTTCTTTGTGGAATTTGATATACTTAATCCAGTTGTGGGTTACGAAGGAAAGAAGATCTGTTGTGGATCTTTGATGGAGGAATCCATATAACCTTACGTGGATAAGTTCATACCTTTCAATCTAAGATCATTATTGAACTGGAAGGAGTGATATGGGTCTGTAGTTAGAGGGAAGAGTTTTGGGGCCATTTCGTGCATGTTGTATGTCAAAGCTGGTACTGATAGAAGGGGGAAGTGAAGAAGTAGAATTTGTGGCGAATTGTTTTGCATACTGTTCAGTTTTTGCTATAGACGTGGAGACGATTTAATCACCAGAATTAGGAGTGGAAAGAAGCTTTTGTAGAGAATTGGTTAATATTTTTGGCAAGCGACAAAAATAATTGCCTCCTATTAAAGGCTTACTATAAAAACAGGTTTAACTCTTTAATTTGTACAGTAAGGCTATATTAAAAATGTCAATAATATAGTCTTAATAAGATTATGGACAATTTTCTTCAAATAAAAATTGTAGAGGAACACGACATTTTTTATAATGTAAATAACGAAAATGTTGGTTTAAATTAATAAAATTTGGTTTCCTTGAAAGCAGAGGCGGCTTTTCCATTAGGTCACATGTTCAATGACCACCCAATAAATATTTCCAAACACAAAATAATAAATAATTTATATTTTTTAAATTTCTCTTAAATTTGGAAATTCCAACTATTATTCTAAGTGTGTAAACTCGTTGAACGTTCAATTGATTCCTCGGCACTCGCACTATCGATGCCTCGCGCAGGGATCTCCAGAGGTTTCGTCTCGTTGGATCACGAGGCTGACGGGCCCACGATGACCTCGTGGTTATAAACGGAGGCGAGTTTTTCCCAAGTGTTCTCGATCGAATTCGCATAGGGGCGCATAGGTAAAATACCGCTTACGTTGGCAAATTGTAGGTCAACAGCCGCGCCAAAGAAACTTAAACATTTTTGTCAGTTTATGGGTTTAATGTGAATTGTGTGATAGATTGTGGTTACGATTGCGTATTTTTATAGAAATTATTTTATTTTCAAGACTTGTTTGTTGACTTAGTAGTTTAAATTAATTGAAAAATGAATGTTTTAAAGAATAGTCGCCACAGTGGTTCAGAATATTAAGACTTCAAAAGCCCCCAGTGAGTTCAACTTTGAGAAACGTCTCGAATTTAAGGCCAGTTGTCGACCTTTGTCGGAATTTAAAATTCGGCGGACCAGTAAAGAAAAACTAAAAAGGAAATCGTTATTTTAGTAAAAATATGTACAATTTGTGTAACTGGATATGCGATTGCGAGGGGATAAGGGCATTTTATTGTATCACACTTTTACTAGTTCATCTATATACTAGAATTAGTTATGGCACATAACTTAAAATCAGTTCATTAAGTAGTTATTCAGGCTGAATTTTTAAATATTTTATTAAGCCGCCATTTTGTTCTGCCATCTTGGATTTGTACCAAAATTTTACCATTTGATTCTTTGTATAATACTTGATTTTTGTGCAAAATTTGAGATAAATTGGATAGCACTTTCTCAGTAATAATTTTTTTAACATTGCATTAGGCCGTAATTTTGTTTTACCATAATGGATTTTTACCAAAATGTTACCAGGTTATCCCTATATGAGCCTTACTTGTTGACCAAAATTTAAAGTCGATCGGGCAAGTAGTTTTTTAGCTATGCTGCGAACAGAGAGACTGACAGACAGACAGACAGACAGGCTGACGGAATCGAGAAATCATGTTTTTCGTTATCTAGGGACCCTGAAACGTAAAGACCTGAAAAAATCTCGGAAGCTGATTTTTTTACGACTACAATACTTCCCTTATATGAGGGAAGAAAAAATACAAAGTTGTATTAATACCTGTATACTATTTCTCGTCTACTCGGGAGATAACTGGAGAAAAAGTGCTTTGACTCCAAAAGATGGAAATTTCTAAAGCTTTGTGTCTAAAAATCTAGGGTATAAAGCAGATTCTTTTAATATTGTACAATTTAATATAATCCCCATATGTGATACAGCCAGTAAAGGCAGTTATTAAGTATGAAATCGTATATGTTGAAATTTGCCGAACCAAGTATGACAATAGGTTCTTTAGACGGAATTCTTTTCATTTTGATACTCAAGCAGCTGCATTTTAAAGGGTAATTTTATTGAGAAATTTGCAGAATGTGTTGCATATTATGGCACAACAAACGAAATTAGTTTTGAAAGCTGTGGCGCCAATAATCCTAGGAAGAATAAGTAAATAAATAAATATATCAGTAATTAGATAAAGAAGTTTAAAAACCTAAAATTGTAATTATTTACACATTTATTAAACAAACATTTTGTGGTCCAATGAAAAGTATTCACCTATCTTTCCTATGTCGTGAAATTTAAAGCAGAAATGGTCGAACATGACGATGTTGCTTTGGAGGTAGACACATTTTAAACATAGTTTTCAAACGGAAAGTGGGGTTAAGTGATACATCGTTTCAAAGGGCATAATTGTTATAATTGCCTTTCTAATGAATGATATCCCTTTTGTTGGGCACTATAATTTTGGTATATATAAGACAGACACTTAAATTTTAGCTATTAGGAGTCAAAACCACTACTTTTCTACATTACTTATTTTAATAAAAACTTTTATCAGAACTAAATTCTGAATGTTTTTGCGTTTTTATTGATATAAATAAAATAATGCAGCTACAATGACTCAGTTTGGTTGCTATTGAAACTCATCTCAATTTTACTGTAAAAAGTGGTTTATGGAATAGACCAGTTGAAATTGTCGAATTTCGTTTTAAAAATAATAGTTGTGGAGGTTTTCTGCTTGGTTATTTAATAACACATATGCTACTAAAAATGTTAAAGATACGAATGTTGTCAAATTAGTCCAAAAGTTTACCGATATTGGATGTGTCTGTAATGTGAAACGCCAGCCGCAGTGATCCACTAGAAATGAAGCTGTGAAAATTGCTGTTTTGGGACATGTTGTATTGGATCATACGCAAAATGCCTGAACGCCCCGGCGAAAAAAACCGCCACCCCAAATTTTTGGCTTAGTTTGATCCTTTATAACTGTTTTATTTTTAGTTCGATTTTTATTATTTTTGTGGACAATTCAAGACAATTGTCGTAAATTCAAAACACCCTGTGGAAAAAGGTCACTTCTTAATTTGGCTTATTCCATTTTTTGTACGAGCATAAAATACCGCTAGTCTTGCAAATTGATGCTTCCACAAGTCTCTATAAAAGGATCAAAGTTGGCATAATATGCAATTGATTTATTAAATTTATTTGACAGTCATAGTAGTACAATAATTTATTTCGAACAGTGGTGTTAACAAGTTGACTGCCGATCATATTTTTGAGGCACTCTCAGATGCCGTTATGTTTTATTTGTTTTTTTGCCTTTATTTATGGTATAATTTATGTAAATTATAATTTTATTTTTTTCTTTATTTTTTTTGTCTTAAATTAGCGAAAAAAACTATACTCCGATCGGAGTGGTCGGCGTCATGCAATAATATTTTTACGGGATGCCGAATACTCCGATCGGAGTCGATGAATATTTTAGCAATAATACGGATAAAAAAAAGGTAATTATGTAAAACGCTTTTATTTCTACGCTAGGAACACAAAATAAGTATACTGGTAATATAGGCACAGATATACAAAAAAATATATATTTGGCTTAAGGGTAATCATAGAAAATCAAAACAACTGTAACAGTTTAATTTTGTTATAAGTGCATTTCATTTAACAGTTTAATTTTGTTATAAGTGCATTTCATTGTATGATTAATTTAATATTATAATCTACTACTTTAGTATTAAGTTTAGTGATTAATATGTACGCCTTGTTGGTTTGATTTACTTAGATTTTAGTAGTTTTCTTATTAGAAGCGGTTACATTGTTCATATTTAAGCGAAATATAAATTCAACACCTTTTGCAGCAAATTTCGGTACACACAGTGTCACCTCTCGATAAGTAGTTAATTTTGTACCTATATCTGAACTCAAGATGGTATAAGTTTAGCGTTCGTTCATAGATGTCGCCAAAAAAAATCAGTTCAAATATAATTGTTGGATTTATTTAATTTTGCCGAATTTAATAATTATATACTGTATAAGAAAAACCTCAAATAGCACTTTAGACAAACTATTTATATCCCATATATTTTACAGTGTAGATATAAATTAAATTTTATTAATTTTGAAAACCTGTTTTCGAGTCCTTTATACAAGTATTGGGATTTTCGTTTTCCTTGGCTAGATGTGCTGCATTTTTAGATTCGATCGTATATTTTGTATAACTCTTCTGTCGCTGTAAAAAAAACCAAATCATTAGTACCCCAATAAATTCTTTGATATAAAGACCATATTATGTATTAATATTGAACTGTAAATACTTGTATTAAAAAAAAAGGTTGCCTTGATAAATATTTCTTTTCAGATATACCTAGAATTATTTTTAGACTATAGATACTATATATACACCACTTCATACTTTCTCTTAAATCTACATTTTATTATTCGTGTTCCCTTTTGCTGTGAATATGTAACATATAAAGGTATTTTCATTTAAGTTAGACATAAATAACCCAACGGTATTCCTCAATTCAATATTAATATTCTTAACTTTTTTTTTTTCTGAGACTATATAAACTACAGCCTTCTTATAATTTCTATCAATGCTTGATGTTCAATTCAGATCGACTTTTGTTTTGTCCACAGTTGTATAATTACTTGGAGCCTATTATTAACTGAAATTTCGTTACGTCTGCGTCTGATGCATTTCCTAAAATAAATAGTTAATAATTGTGTGAATAAATTCCTGTTTTATGGTTAAATAATGAGTTTATACAGTTGGGAAAATTCTATTAAATTAAACTCAACTTACGTTTCATTTTTATGGCATTTAACTACTCCTGCATTAGCACATCATTTTTTTGACTCTTTGGTACTCTACTCCGCACTAATATTTGACTTTTCTGAGCGGTCCTTTTTCATTAGTACTAGAGTAATTAATTAAATATTATTTGTTTATTTACGTTTCCATTTCGCCTAGGCGTTGCTTTTAAATTTCAGGTTAGTTGTTTCTGTCAATGTTATTATTGCGTCGTCTCGGAACTTTTCGGATCTATTCGGCTAAGACTTCCATATTAACTTATTCTCGAAACCCTCCATCCGGTACTTCCTCATATCAAGAGCGCAGGCATCTTTTTCGCTGTTGCCAAGTGTATTCCTGCATTATTTCCTGTATCTTTCTCAACCAATGGAGAGTCGTTTTTCTTGTCTAACATGTTAATCATATCCTTGTTTTATTCCGTCTATGTGCTCTTTTGGCAAGGTTGTTAGCACCTGACATATTCTAGCCAATGGTATTACGCCACCTTAGTTAACCAAAGTTCTAGATGGAAAGGAAGCTGGGGGAACACATTTTTCACTTTTCTGGTCACCTGCAGATACCCCACAGGTCTTCAGCGCGAGTCTGAGGAAATAATCCAGGAAAATCTCGGAAATCCGTTAGCAGGATTTTTCCTCAACACCGCAATAGTTTTTCGGGCACATTATAGTTTGCACTGTGAGTGTTATTTTTCGTGCTAGAAAATCTCTCTAAGAGAGGATTTTACCTGAAGATTGGACCAGACCGCCATTTTCCATGCCCTTGTACTTGGCACGTGAAACCACTTTTTGACTAGAACTGAGTGACCCTATTGGGTAGGTAACTTGCTTTAATATAATTTATCCTGAAAAGGGTATCTTTTTTTTTCTTAAATTTTGCTTTTCTTAATTTAGTAATTTTTCTCATTTTTTTTGGAATTAACTTTTGCTCGGGTGAGACGATTATATTTTTGATGCAACAGGGGCTAGTTTTTATATATATTTTTTTGAAATCTTAAAAATTAAATGTAAATGTAACGAATTCATGCGAAGATACATTTTTAGTTGGAATTTCGTCGAACATCTTTTACCTCAGTAATTTGATTCATTTTCCTATTATATTAACAATATTTTATGGATCGTAAATTGGCTCTATTTTATTTTAAAATAAAACCACAATATTTAAGCAGGTTGCATAGTGTGATTTGATTACTGCATTCGTTCTTTTTAATAGATAATAAGCAGATTAATAAATTGCTTGTAGAGGTTTTCAGTAACAATTAAGTATGACGTAAATTGCTTTTCTTTTAGTTTATGGTATTTTTTTTTGCATTTCGATTTGCCGCTGGAACATAATTAGTTAAATAAAACCCTTTTTTTAAGCTGGTTATATTATAATTTAAATATATTTGTGCCTTTTGATTTTTCTTATTGCTCCCTTATTATATCTACATTTTTTGTAAGTATTCTCACGTTTCGCTTAAATATTTGCTATTCTTCAGGTCTATACATACCTTCTTTTGTTAAGATTTTGCTATTTTTTTTCATTTTATTCTCATTTCTAGTTAAACTGGCCGACGTCAGTCTAAATTTTCTATTTATTTTATACGGGAAATTGTTATAGTAATCGATTTTGTTACAAATGTAACGTAAAATTATTTGGGTTTTCGTTATAGACTTTGAATCACTATGAAAAATTCTAGAAAATTTTTGTTTTCATAGGGTTCAAGTCAGGGGCCAACTGTAAGTCACAGTCCTAATTTCAGTCAGGGGCTAATTGCAACTGCAAGTCACAGACAATTTCAAGTCACGGACTTAACTTCAAGACTCGGGACTAATCCCATGTCACGGGCCTAGTTTGAAGTTAGGAGCGCTTCAGAACTTCCAGGTGCGGCTGGATTTGGTGACACTTATTGTTTACTTTTTTTTCTTTATACCGTAACTGATAACATACTTATTGTTTATATTTTTCTTTTATACAGTAACGGATAAATAGATTTTTTTTCTTAACTTCATTTGTGTGTTTTATTTAGCTCACTCTTTTTCTTTTAAAGTATCAAGAGGAAGCAAGTGCCGCGAAGATCAAGTGGCTTTCCAATTTAAGTCGTTATAAATTGGTGGCGCTCATTTTTTTTTCCTCTCTTTTTCTTTCTTTAACACTTCTTAAGTTTTCCCACGCCCTACTCTCCGGGTTAATTGAGCTAGGGCATCTACATTACACGCTCTGTTGACCACGAGCTGTAATCTTGATAAATAAAACAGTAATAATAATTATTATTAAATAAGAGCGTAGTAATCTTGTACCTTGGTTTTGAGAAAATCCAGGGTTACACAACATAAATAAATTTGCTCAAAGTCAAAAAATCTAGGGAAAAAACTAAACTGGTAACAAGATCTATAGTTTATAAGAAAAAAAATACTTGTTTGGTTTCCGATAAATACCTAACCAAAAAGTTCAAAAAAATTAACTTTTGCTCGGGTGAGACGATTATATTTTTGATGCAACAGGGGCTAGTTTTTATATATATTTTTTTGAAATCTTAAAAATTAAATGTAAATGTAACGAATTCATGCGAAGATACATTTTTAGTTGGAATTTCGTCGAACATCTTTTACCTCAGTAATTTGATTCATTTTCCTATTATATTAACAATATTTTATGGATCGTAAATTGGCTCTATTTTATTTTAAAATAAAACCACAATATTTAAGCAGGTTGCATAGTGTGATTTGATTACTGCATTCGTTCTTTTTAATAGATAATAAGCAGATTAATAAATTGCTTGTAGAGGTTTTCAGTAACAATTAAGTATGACGTAAATTGCTTTTCTTTTAGTTTATGGTATTTTTTTTTGCATTTCGATTTGCCGCTGGAACATAATTAGTTAAATAAAACCCTTTTTTTAAGCTGGTTATATTATAATTTAAATATATTTGTGCCTTTTGATTTTTCTTATTGCTGCCTTATTATATCTACATTTTTTGTAAGTATTCTCACGTTTCGCTTAAATATTTGCTATTCTTCAGGTCTATACATACCTTCTTTTGTTAAGATTTTGCTATTTTTTTTTCATTTTATTCTCATTTCTAGTTAAACTGGCCGACGTCAGTCTAAATTTTCTATTTATTTTATACGGGAAATTGTTATAGTAATCGATTTTGTTACAAATGTAACGTAAAATTATTTGGGTTTTCGTTATAGACTTTGAATCACTATGAAAAATTCTAGAAAATTTTTGTTTTCATAGGGTTCAAGTCAGGGGCCAACTGTAAGTCACAGTCCTAATTTCAGTCAGGGGCTAATTGCAACTGCAAGTCACAGACAATTTCAAGTCACGGACTTAACTTCAAGACTCGGGACTAATCCCATGTCACGGGCCTAGTTTGAAGTTAGGAGCGCTTCAGAACTTCCAGGTGCGGCTGGATTTGGTGACACTTATTGTTTACTTTTTTTTCTTTATACCGTAACTGATAACATACTTATTGTTTATATTTTTCTTTTATACAGTAACGGATAAATAGATTTTTTTTCTTAACTTCATTTGTGTGTTTTATTTAGCTCACTCTTTTTCTTTTAAAGTATCAAGAGGAAGCAAGTGCCGCGAAGATCAAGTGGCTTTCCAATTTAAGTCGTTATAAATTGGTGGCGCTCATTTTTTTTTCCTCTCTTTTTCTTTCTTTAACACTTCTTAAGTTTTCCCACGCCCTACTCTCCGGGTTAATTGAGCTAGGGCATCTACATTACACGCTCTGTTGACCACGAGCTGTAATCTTGATAAATAAAACAGTAATAATAATTATTATTAAATAAGAGCGTAGTAATCTTGTACCTTGGTTTTGAGAAAATCCAGGGTTACACAACATAAATAAATTTGCTCAAAGTCAAAAAATCTAGGGAAAAAACTAAACTGGTAACAAGATCTATAGTTTATAAGAAAAAAAATACTTGTTTGGTTTCCGATAAATACCTAACCAAAAAGTTCAAAAAAATATAAACAAGGCAAAAAAAAAATATGAACTGAAAAAATTAAATGTCTTCAAAGTACTTTACACAAAATCCAGGTGCTCCAGGGTATTATTGGCATTCAAACGTTGTCTGTTTCCTTACTTTGTTTTTTCTGCAATTTTTGCATTCTTTTCTAGACACTCTTTTAGTTTCAGTTCGCCCTTTCTTTATTTCTTGTGTGGTTTTCTCAATTTTTGAAAGGCAATGTCTAGCATTCAAATCCTTTTTTTGATTGGGAGAACGCACAAGTACATCATCATTTGGGGCTAATAGATCTCTAACTACCTCCAGTCTAAAGTCATAAAAACGAAGACGGCGACCACCAGAGTATTTTCTATGTAGATAGTATGCATTTATCAAACTCATTTGTAAAACATGAACGGAAAGTTTTTTGTACCATCTTATCGTTTTCCTATTGCAAGGATAGTATGACAACATTTGATGCTGGCGATCAATTCCTGACATATAGTTGTTATAGTTTAGAATGGCTTTAGGTTTTACAGTTTCTTTTCCTCTTTTATTCTTGAAAATACCAGTTTCATTCTCAAATTCAGTCGTTATGTAAGTGACATCGCGTTTATCCTTCCATTTTCCAATATGATTGCCATTAGAGAACCTGGATTCGTTTTCTCCTCGTTTTAGTTTGGCCTTCACGAGAGAGAGAGAGAGAGAGAGAGAGAGAGAGAGAGAGAGAGAGAGAGAATTTAGTTTAAAGGCGCGTCGACGTCTATAGGTCATTTAGCGCCTGTCGTAGTGTTGTTTACATATTATATCTTATAGTATAAAGATGACTCTTTTAAGAACTCTATCACATTCATCAAGTTTTCAGGAGTAGGATCAAAGATATTTTTAAGAGTGTTGAAGTTTAGGTTGCAGGCAGTTCTAAATGGATTTAACAAGTTGCATTCGAGAAACAGGTGTTTGATAGTTAGTCGGACATTGCAATGATTACAGGTGGAAGGGGTTTCGGATTTCAAAAGGTATTCATGAGTGAGCTTTGTATGTCCAATCATGGATCTAGTAAGGACCGTGGAGTCGCTAAGATGACCGATGTCAAAATTAGTAAAGAATTGAGGTTTAATCTCATGTAGCTTATTGTGGAGCTCCATCATGTCCCAATCGAGTTGTACAAAATTATTAATAATTTTCTTAAGTGCAGGAAGGATGTCCCTGCTAATAAAAACTTGGGATAGATTGGTGCCGTTATTAAGTGCATCCTTAGCCAATGCGTCCACCACTTCGTTCCCTTTAATTCCAATATGACTTGGAATCCAAAGGAAAGACAATGCAATCTTCTTACGGTCAAGTTCCACCAGTAAGTCATGAATATCTTGGCATATAGGGTGTGAAGAAAAGGGGTTTTGGATGCTCTGTAAAGCGCTCATCGAGTCGGATGCAACTATCCAGTTCCTATGGAATGATTTCTTTATGAAGGTCAGTGCCTGCATTATGGCAAAAAGTTCAGCCGTGAATATGCTACAATGGTTATTAAGAAGAAAGCTACTTGAGCCTTCGGCGCAATAGAAAGCAGAGCCAGAGTGCAAGAACGTTTTGGAGCCATCAGTATATATAAGGTTTGAGTTAATGACTTTTGTGTTTTGGAGTTCCTGAAACTGATTGATAATGAGTCTGTGGTTGTAATTTTTATCAAAACGTGAAAGTTCGAAGTTAAAGTGATTTTGGGGAAGCTTCAGGGAGGGAATTTGTTAGGATGGGGGGGGGATATTGAAGGGAGGGAGAAGTTATATTCAGCTGAAAATTTTAAGAAACGAATACTGCTGCTATGATTGAGATTACTATTCGTATAAAAAGTCAAAGGGATTCTGGGATTGAAGAAGGGGTCGTGGATTGGTAGGTCAGGCTTAAACCAGACATTAGTAGCATACTTTAATAGAAGTAAAGTACGTCTATGTTGTAAAAAGATGGTTTCGTTTATGCATTGGAGACTGGGGATTGGACTGGTGTGAAAGCCGCCACAGGACATGCGAAGACATTTATTTTGGATGTTTTAATGTAGGAGTCTCTCGCTGAGGAGTAAACTATGCTGCCATATTCTATTTTTGATCGGATAACTGATTTGTAGATTTTAAGTAGGGTGTGGTTATCTGAACCCCAATGAAAGTTTGAAAGCATTTTGAGCAAACGAATGTCTTTAGAACACCTGGAGCGGAGAGCTTTGAAATGATCCCTCCAATTTAGTTTGTTGTCGAAAATTAGCCCTAGGAATTTAATATTTTTCGTTTCGGGTATTTCAGAGTTTTGGAAAGACAAGATATTCATTTTTGGACAATTTATCTTACGACAAAAGTGAACGACAGAAGATTTGGAAGGGGAGAAGGTAAAACCGTGTAGGAGAGAGAACTGATTCAGGCGATTAAGACCTGTTTGTAGGAGTCTTTCTAAAGTTCTAATACTACTACTGCAGTAGTGTAGTACTCTATCATCTGCGTGGCCTTCACGACTTCATGTGGGTTGTGCTTACGGTCAGTTCTTAGGGTTCTGGTACAATAGGTGTCATTTTCCAGCAGTCTTGTAGCTAAGTCAATACTGTTATAGAAGTTGTCGAGGTATACTGCATGTCCTTGACCTAATTTTTCTTCAAGTAAGTGCAAGACTACTTTGGTTGTATGTCCACTTCCACCATATTCATCTGATGAACCTTCATACACACGGAATTTCAGCACCAATCCATCAGGTTCTGTAAGCATGTAAAGCTTTATACCATACTTGTGGCGTTTATTTTGTATATATTGTTTGAACTGTAAACGCCCTCGCCACAATACCATGGATTTATTTAAAGATAATTCTTTTCCAGAGTAATAGAAGTTGTTCATCTTTGCGTTGAAAAAGTCGACCACAGATCTTATTTTACCTAAACGATCGTTAGCTCTGGTATTAGTAGATGTAAAGTGTAGACACCTCAAGATGAGAAGAAATCTATTTCTTGACATGTATTTACGAAAAATTGGTATATTGAAGAGCGGGTCTGTTTTCTAATAGTCATTTACTGTTAGTTGAATAGTACCTGTATGAAAGAGCAGACCTATAAAAACTTTTAGTTCTTAGCAGATGTTCCACTGCTAAGAAAAACTTCAACAGCATAAGCATTTGCCTGGTCGACAATCTGCTGTAAAAAAGTGTCGTCAATTATAAGGCTGAAAAAATCTATAGGTCTGCCTCTGCCCAGAACCGGTACTAAAGGTTCTTGATTTTTTTTTAACGTAAATTGTTTCAATGTACCTGTTTTTGTCCACTGGAAATTCACTTGCGCATTAGTCGGAGTTGGATAGATATTTACAGGCAAATCCGGAAGATTTCCTAACAACTCGTCGTCATCATGTGTGTCTGAATCGCTTTCTGCTTCTGATTCGGAGGGATAATCATCATCTTTCGACTCTGGCAAATATTCGTCACCGCTACTATCTTCTAAACACTGCAATAATTGTTCATCTGTAAGTCCTTTTTTACTAGACACAGGTAAATTTTTTTTTCTGCAGTCCAGAAGGTCATGGTTTGGCATCCATGTTTAGTGACACAAAAAATAAAAAACGCGTAACCAACTATCACACGTGTTCAACAAATGTTTTAAAAGACGCCGGAGCGAATGCCAACGCCGAATGAATACTGATCCGCACAGCTTAAGAATATACACAACACTCCGATCGGAGTAGTCGGCAGTCAACCTGTTAACTACTGCGGATGATGTAGGTCGAATTGCAGCCTTAATTGAAGATAGTCGAAGTAAAAGTTATATTGCTCGCACTCTGAGAATTTTGTTAGACATTGGTCCAAAAACTATGTAATTGTTTATTTTGTATGTATATTTTGTATTGTATTGTATATATTTGTATGGGAATTGTATATTTTATTTGGGAATCTTTAACCTTAGGGTATATTTGTTGGATAGTCAAAAGTTTACGTTTTTTTAAAGTGCTCTGTTAGTATCAGATAATTTGTAGCCATTATTGATTGCAGTAGATCTAATGATGTCCAGTTTCCTTTCTAGGCAATATTTGTCTAACGGCACAGAAATAGGTCTATGAATCATATACCTTTATGCTGAAAGTTTATGATGTACGAGATGAAGAGAGACCTTTGGTATAGTTACATCTGTAAAAAGATTTTTTGCAGATATTTAATTTTCTTTTATTAAGTGATCTTTTTAATGTGATGTCTAAAGTAATGCATTGTCTTCTTCCATTTAAAGTGTAAATTTGATTTTGTTATGGATTGAATTGAAGTGATTTAAAACTGTGTGTATTCTTTATTTTATGTGAAGCACATCAATATGTCATCCGCGTACCTATACCAAAAGAAGATATTTTTTGCAAAGGGTGTATTTAAAAAAAATATATTCAAAATATGCCACAAAAATGTCTTCTAGTAATAGGCTTATGGAGGAGCCCATTGCTAAACTGTCTTTTTGTAGTAATCTTCGTTTATGCATAAAGTAAGCATTTTTATAAACTCTTGATGTATTACAGTGTTTATATGTTTCTTTATAAATATGTGGTTAATTATATTAAGACATTCTTCATTTGGCATACTAGAACACATATTGGTGACATCAAAGTATGCTAAAATACTATTGTTTGACAAGGTTATACCTAATTTTTTAGTAAGTTCGATGGAGATTACATATTGATGTGCTTCACAGGAAATAAAGAATTACTACACATTTTTAAATCACCTCAATTTATTCCATTACAAAATTATATTAACACTCGAAATGAAAGAAAACCATGCAATACATTTTCTAGGTAACACATTAAAAAGACCACTTAATAAATTAAAATTGAATATCTATAAAAACCCCACTTAAATAGATGTAACTATATCAAAGGACTCTCTTCATCCCGTAGACCATGAAGGTTCATATGAAAAAGTTCCTAATTGTTTGAAAAAATGTATTGTAAAACCGTTGTTTAAAAAAGGGGATGATACAAACATATATAGACCAATAACATTAATAACGCATCTTACAAAAGTAGTAGAAAAAATTATAAAACAAAAGTCTTTATAAATAAATATAACCTGTTATCAAGAAATCAGTTTAGTTTTAGAAAAGTTATGTCAATAGATGATGCTATTTTGCTTCTTACTTCCAATATCTATAAAAACTTAGACAAAGATAAAAATGTGATATGCTTATTTTTGGATCTGACAAAGGCGTTTGATACCTTAATCATGCCATATTAATTAATGTTTTAAGTTGAAAAATCTTGGTTTCAGGGTTTAGATCTTTTTAAATTCTACCTCGCGTATAAAATACAGGAATACCTTCAGTAGGAAGAAGAATCTAAGCTGGGGTGTGCCACAATATAAACTTATTAATTAAAAAGCTAAGGCAAATACAAGTTTAAACAAATAAAATTAAAAAAATATACAACCTGAGACAGATATATAGGATACTTAATACCCAATTTAAAAACAGGCATGAACTGGGAAATATTAGTTATGAACACAACACGCGACTTAAAAATACAATGTAAACTGTGACACTAAAGGTTTCAAAAACGCATGGCCAGCGGTTAACTTGGTTCTTGTCTCCATATATTTATCGTCAGATACCTAGATATATAAAAGAATCGAGTACAAGCAAATAATTGAAATTCTCAGTATTAGGAAAATGGATTCATGACCAACCCAGAAAAACTATTCTTGTATTTGTTAATCCTAAATAATTGGGTAAGAATTAATTTAACTGTTTTATATGATATAATTGTTACTGAAATCATGGAAATGTTCTTTGTTAACGCTTCGTTCCTTCGATGTTTTGTGTGTTATAGGTTATGTCTCAAACTAGTCTTCGGACTTCTGGGACTTCCTATGTTAATATTAATGATTGGTGTAATGTATGTTGAACTATTGGAAATACAAATTATTATTATTATTATTATTATATAGCTCTATGATTAATAAAGCATTTTCTATGTCATCCGACAAACATTGCCTAGACAGGGAACTGGGTGTCATTAGATCTATTGTAACAAATAATGGCTGCAAATTATCAGAAATTAACAGACTAGTTTTTAAAAAACCAAACAAATATATCCTAAAGTTAAAGATTCATATATAAAATATTTAACAATTGCATATTTTGAAACAATGTCAAAATTTTAAAAAGAAATAAAATACTAATGTTACTTTTCGACCGTCACAAAATCTCTCTAATTTGGTTTATAACGTCAAAAACAAAAATAAATAAGTACAAAAAGCCTCAAGTTTATAGGATAAAATGCGACGAATGCAATAGCTGCTTTATAGAACAAACAGGGAGAAATTTTAAAGCTGGATTTAAAGAGCATAACGCCTCATATAGATTAAAAAAACACAACTCTTATTTTGCCAACCATTTCTTCAAAACTCCACATACATTCCCTGATATAAATAAGTTATATTATGAGCACAAAAATCGAAAATTGGATTGTTTAGAAGCAACCGAAATTTATAAACCCTATACATATACAAATGTTAACCTTTTAAATTCACAAACATATATTGGAAATACCACCGTATTACAACGTTTTGACTATAAAAAATGTACAGTAAGTTTTCCCTAACCATACTCTTAAGGTCTTTTGTCTGTATATATACTTAACTTGATTGTAAATGTATTCATTGCGTTTGAAACTGTACTAGTAGTACGAAACTGCAATCAAGCCTAGTGCAAAAATATAATAAGCGACAGTTAAAAAAGTAAAGCTTGTGTTTTCATTTATTTGTTAAAATGTTTTATCACAAAGTAACTCCATTAAATTTTGCAAACTTTTCGTTGGACCACCCCCTTATAAATTTTCTTATTTGTACGTAGTGGAACTATATACAAAGGAACTTTTGGGCAATGGAGAATTTACCGATTTGCGTTTGTTGTGATTATAAACAACGAAATTTATTGATTTCATAAAACCCAAACGAATTGCATAATTTTAGCGAGTTTATAGTAAAACAGAATTTTCATAATTTATTTCGTCAATTAAAACGATAATTTAGTTTTTTCAAAACATTAGATTACTGGCAAATTCAAATATAACCCTAGTGTGTTGACATACTGGTAGATATTTTTGAAATAAAAATAACTTGTGTATAAACTCTGAACTGACTAAAATTAGCACATAAATAACGTGCATATTGGAAAACGTTATAGCAGGAATTAATAAAATTTACGTTGTTAAATGTTCGTTGTATCAATAAATTGTTGACCTTCTGAGAAATGTAGGCACTTGAGGGGATGTTGGTGAGGTAAAACAGAATTTTTAATTTTCGATAAATAATGGCTGTTGAATGAAACATGTAAAGTGCGGGCCACGAAAGAAAAGCGGGCGGTTCTTAAAATAAAGGTTCATAGTCTTAAGCAAGCGGAAAAGTAAAATTTGTGTGCGCAAATAAATTTTATGTTATTTTATTTGTTGTAATAGTTTGCCGCTTCTCCTATAACGTGCGCCAGCTAAGCGGTGCGGAAAATTAATCGAGGATTCAGTAAATTTCGCACTGGTCCACTTGTAATTGGGATGTGCCTAGAGTCTCCATGCACTTGCCGCTAGAAGGCTCTAGCTATTTCCAGTGGAGCCTATACATTTCGAGCATTTGTTTTCAATTCTATATAAATGCCTTGCGTTGAATTTCAGTTATTATTTAGAAGTCACGATAGCGAGCAAAAGAGGAAAAACAATTCGAAGCGGCGCACGAGAAGTTATTGAGAGGGTTACAGAGGCCTGTACTAGAGAAGCTGAAAATAATAGTTTGACTATTCCAATTCAAAATCGAACATAACGCGGTGCATATTACAATGGTGTTTCGGAAAGTAGTGTAAGAAAAATTCAAAGAGAACATAATGATCGCTCATGTTCTACTTCACCTTTAAAATCTCCTGGTAAAAAAAAGACCCCGATTATCATACAAAGATAAAATTGACGATGGTGATTTTCAAGTAATTCAACGAACAATAGAGGATTTTTATATAAACTTGAAGAAGATTCCGACCTGCAAACCCCTACTTCGTGCTGTAAAGAACAAAACAAATTTTCCGTACGGGTATAAAACCTTAAATTGTCTTTTACGATCAAATGGTTTTGTTTGTCGCAAGTGCCAAAATAAATGAAAATTGCTCATTGAGAGACCAAATATTTTTCACTGGCCGGTGAAATATCTATCAACTGTAAGGCAGTATAGGCAAGAAGGACGTAATATTGCGTATCTAGACGAAACCTGGGTAGATAACGATATGACAGTGAACAAATGCTGGCAAAGTGAAAGTGTTGCAGGTGTTGTTTAGGGAATCCGCTCTAGTAGTCGCTTTATTATAGTTCATGCTGGTTCAGAAGCAGGATTTGTTCCAGGTGCTGCTTTAGTTTTTCGCTCGGGACTAACAACTGGAGACTATCATGGACAGATGAATAGAGATAATTTTGAAAAGTGGTTGCTCGAGAAGCTTCTACCTAACATTCCTCCCAAATCAGTCGTGGTAATGGATAATGCGTCTTATCATTCTCACGTAGAAGATAAAGTGCCAACTAAATACTCTACAAAAGCTCATATGATTGACTCAATACCGGCTGAAAATTGTAAATCGTATGTTAAACATATATTAACATATATAAACAAGATAAATACTGGGAAATAGATGGCAAAATCGAAACGGTTATTGATGATTTAGTTATCACACTGGGATCTTCAAGTAGTGACGACGAAACCTCATCATTTTCAGAGGAAGACAAAGATTTAGAAGGAATCGAACCTTTAGAATCACAGCCGTAAACCTCAAAAATGGCTTAGCTTTTTTTTATATATTTTGTAAAATTGTTCATAAAGTAGCTGTCAATAAACTGCTTCAAAAATAATTAATTTTCTGTTCAATACCGGGTGTCAAAAAATATCTAATCTTGCAATTAATATTTGAAAAACTACAGAACTCATATTTTTCCAAAATTAACACATCAATGTAGTTATAGTAGGGGAGCCTGATTCTAGCGAACAAGATTTATCAAAATTTTAACTTATGCAGTTCGACTTTGGGCTATTCGGGTATGCCAAAAGTGACCGTTTGTCTTCGTCTGTCATATTATTTTGTACAAGGGGCGTCATTGTGAAGTACTATACAGGGCGTTTCATAATTGCGTGCTAATGTTGAAGGGGGGTGATTCTTGGACTTTTTTAAGAAAAAAGTTTAATATGAATCTAAAAGTCTAAACTTTGGAGATACAGGGTTTGAAAAAACATTTTTTTAAATCCTAGTTCTGATGTTATTATAGATAAATAACTGTGTGAAATTTGATACATGTCTTTTATGCGTAAAAGAGCATTTTTTATTAACAATCAATTTTTGAAATTTCTACCAGTGGCATGCATATGTAATTAACCTGGGTAAATCCATATGCTTCTTAATGCATAGAAGACGTGTATCAAAATTCATGCAGTTATCTACAATAGCATCAGAATTGGGATGAAAAAAAAATGTTTTCTTTTTAAACTTTATCATCCTGTGTCTCAAAAGTTAAGACTTTTAGGACATAAAAAAAACACCCCCTTTAACATCAGCACGCAATTAGGAAACGCCCTGTATAGTACTTCACAATGACGGCCTCTGTA
This sequence comes from Kuschelorhynchus macadamiae, assembly GCA_030620095.1. NCBI lineage: Eukaryota > Metazoa > Arthropoda > Insecta > Coleoptera > Curculionidae > Kuschelorhynchus > Kuschelorhynchus macadamiae. The sequence goes on along the minus strand of JAUTXW010000066.1, from coordinate 1,442,651 downwards.
TAAAGTAACATAGCAAACGGAGACAGACGGCCACTTTTGGCATACCCGAGAGCCCAAAGTCGAACCGCATAAATTAAAATTTTGATAAATCTCGTTCACTGGATCTGATGCTGGCTGGCCTTGTAAGATCTGGACTTGTAAATCGTGTATCACTATACTGGGTGGTCCAATAATAGTGGACGTAGGCAGTAGCCCGAAAAACCGTTAATGACAAAACTCAAGAAAAAATATATTTATAGGTAAATCGATCAAGAAAAAATCGTTTTAAAATTCGAAATTTCGCCGTTTTTGCAACACAAAAGAGATATAGAAGTGCGTTACACGAAAAAAAAAACAGACAAATATAGATAAGGATTCATTAAGCATAGTTACATTTTTTAATTATCTGAAGTGGGTATAGTCAAAAAGGAGTGCCATATTATTTAAAGAACGACGGGACACCACTGGTTTAAAGAGATTTCTTGGCTGGCCTTCCTAAACCGATTGACTCTGCCCGGTTTTCTTTCGTGTCCCGCACGGAGAAACCGTAGAGCTCAATATTAGCTACATGTTATTTTTATTTAATATTTTCATATTTATTGTTCGTTTTTGATTTACCCTCTTTCCCAACCATACTAATGTATTATTATTTTGTTGCATTAACCTACCAGTCATACTAGTTTTATTTTGGACATAATTTTTAGCCATAAATTTAGCTTAAAAATAAGTAGGCAGTGCCCCTGATATCTCTTGGTGTTTTTTCGTATTTTTTTCAGAAATATGAATATTGTATTACTGTATGGGAAAGAAATTACCATTTTTAAGCTACTAAATAAAGCATTTTACATTGGCATTTAGTCTTGGTGGTGTGGCGTGTGGACCTCAGAGGAAGAATAAAAATATAATTTATTATTTACATATTTAGTCACAGCCAAGTATAAGATCGATCGTATGACGATGCCAAGCCTAGCCAGGAACACCAATGTTTATACCAATTTATATTACGGTGAAAATGTTTAAGCATGAAGCAATAAAATTTTCATACCAAGAAAAGTAATGTATTTCCATTATTAGTTTCCAAGCAGTATAAAGAAACTACTTTTATTGCAAAATAGTAAAATACAAACTAAAATACCCAAAGTCTCAGATCAGATTTCACCAGTAAGAAGAGTTTTAGTTAGCTTTAGTTAGCTATGGCAAACCTGATCGACAACTCCACGTATTAGACCATCCCACTGTGGTATTACATCATCCCACTTTCATTGACAAGGGATCCTTATAGTAAAAAAGTACAATAGTCTACAGTAAACATTGTTACAGGGTCACGTCACCGGTGTAGCTTAAAAACCAATAGCGGGTCGTGAAACTACAATAAATTTTAACATTAAAGAAATTAATTTCCTCAAAAATATTTTTTTTAGCATCACTACTGCATGTGTTTTAATGTATTATTGTGTATTTGTTGATATGTTGCCTTATTTCAAGAAGCAGCGTTCTAAAGGTGCGGTGACATTAGAAGAACATACATTTTTTATATATTTAATTAATAAGTTTTATTTACTATATCTTGGACATTGCGAAACTAGGAGCTTTAGTTGACCTAACTATGGTGCGGCAATGTGAGTTTGTAAAAAAATGGCCGTTTAAATTTGGAATGTTCTTTTAATCACTGAGTAAACAGCAAGATTTCCTTTTCCAGTCCAGTTTTTCAGACATGTCTAATGGAAGATACCTTATTCACTTATTTTGGGTCACATGACGTATTGACCAATCCGGTTCAGTATAATAGAACGCGTTTATTTCGTCGGGGGTCATGTGAGAATCTTCAGTAGCAAAATGAAACAAAAAAGACTCTGAGGTGATTTTTTTGCCGATTACAATAGTTTTTCCTATCAGAGAATTAAAATAATTATAAAATATACCTATAGTATATTAAAATAGTCGAAGGGCGTCTCACGCTCAAAAAAACGTACTGCGATTTCGAAAATCATTAGACTTTGGATGAAATCTGGGGAAATAATAAAGTTTCAATTCACAAATTCAAAATGAGTTAACAAAACTGTGGCCTAATTAAATGTTTAAAAATATCTGAAAAAAGTACTTATCGGATTGATTGATTGATTGATGGGGATTTCATCATTTTAAATATTTATTACTAAAAATGTATGAGTTGCTCACTTAAAATCGATTTTTAATAAAAATCCGTATAAATATTAAAATTCGCTCGCATTCTAAGCATTCCTACTCTCATTTTTTAAATATTTACTAAAAATGTATGATATGTATTTCCAAATACCCCCAGATTCCTACTTTCTTTTAGCCAAATCTACATAAATGTCAAAATTCGGCCGCCATGTTGGCATTACAATCTTGAATTTTTAAAATGTTGACAAAAATTCATGTGCAGTCTTAAATACCCCTAAATGCCGAATTTTAATCAAATCTACAAAAATTTTAAAATTAGTCTGCTATGATGGTGTCGCCATTTTTAATTCTCAAATATTGAGTAAAATTTCATAACTTTTATTCTTAAATACTTCTAGATACTAATATTTCAGCCGAATCTGTACAAATGACAAAATTCGTTCGCTATATTGGCGCCACCATTTTGATTTTTGTTGTGCGTTCTTAAATAATCCCCACAAATGTTAAAATCATCCGTCCGATCTGTTGAAATTGTCATTTTTGCTACACAAGTAACAAAATTCGTCGGCCGTATTAGCGCCGCCATTTTGGATTTCTAAACGTTGACTAAAAAAATTCGGATTTTTTTATATTCGAAAGTGTATGCATGTCAAATTTGAAAATAATCGGTAATGGAAGTGCTGAAAAATCCATTACAAGATTTCAACCAGACATACAAACATACAATCAGACGAATAGGAAGCCAATAAAAGCGCGTTAAAGCATTGATTTTAGTTTAAAACTCTAACACCCGTATTCACTAAAGAGGTTTAACTTTAGACAAGGTTTAACTTGACAGTTACAGGTTTAAAATGACATTTTCAACAACTGAATAAATAATAATTTTTCTAAATGTCACAATTACAAAATGATAGTGACATAAGGCAAACATAACTAAAAACTAAAGTTTAATAATATAGAAATAACTAATTTCCTTTTACCTAACTTAATGGTTTGATTTTAGATAGTGAAGTAGAGAACGATTATTTTTTTGAAGTTTAGAAAAATACCTATTTGCCTCATTAAGGAATAGGTAAGAATCCTTCTTTTTGTGAACGATAATGAAGCATGGCCCATTTGTTCATTTTCGTACATCAAAGATTTTAACAGGTCGTCATTTTGTTTCGCCATATTGAATTCATACCAATATTTTACCATATATTTATATCAGACCTAATTTTTGTGGAAAATTAAATAAAATTAAGGTCAATCGAGTAAGTGGATTTTTTAGTTATACCGGAACAGACCGACCGACCGACCAACAGTAATGGAAAAACATCAGGATCTGTAAAAACTCGGAACTATAATTTTTTCACGATTAATGATATTTCCTTATGCGGGAAGTGAAAACTCACGCCGTCACTGGCATTTGTCAACAAATGGCCACGGCTTGGGCATGGGCCATCCCCACTTCTTGTTTTATCGTAAACATTGATCGATAGAATGTGAAAAATAGGGGAACCATGTTGGCGCATACCCCTAACGTGATTTATGAATGAGTTGTGATCTCTATTTTAATTCTTACTCTAAGGGTGAGACAGTCCGTTTCAAGATAGGAGAGTTTATCCAACAGATTTAAGGCAAATAATTATAAAAAACAAAGCATTAAAATATTCTTCTATAATGATACAACTATTCGTGTATATTTTAGAGAGAAGTCTAACATTTTTGAAATTTTGCAACCTTCCTTTTTTAATGTTCTCCAAATACGCCTATAGGCCCCGAATTGACCAATCTGTTTATGGAGTGTCTTAGGCCTAAAGACGTTAATACATATCCTAAACAAATTTTCTAAAATATCCATAATATGTTTTAAATTGAAATTTTAATTTTTGAAATATATAAAGGATTAGACAAACTGGTGTGTGCGGTTCGGACACCACTCACATCTAATCTTGATTACGTCAAGACTTACTTGTGATATGATACTTCCGGACTTAACTTAACAAACAACACACTTCCTCGCCATAGTTTTTCATTTATTTAAGTACTACAACACACAGAACTTACAAAACCAATAAGAAACTCAAACATATATATAAACAACGGTCGAACGCGGTAACAAAAATGACGACAATTCAGCGTCTATTTTGTAATTAGACTGTAAAACAAGAGTGCTATGATAATTGGTATGAATGAATAGTTGTGAAACTACTCGTAAAGGACGTCAATTTGGCGTAGCGTCGTTACTAGATCTATTTGGTAATATTTTTATTATTACATTTTTAAAATTTTTTTTAAAGAACTTGGTTAATTACTTAGACAATAAGACAATGGGTGTCCGGATTTGGTTGCAAAAGCAGGGTATCTCGCTTATTTTTAAAAATAGAACCTTGCGGTTTTCACGAACCTGAGGTAGTTTTTTGCGAAACTCATGAAGCCGAAAACAAAATTTTCATAGCCTTCTTCGTTTATGAGATACACTCGTATCTCGGTTATCCTTTAACTTAACGCAAAGGGAAAAATTGCTGCTTATGCAGTTTTTTACGCTGGATCCAGTGGCGTAGTCATATTTTTTATTTGAGTTGTTATTTTTTAGATATGACCCAAAGTTGTGTTTTTTTTAAATGGGACACCCTGTATATTTGTCCAGAAATTGATTTGTCCTTTTAAAAGCTTCTCAAAAATATATAATAGTATGGGTCTATTTTAATAAACAACAACAAAAATCCTAATTTTTATAATTATCATCCCAAATTTTGCAGAAGGCCATGCAAAACAATGCTGCCTTTTTTTAAAGTCGTTAACAATATCTACATCCTAACAATAAATCAAAATAAATATGTAATTAAATCTATTTATCAAAATATGTATTGATAATTTCGCACCAAAAAAGTACCACCTAATCTAGATTTATGTAACACAAGAACAAAACAGTAATAAATTATTATGTAACAAGCCTTTCAGCAAAAATCAACTGTCGTATAAGAACTACAGTAACCAAGGAAATCAAAAAAACTGTTCAAACTGATTTCCATTTTGTTCTATGCATGCTTCGCACAATTTTCATATTCGTTTTAGGGAATTAAGCAAAATAACGGGATGATTTTGTAAATAGCGAAAATTTTCTCTTATTGCATTTCCTAAATCTTGGACATTATCATAGTGGTCTTTGTAAATTCTATTTTCCAGATATCCCCATAGAAAGAAATCTAAAATCGACAAATCTGGGGACCTAGGGGGCTATCTTATAGGTCCATTTGTTCCAATCCATTGATCGGTAAAATTATTGTCCAGAAATAATCTCGTCATTCCAGAATTGTGTGCAGGAACACCGTCCTGTTGAAAATAAATTTCGTTAATTTGCGCTAGGGGAACTTCGTCAAGTAATTCAGGTTAGCCGCCTCTAAAATTTCTATATAGCGATTGGCTATTAGATTTCCCTCAAAAATATAAAATTTTATATGTGTTCCTAATATGAAGCAGGACACATTTAGACCAAACCTGCCCTACTGTCTTCTGGGAAATATTTGGTGTTGATTTTCCTGGGACCAGAATCTACTATTGTGCCTATTGAGTATAACAGAATTACTGAAATGTGCTTTGTCTGACCATATAACCTTCCTTTCAAAATCTCTAACCATATCGCATCTTTCTCGAAATCAATTGCAGAAGTCTACCCGACGCTCTGCAACCCCTGGCTGTAAGTGCTGCACGAGCCTAAATTTGTATGGGTGCTACTTGTGCTTCTTTAAAATTTCTTGAACTCTAGTTTTTGGAATCCCTATGCTCTTTTCACTGGCCCTACAAGAATTTGTAGGGTAAGCTTCTGCATTAGGCAAAACCGTAATTTCCTCAGCCTCCTGATTTTCTTTATTATATGTTTTCGTACGAGGTTTGATAAATGATCCGTGATTAAGTAAATTCTTTTTAATCCGATAAAAAGTGGATATATTAGGTTGCCTCCTTTCTGGATATCTAAATAAAAATTAACCAATGGTATTTCAACGTACCTAAAAATTAACTATTTACCTGTTAAAATACATCTCAGAAGCCGCTTCAACATTTTCATTACTTAATATAAAACAAGCTAACATATCGTACTTTTCATAATTTTCGAAAGTTTGGTTTTCTTCCATAATAATACAAATATATTTTTACACAATAAATAAATACAAAAAACTAGTGCTATATTTTATATGCGCGTACAAAATTGGGAAATGTCATTTGTTTCCAAGAAAACAACAACTGCAAAATTTGGGATGATAATTATGAAAATTAGGATTTTTGTTGTTGTTTATTAAAATAGACTCATATTCTTATATATTTTTGAGAAGCTTTTAAAAGGACAAATCAATTTCTGGACAAATATATAAGGTGTTCCATTTAAAAAAACACAACTTTGGGTCGTATCTAAAAAATAACAACTCAAATGAAAAATATGACTACGCCACTGGATCCAGCGTAAAAAACTGCATAAACAGCAATTTTTCCCTTTGCGTTAAGTTAAAGGATAACCGAGATACGAGGGGGGTTCCAAAATGCAAAATTTTCTATTTCGCCCTGTATCTCATAAACGAAGAATGCTATGAAAATTTTGTTTACGGCTTCATGAGTTTCACAAAAAAATAGCTCAGGTTCGTGAAAACCGCAAGGTTCTATCTTTAAAAATAAGCGGTACTATTAGTATATTTTTTCCAGAAAAAAAAAGTAATGTGTCATTTTTCTATCATTGCATGAAAAAGGTAACATTCATTTAGTAATACCTAATTAACTACAGAGCCAACATCATCGATTTAAAAATATTTCCGAATCGCTTATTCACTTCGAATCCGCTAATTTTTTGGCCTTGCCCCTGGCATGGTTTCATCGCCTTTTAAATGGATCTAAATAAAACTCCATTGTTAACAACCGAAGCTCTGTTAACGGAGTCTTTCAAACTAGCACGGAAGCTACTTTCACGGAATATATTAATGGTCTATTGCGCTCCCGTTAAAATTGGATTAGGGCTGTTCAGTTCCTCCTTTTTTATCGTTTCTGTCCGATTTACGTCAAGATTGGTGCATGTATTTCAGAAGAATTACGAATTAAGGGAATTAGCTGCTAAACTGGTTTAGTGCTTCTTTAGAGCGAAAATAAGGTTTCCGTTTAAATCTAAAAAGGATATAAAACGTTTTCATTCTATCAAAGAAACTTATACTCGATTAGGTTTAATCTATGCGGAACTATCGAGTAAAGGAAATACTTACGACAGTTCCCTGTGATTTTGGATAGAGCAACTGGCGAAATTATTCATGTACAATATATCTTCACCTCTATAAATGATATAAAAACTTAATTGACCTTATCAGCAGTATTTATGTGTGTACACACGGTCCAAGTATAGTTATTTAATGATTTTGTTTTTATGAGATTCCCTGCATAATATATATATATCTGTTTATTTTTTCAAAGCCAGTATCTGACAAACTTACCAATTACAGGACAGCGGTAGAAGCTACTACACTTAACGTACTTATACCCTGTAACTTTTTTAAGATAAGTATTATTAACATGAAATTTTACAGTGATATATGGTTACGTAGGATGCTATCAACTTTAATATTTTAAATGGAACACCCTGTATATTGATTTATTTTTTAATTCTACACTATATTCTAAACATAAAACACGTTTCATATCCTATGTCTGTTCCTTAATTATTTTCGAGAAAATGGCGAATGAAACTTTAGAAATCTCAATGAATAACTCCGTTTTTTGGAAAAACAAATGAAGATAGTTCAAATTTAACTTATTGCATCTAATGTGACAATTAGGATACTTCCGGTTTACCCCGAAACGTTGTGAAAAATCACTTTCAAACGATATTTTGTTGTTTTATTTTAATGGGACGACCTATAAACCTACTGAACATCTAAATCTTCAAATTTTAAATACTTATGTGTATCATACCCTATACCTATATCAAGTATTTTCGAGATTTTTCCAATTGAAATGTGCAACTACCTTTTTAACACTTCGACTAATAAATGACAAATAATATTAAATTTCTGATCTAAGGGGGCTTTGAAACAGAACATAAGTATATGGCCATCGTTCAGGGGGCGTGCAGTCCATGGAAGCAACGGAAGCAGTGCTTTCCCAAAAAAAATTACAAAACATCTTCTAAAATGTAATTTTTGGAAATAGAAACCCATTAATTTAGTTTATATTAAAAATGCTTAAATATTATCTTAATTATCAAGCCCCTAATAAATGCGGTCTTGACTCCGAGCGCGCCACAATAGAAAATCGAATAGAACCTCTGCGGGCCGCTAGCTTCTCTGCAGCCAAGTCCTGTATGCTTGATTTCCTGTGAATGGAGCCAGAGGTTATTGAACTTTCCACCGGCTATTTGCAATTTTTACATTTCAGTCGCGTGCTTTAAGTGGGGGCGGAAGCTATCGTTGGGGTAGGTTCTTTGTTTGAACGGCTATCCGTGGGTTGTGTGATACGTACGTCGCGTCGTACATGGTGCGATATGGAGGATAATAATACGGACGTGGATATGCAAATACAGTCAACTTCGGCTGTTGGTAATAACGTTGAAAATGTTGGAGCATTTAGTAAGAAGAGTGTGTGTGAATGTGTGGTGTGTGTCGTAATAATAAAGGGATTTTCAACATTTAACTTCGCTGATAAGCTTCAAATAATTTCCAAGGAAGGGCAAAACCGCCTATGAAAAATTTAACCACAAAAATGAAAAACTGTATTAGACATTTTTATCTGGAAAAACAATACGAACATTAAATGGCTAACAGGGTGTGAAAATTTAAGTAAATTATTTTGTTGGCCATGTTTACTTTTTGAAAATGAAAAAGGTCTCTGGAATAAAACTGGTTTTTCCGATTTAAACAATTTCAAACATTATGTCCAAAGCGCATTTGCAGGCCGTCCTAAGAGAAAAAGTCTTCGGCAAAACCAGAATTGAACACACCCTTAATAAACAGTTGGAAATTAGTCACCGCCAACACAATGAACTAGTCGATAAAAATAGGCAAATATTAAGAAAACTTATCGATGTTGTTTGTTTTCTCGAACAGCACGAATTGGGATTTAGAGGTCATGACGAAATAAGGGTTTCTTCAAATAGAGGAAATTTTCAAGATTTACTTAGTTTAATGGCTAAATATGATGATTGCTTAAAAAATCATTTAGAGCAGTCTAGATTTTTTCGCGGAACGTCGAATCGAATCCAGTATGATTTAATTTCCACCGTTGCAACCATTATTCTAAAAAGAATTAAGCAGGAGATTGGCGAGGCGCGGTTCATTACTATTGTTCTGAACGAAACAACTGATATCACTAATTTTAGCCAATTATCTATAGTAATACGCTACGTTAAAACAGACGGAAGTATTCAAGAGCGATTTTTAGGTCTCAAGAATGTGTCCGAAAATCGTACAGCAGAGAGAAAAAATTAGTTGCTCAAAGCTGTGATGGAGCTGCAGTGATGGCAGGACAATTAGGGGGTCTGCAAGCTAAAGTTCGAGAAACTTTCCCAAGTGCTATGTTTGTCCATTGTTTTGCTCATAAATTAAATTTAGTTTTATCTCAGTCCATCAATCACCTTAAAGAGTGTAAAGTATTTTTTGTTAGTTTAAGTGGTATGGCTGCTTTTTTTTCCAAGTCAACAACACGTACACAAGCGTTGGACACATTGTCCACAAACGATTGCCCAAAGTAGCTCCTATCAAGTGGAACTATATTGGAAGACTTGTGTTAACAGTATCTGAAAATCGTGAATCCCTGATTGAGCTATTTGAGAATATAATAGAAAATAATGAGACGTGGTGCTCAGAAACAATAAATAGTTCGAGGGGGTTGTTGGACCGTTTGAAACGAGATTTTAATTTTAATTATTTGTTGAACATATTTTCAGAAATATTTCCATTCTCGGACAATGTTTTTATTATATTACAAATTAATATGATAATGATATACGGAGAAACTAGAAAAATCGCAAGGAAGCCAGAGCATTATACGTACAGCGATTTCCGAATCGCCGATATCCATCAGAGACATACTTCCCTTGGAAAAGTATTGAAAATCGTAAGAAAATTCGCCAGACAAGAATTTCAGTTAGTGAAGGGGCTGAAATTAATACACCGTCTTGTATAACAGCGGATTAATCAGAGAAGACTGGAATTTTGCAGCTAGCATTTTGATATGCAACAAAGACAGCCCAATTTCCGGACAGTAATTCTTTTTTTCAGATGAATCACTATTTACCAATATGGGAATATTTAACCGCAACAACACTAGGTACTGTGCTACCGATAATCCGCACTTGGCAAGGGAAGGGGCATTCCAAGAAAGATTTGGTGTTAACGTCTGGTTTGGAGTACTAGGAACTCGAAAAATTGGTTTGATGAGCCACTGGATATATATATATATATATATATATATATATATATATATATATATATATATACCATGATGCTCTATTTGTTTCAGAACCAAGGAGCTACTCTGTTACCGTGGCATCTGCCCCGTTAGCAGAGTATAGGCAGCAGTTTAGGTTACAGGCAGTTTCCCTGGGGTGTATCAGTATTAAAACCGAATTACCCGAACATTGACACAAACAAGGTGGCATTTGAAAGTCGATGCGGGAAATAGGCAACCAGTGGCGCTATCTGTAGGTACTATGGTGCATTAAATCGCTTTAGATGCGACCTACATGGGATCACAAGACGAAACGCATCTGTGCAAAATAGAAGAAAACAAAAATATCAATATCAAATTGCGGTTTTTGGTCGTAAAATATTATACAAAAGAACTCAAGATGAGAAGTTACTTCTTCAGCAAGGTATTAGAAAACAAACCAAAATATGACGCTCTACTTGTTCCTGAACCAAGGAGCTATTCTGCTACCAAAGCAAAATTTCCGATGTCAAAAAAATATTTTTTTTAACATCTCACGAGGCCGCTATTTTGTTCGGCCATTTTGTATTTTTAACAAAATGTAAACATTTCATCCCCTTAAAGCCTTTGATTTTTGATCAAAATTTGAAATCAAACAGATTAGTAGTTTTTGAGCTATAACGCGTACAGGCAGACCTACGGAAATGAGAAAACATGTTTTTTTACATCTGGGACCATAAAATGTGAAGATCTGTAAAATCCTAGGAGGGTGATTTGTTCACGATTACAATACTCCCCTTTTCTGAGAGAAGTAAAAATAGGTTTAAAAAAGAGAGTTGATGGAAATACATTAAACAACATGTTTTTACCTCACGACTTGCATTTCAGGAACATACTATAGGGAAATGAGAAAGCTTAGTTTTTGAAAAAAAACTTAAACAAAGAGAGGAAACAGAGAGAAACAAAAAGAAAAAGGCCGTTTACAATTTTTCCGAGAAACAAATACAACATGGGCGTCAAACACAATAAACGTGTCCCTAAAGCCCCATCGAGAATTTACAAAATGAGGGCAATAAAAGTGCGACAAAAAACTTATCTGAAATGCAAAGGTTCAAATTGAATTTTGCGTTTGTTCCTCGCATGAATAGGAAAGTGTTGTAAAACCGCTTTGCGAAGTTCTTTTTAAAGGAAACTTTATTTCAGTTTTAGATGACTACCGTTTATACAGATTGTATGTTGGAATTGAAGGCTTCTTGACATTTGTTTTTTGCCTAGTTAAAAAGCAAAGGCATATACAGGGTGGTGTTCTATATAAAAGCCTAACTTTTCTAATCTAAATAAATTATTTTATGAATTGTAAGTAAGTAATGTATTACTATAAATTTTGTCTTCCAAAATTGCCTAATGAGCGGGATTCGGCAAATCAAAGGAACTGTATTTTTGGTGAGGTTATTAGTGCAGAGGACAGATTTATGTTTTATCATGATATTTAACAAAAATAAAAAAACATAAAAGCATATATCAAGAATATATAATGAAAATAAATTTAAAGAATGAAACAGCTATAGTAGGACTGTATGGATTTAATAAGTACAGAAAATGGTAAAAAAAATAAACAGAGAATTGTACTTGAAAATATTAATTCAAATGAATTGAATAATTTTTTGTTTTCATACAAAATATTTCCTAGAAATTTTCCTAACTTCATCCATCCCCTTTTAAATATTTTTAGATAAAAAATTTGAAATAGACAAATTCTATGTTTTTACTTCTCCCTTTATCTCCCATCGAGATTATTTCAGATCTTTACTTTTTTCAGAGACCCTAGATGCCAAAAATCATTTGTTTTTAATTGCTCTCGTCGGTCTCTCTGTCTGCCGGTCTGTCTAGTCGATCGGCATAGCTAAAAAACTATTAAAGCGATTGATTTCAAATTTTTGTCACAAATTAAGAACTATATGGGAATGGTAATATTTTGGTAAAAATCCCATATGGCGACCTAGTAAAATGTTAAAAAAATATTACTAAATAACTACTTATCCAGTTTCCCTTGAATTTTGTTCAAAAATCAAGTATTAAATCGACTGAGGGGCTTAGTAAAATATTTAAAAATTCAGCCTGAAAAAACGCATAATGGGTGATTTTAAAATTTGTGCAATAATTAATTATCGTACATAGAAGAACTTGTGTTGTGGTATGAATTGAACATGGAGAAACAAAATGGCGCCAAATTACATAGGAATAAACTGGTAACATTTTGCTATGAAACCAAGAAAGCAAACAGATATTACTGACACATGCACATCATAAAAAGGGTTCTTAATTCATATCAATAAGGGTTCTTCCAGAAATATGTAAAAAAAGCATGGTTCTTAAACCGATTTTTTAAAGCTTCTTTCAAATCTTACACAAAAGAACCAGGGGCGTGCGGTGAAATTTTAAGAAAGGGAAACAATTTTTAGAAATTTAATTCGATTCTTCGATCATTTTTTGCAAATTCGTCAATGACGTCATCATAAAAACGTCGATGCTCCGACATATTTTGGAGAAGTTTATTTTCAAAGGACAACACAGATGTATGCAAAAGTCTCTCCTGCCCCGTTAAATTTCTAACGAAATTTTTTATAAGTTTAAGTGTTGAAAAATTGCGTTCTACTGATGAACTTGTGGCAGATATTGTCAATACTGATTCACACAATTTCGACACTTCGGTGTAGGCATCTTCCAGCTCCTTGTCTTTTAAAAATTGCATTAGTTCTTTAGCATTATTTTTTGCGCTAATGTCATCAGTTTCGTAAATCACTTTTAGTTCAGATCGCAGTAACACTCGGTCGAAAAACTGGCCATAATGAAGAAGAAGAGATTTAAACGCATCTTCTGGAAAAGTTTTTTCTTTAAATGCATCAAAATTGCAGAACTCGAGGAATTTAAAATCATTTAAACCGTTAAATCTATAGTTTATTTGTTGCTGAATTTGATCAATTATTTCATAAAAGAGGCGTCTCTATGATGTTTGAACATCTCCGACCTTGTCTGTTCGAAGACGCTGGGCTTGTGGCTCTACATTTAACGTCATCGTGTTCTCCCAAAATAGGTCAATCATCTTTTTTTTGGCTAAACATGGACTTAAAATCATCCACTTTTTTAGGCAAAAAGCAATATCATTTGTTTTAGTTTGTAATATATTAAAAACATTGTCCGAGAATGGAAATATTTCTGAAAAAATGTTCAACAAATAATTAAAATTAAAATCTCGTTTCAAACAGTCCAAAAACCCCCTCGAACTATTTATTGCTTCTGAATCCCACGTTTCATTATTTCTATTATATTCTCAAATAGTTCAATCAGTGATTCACGATTTTCAGCTACTGTTAACACAAGTCTTCCGTTATAGTTCCACCTAGTAGGAGCTACTTTGGGCAATCGTTAATCGTTTGTGGACAATGGAGTCCAAAGCTTGTGTACATTTTGTTGACTTGGAAAAAAAAGCAGCCATGCCACTTAAAGTAATGAAAAATACTTTACACTCCTTAATGTGATTGATGGACTATGATAAAACTAAATATAATTTGTGAGCAAAACAATGGACAAACACAGCACTTGGGAAAGTTTCTCGACCTTTAGCTTGCAGACCCCCGAATTGTCCTGCCATCACTGCAGCTCCATCATAGCTTTGAGAAACTAATTTTTTCTCTCCAATAATTTCTTTAGTAACGTTATAAACTACGGTATATAATGCATCTGCTGTACGGTTTTCGGACACATTCTTAAAACCTAAAAATCGCTCTTGAATACGTCCGTCTGTTTTAACGTAGCGTATTATTGTAGATTATTGGCCAAAATTAGTGATATCAGTTGTTTCGTCCAGAACAATAGCAATGAACCGCGCCTCGCTAATCTTCTGCTTAATTATTTTTAGAATAATGGTTGCAACAGCGGAAATTAAATTATTCTGGATTCGATTCGCGGTTCCGCGAAAAACCCTAGACTGCTCTAAATGATTTTTTAAGCAATCATCATATTTAGCCATTAAACTAAGTAAATCTTTAAAGTTTCCTCTATTTGAAGAAACCCTTGTTTCGTCATGACCTCTAAATCCCAATTTGTGCTGTCCGAGAAAACAAACAACATAGATAAGTCTTCTTAATATTTACCTATTTTTATCGACTAGTTCATTGTGTTGGCGGTGACTAATTTCTAACTGTTTATTAAGGGCGTGTTCAATTCTGGTTTTGCCGAAGACTTTTTCTTTTATGACGGTCTGCAAATGCGTTTTGAACATAATGTGTTTTTTTACAGCTTTATAGAAATCGTTTAAATCGGAAAAACCAGTTTTATTCCAGAGACCCTTTTCATTTTCAAAAAGTAAACATGGCCAACAAAATAATTTACTTACATTTTCACACCCTGTTTTCCGGATAAAAATGTCTAATCCAGTTTTTCATTTTTGTGGTTAAATTTTTCATAGGCGGTTTTGCCCTTCCTTTGGAAATTATTTGAAGCTTATCAGCGAAGTTTAATGTTGAAAATCCCTTTATTATTAAGACACACTCCACACATTCACACACTCTTCATACAAAATTCTCCAACATTTTCAACGTTATTACCGACAGCCGAAGTTGACGGTATTTGCATATCCACGTCCGTATTATTGTCTTCCATGCACGACGCGACGTACGTATCACACAACACACGGATAGCCGTTCAAACAAAGAACCTACTCCAACGATAGCTTCCGCCTCCACTTAAAGCACGAGACTGAAATGCAAAAATTGCAGATAGCCGGTGGAAAGTTCAATCACCTCTGGCTCGATTCACACATTTCTGTTGTGGCTCGGTCGGAGTCAAGGCCGCATTTATTATGGGCTTGATAATTAAGATCATATTTTAGCATTTTTGATATAAACTAAGTTAATGGTTTCCTATTTCAAAAATTACATTTTAGAAGATGTTTTGTAATTTTTTTTGGGGAAGCACTCCTTTCCTTGCTTCCATGGACTGCGTGCCCCTGCTAAGAACATTGACAAGAATTGCTTTAATACAAATTTTTGTCAATTGTCAATCAGAGAGAAGCCTTTTTTAACAGTATTGTCCAAAAATTTAGAAAAGCGACTAATAACGCAAAATAGCCCTATAATAAAAATGTTTGAAATACCACTAGGTTTACAAGTTTTCCAAGTTTTCCAAGAAGTCCAGAAAAAATGTTTACGTCAAACCAAAATTACAACTTTACTCTTAAGCAGACAGTAGAAGGTATCCATCTGGTCTGACATTTGTATGTATATTCAGTTAGTCTAGCTTTTCTATAGTTCCAAAATTAAAATTTGAACTTGAAAGAAATTATGGATTCAATACAAATTTTCATCAATTATAAACCAGTGAGACGAAACAAGCAGTTTTTAACAATATTGTTCAAAAATGTAGGTAAGCAACTTATAATACAATTAGCCTTATAGTAAAAAATGTTACAAATACCACCAGCTTTACAAGTTGGTGTAAAAAAGCTAGCCTTCCAGAATCAACGGTTAGGCCAACCCAAAATTATACAATTTTACTAACAGGCCAAAGGAGATAAACTATGTGGTAGTTTATTTAGTTCTTTATATATTAATTAAGCTAAAAGAGATTATGGATATTTTAGAAAAGTTGTTTGGGATATTCATTAACGTTTTTAGAGTCAAAGCACTACATAAACAGATTCGTGACTTCAATGTAGTTGCGTTTACAATTTGCAAAATTTGAAATATGTTTAAGGTTCCCATTCATAGACTTATAGATCTTTTAAACATAATCAGTATAAAATATACATGAAAGGCTCTGTCATTATAGGACAATATTTTAATGCTTTGTTTTTTATGATTGTTTCACTTAAATCTGTTGAAAAACTCTTCTATCTTGAAACAAACTGTCTCACTTCACCAAAACTAGATGCTCATTTAAAAAGCTTTATTTAGAAGCTTGAAAATGGTATTACATTTCTTTCCAATAAAGTAATACAATATTCTTAATTAAAAAAAAAATACGAAAAGAATACTTAAACATATAAGGGGAATTGCATATTTATTTTTAAGCTAAATTTATGTCTAAGAATTAGGTCCAAAATTAAACTAGTATGACTGAAAATGAGTACTGAGTACAATGATTAGTAGGTTAATGCATCAATAAAATAATATATTAGTATAGTTGGCAAAGAAGGTAAATCAAAAACGAACATCAATAAGTATGAAAATATTAAATAAAAAAAAGCAAGTATCTAATATTGAGCTCTACGGATTCTCCTAGTTTACCCCAGTGAACTCTTAAATGTTTCATTCAACAGCCATCATTTAAAATCTGTTTTATATCGACAACATCTATTCAAGAGCCTTACATTTCTCAGAAGGTCAAGAATTTATTGCTACAACGAACATTAACAACGTAAATTTTATTAATTCCAGCTATAACGTTTTCCAATATACATGTTATTTATGTGCTAATTTTAGTCAGTTTAAATCACATTTACTGAACAGATTTTATACACAAGTTATTTTTATTTCAAAAATATCTACCAGTATGTCAACACACTAGGGTTATATTTGAATTTGCCGGTATATTTTCTGTTTTAAAGTATACTAGCTAAAATTATGCAATTCGTTTGAGTTTTATGAAATTAATAATTTTTGTTGTCCTAATGAAATATTTAAAAAACCAGCCTGAAAAAAACTACTTATTGCACTGATTTTAAATTTTATGTAAGCATTAAGTGTGGTATAGAGATCAATTTGTAATGTTGTGGTAGGAATTTAATATAGCGAAACAAAGTTACGAAAATATAAAATGTTTAAAAAATCAACGTGGAAAATCTTATTCAATTGACTTGAAAATTTTGCATTTTATTTTTTTATTTTTATTCTATTTTAAATTGTACCCAAAAATGTGTTATAGGTTGAAATCGATAAAATATTGGTGGAATCGAATATGATGGAATCATTCCTCACTATTCGTAATAAAAGGAAATAATCATAATGATGGAAATTCCGGGTAAAGGAAATTTGCTGATTTTTTGGATCAATAGATGAATATGAATTACAGGCAATTTAAACAATAAAAATACAAAAGATATATACGGAGTTTCAGGTTTTGGTTTTAAAAAATAACAAAATATGGTGCTTATACGACTCGTAAAATCACAATTGTGATTATGTATAAAAAAGAAGAAAAATATCTTGCACAAAATTTTCATTTCAAATATCAACTTTGTTAGTTATCTCAAATATTTTGGAGACTATCGTTTATAATGCTTTTTACTATATGCTTGTTACTATATGCTTGTCATTATATGTTTTTTTTTACCATATCGTAGAGGGTAAACAACTGAGTTTATGCATGAGGTTTATACTATATTTTGTCTGCAACTTATTGTTAGTTTTTAATTATTACGTCTAAGTCATATAGGTGCAATTAGATAAAAACGCACTTTATTTCATTGCAGGTTTGAATTTCGCCTCATTAAAAAATTTAAATTCTTTGCCAAATTTTGGAATCAGTTATATCGAATCTGGTTGCGGTTTGTCAGTTTTTGATTAATGATGAAATATTTTTGTTGTTTTGGTGTTTTTTTCTAACTATATCTAATATATGTTGGTTTGTTTCATATAGTCTAATGAAATTCCTCAAGAAGCTTCGGAATTATATTTACAAAGGTAACGTTAGGATAATATTTTAGAGGTCTTTTTTGTTCATATTAGATATCCAGAGAAATGTAACCTTTCCGACACATATATGAATGATTTGAAAAAATACGCAATAAAGCCATAGAACAAATAGTGTTGAAAGATCTCGGTAAACAGACGAACATTCAGGGGCCTGCAGTCCATGGAAGCAAGGGAAGCAGTGCTTCCCCAAAAAAAATTATAAAACATCTCTTAAAATGTAATTTTTGAAATAGGAAACCATTAATTTAGTTTATATTAAAAATGCTAAAATATTATCTTAATTATCAAGCCCATAATAAATGCGGCCTTGACTCCGACCCAGCCACAATAGAATATCGAATAGAACCTATGAGGGCCGCTAGCATCTCTGCAGCCAAGTCCTCTATGCTTGATTTCCTGTGAATCGAGCCAGAGGTTATTGAACTTTCCACCGGCTGTTTGCAATTTTTGCATTTCAGTCGCGTGCTTTAAGTGGGGGCGGAAGCTATCGTTGGAGTAGGTTCTTTGTTTGAACGGCTATCCGTGTATTGTGTGATACGTACGTCGCATCGTGAATGGTGCGATATGGAAGACAATAATACGGACGTGGATATACAAATACCGTCAATTTCGGCTGTCGGTAATAACGTTGAAAAGGTTGTAGAATTTAGTAAGAAGAGTGTGTGTGAATGTGTGGTGTGTGTCTTAATAATAAAGGGATTTTCAACATTAAACTTGGCTGATAAGCTTCAAATAATTTCCAAAGGAAGGGCAAAACTACCTATGACAAATTTAACTACAAAAATGAAAAACTGTATTAGACATTTTTATCCGGATAAACAATACGAACAATTTAAATGGCTAACAGGGTGTGAAAATATAAGTAAATTATTTTGTTGACCATGTTTACTTTTTGAAAATGAAAAAGGTCTCAGGAATAAAACTGGTTTTTCCGATTTAAACAATTTCCATAAAGCTGTAAAAAGACACATTATGTTCAAAGCGCATTTACAGACCGTCATAAAAGAAAAAGTCTTTGGCAAAACCAGAATTGAACACGCCCCTAATAAACAGTTGGAAATTAGTCACCGCCAACACAATGAACTAGTCGATAAAAATAGACAAATATTAAGAAGACGTATCGATGTTGTCTGTTTTCTCGGATAGCACAAATTGGGATTTAGAGGTCATGACAAGGGTTTCTTCAAATAGAGGAAATTTTCAAGATTTACTTAGTTTAATGGCTAAATATGATGATTGCTTAAAAAATCATTTAGAGCAGTCTATCGTTTTTTGCGGAACGTCGAATCGAATCCAGAATGATTTAATTTCCGTTGTTGCAACCATTATTCTAAAAAGAATTAATCAGGAGATTTCCAAGGCGCGGTTCATTGCTATTGTTCTAGACGAAACAACTGATATCACTAATTTTAGCCAATTATTTATAGTAATACGCTACGTTAAAACAGACGGAAGTATTAATGTGTCCGAAAATCGTACAGCAGATGCATTATATACCGTAGTTTATAACGTTACTAAAGAAATTAATGGAGAGAAAAAATTAGTTGCTCAAAGCTATGATGGAGCTGCAGGACAATTAGGGGGTCTGCAAGCTAAAGTTCGAGAAACATTCCCAAGTGCTGTGTTGGTCCATTGTTTTGCTCATAAATTAGATTTAGTTTTATCCCAGTCCATCAATCACATTTAAGAGTGTAAAGTATTTTTCGTTACTTTAAGTGGCATGGCTGTTTTTTTTTTCCAAATCAACAAAACGTACACAAGCTTTGGACTCCATTGTCCACAAACAATTGCCCAAAGTAGCTCGTACTAGGTGGAACTATAATGGAAGACTTGTGTTTACAGTATCTGAAAATCTTGAATCACTGATTGAACTATTTGAGAGTATAATGGAAAATAATGAAACGTGGGATTCATTTGGACTGTTTGAAACGAGATTTTAATTTTATTTGTTGAACATCAGAAATATTTCCATTCTCAGACAATGTTTTTAATATATTACAAACTAAAACAAATGATATCGCTTTTTGCCTAAAAAAGTGGATGATTTTAAGTCCATGTTAAGCCAAAAAAGAGATGACCTTGATCTATTTTGGGAGAAAACGATGACGTTAAATATAGAGCCACAAGCCAAGCGCCTTCGAACAGACAAAGTGGGAGATGTTCAAACATCATACAGACTCCTCTTTTATGAAATAATCGATCAAATTCAGCAACAAATAAACTATAGATTTAACGGTTTAAATGATTTTAAATTCCTCGAGCTCTGCAATTTTGATGCATTTAAAGGAAAAACTTTTCCAGAAGATGCGTTTAAATCTCCTACTGCGATCTGCACTAAAAGTGATTTATAAAACTGATGATATTAGCACAAAAAATAACGCTAAGGAACTAATGCAATTTTTAAAGGACAAGGAGCTGGAAGATGCCTACACCGAAGTGTCGAAATTGTGTGAATTAATACTGACAATACCTGCCACAAGTTCATCAGCAGAAAGCAATTTTTCAACACTTAAACGTATAAAAAATTTCGTGAGAAATTCAACGAGGCAGGAGACATACATCGCTGTTGTCCATTGAAAATAAACTTCTTCAAAATATGTCGGAGCATCGACGTTTTTATGATGACGTCATTGACAAATTTACAAAAACTAATCGAAGAATCGAATTACATTACAAATAGGTGTGTTTCTAAAAACTGCTTCCCTTTCTTAAAATTTCACCGCATGACCCTGCGATCATTTCAAAAAAAATCATATAAATTGGTGCAGTTCAACTCTCTCACGAACTTGCTGACAAATATGACATACTGTTTTAAATATAACATAGATTATTATCATCTTCAAGATTTTGTGAATAAATGAGTAAATTATTATGATCTTCCGAGTTAATAGGGATAATAATACCAGACCAGCTGATGAAAAGCAATCGTTTTAATGGTCTTTATACGCGTAGATTGTTTGAGGCAATTGGCACTGTTAAATTAGGGGTTTGTATTCGTCTCTTGCTAAACTAGGTCAGAGTTTCTAAAGTTTATTTAGTACATGGACGTACTGGTCAGAAGTAGAACAAGTTGCTATGGATAAAAAATCTTGTGCATACTTACTTATCGCATCTTTGATAATTACTTTCGTTATCTTGAGGCTGAAATATCTTGGTAAACACCGCTGTTGGCAGCACGGTGACCCCAGCGAATATCCATACTACACCGATGATAAACGTCGCAAATCGTTTAGATATTCGTGGTTTAAGAGGATACATGATCAGCATCCACTTATCTATGCTAATTGCAACCTGAAATTTAAAGAGAAAATGTTATCGCAAGAAGTTTTAAATTTACCAAAAAACAAAAGTTTAATTTTTATTATTACTGCTGCCCATCTATGTGAGCAATACTCAAGGCTGAGTATGATTTGTGAAGTGTGAAGGGTATACAAGTTGGCGGAAGAAAAGTATTTTCGGGCTCAAAAAATCTAGTTTTTTTGCGGCTGCTGTAGCGACTGAGGTGATCATGAAGATCAGAAGATCTTTTTGAAAAGTGATACCAACTAGGCTGCAACGGTTCACGTTAGCGATCCGCTAGGCAGTACCTATCACATCTCTAGTAGTAGCTGATAGCGACATCTATGAGGGAAGAGCACAAGTGCCATCCAGCAAAGCCAAGACTAGAAATAATTTAAAACCGAGATTATCTGCAATGATTTGGCCAATGAGAGCAACGCATTTTTACCTACAACAAGAAAAACAAACGTTGCCCGAAGATTCATAAAGTGTAAACAAAATTATAATTTTACAACTCACAACAATCATGACACGTGTTTCGCCCTTTCGAGCATCATCAGACCTACAAACAACAGAGAGAACCTTAGTAAATAATCACAATACAAATCCTAAAACAATAACTTAGAAATAGAATAAAACACACTAAAGCGCAACAAAACAAACAACTACTTATACATATTTGATGGACATTAAAATGAGGTTAAGTCTCACGTGAATAAACAAAATAAAATATTAAAAAAGATTCATGTCTCTGGACGGGATCGAACCCAGACCACCCGAGTGAGATGCCTAAGCAACCACCCACAGACCACTAGACTAGTCGAATAAAAGAACCAAAAACTCTCACTCTATGAATTAATGAATGAAATGAAGGTTGCCTACAATTATTATTACATTAAATTATTAAATATTAGGGTTGGTTCAAAATTAAAAACATCGTTAACGCAAGTGAGAATGGGACTTTCTATAGCTTTAGTTATTTCCATTTTTTCTAGAAGGTCAAGCTTTTCCCCTTCGGACATTCATGTAAAACATCAACGTCAGAAATGGAAAATTCATGACCTGTCTACAACAAATGATTGGCAAAAGCTGAAACAGTCTCAGTTACATCCGTATTTCTGAATTTGTTGACAAGGCTTAAATATTCTCTTACCCTTGTGGAAAATTTTCGACCTGTTTGTCCCACATAGGTCGTGGAACATTCGCTAAAATCTAGTGCATAAACCCCAGATCTGGACAAATTATCGGTTCTGCTCTTTGTCCTTACTAAATGTCTCTTGAGAGTAGTTGCTGTTTTGAATGAAATATTGACATTTTTAATATTTTTAAAAAATTTAGCCAATTGGAGAGAAATACTTCCGAAAAAAGTATGACAGTATAGGACATTTTGTACTTGTTTATAAATTTGTAATATAATTTGGTGATGGACTCCAAAGGAAAACCGTTATTCATAGTAATATGCATTATAATATCACACTCCTTATTAGACGCTTCCCTTTACAATGGTAAATTACACAACCGATAGAAAAAGGAGTTGAACGCGGCGAATTTATGCGTGTAAGGAGAGTTTGAAGCATACTGAATAACATTATCCGTGGACGATGTTTTCCGGTAAACCTCAAACTCTATCCTACTGTATTTCCGCGATAGTAAAAGGTCAAGAAACGGTAGTTTTCCTTCAACTTCCATTTCCAATGTAAACTCAATTGTAGGATGCAAGGAGTTAACGAATTGTAAAAACTCTTCCAACTGATTTCTGTTGCCATTCCACACAATGCAAATATCATCCACGTATCTTTTATATGCTGTTAGGAAGGAGGCAAAATAACTATTTTTTATCCTGTTTTCCAAATGGTTCATGAAAACCTCACTTAGAAATGGCGACAAACAAGAACCCATAGCCAGCCCAGACCTTTGCCTATATAACTGTCCATTAAATTTGAAAAAATTTTGGTTTAAAACTAAGGTAAGAAGAGAAGTGAGGCCATCAACGAGTAACTGTGGCAAAGAAGATCTCGCCAATAAATCCCTTACCAACTGAATACAGTCTGCGGGAGGCACACTAGGAAACAAATTCTTGACATCCAATGAAACTAATAATGCATTGTGCGGAATATCAACGTTTTTCAGGTGATTGGCAAGGTCGATGGAATTCCTGGTAGAATATGTGCTATGAAAACCCGTTACGTCCCTAAGAACTCTATTTAGCCAAGCTGAAAATTTATAGCATGGGGAATCAATAAATGAAACCACTGTTCGATTTTTATATTTGAGCGTTAACAAGATATTTCTTGTATTGAAGTTTAAATTTATTTTTACTTAAGTCTATTAGATCGTCTGGCAATGAGTTGTATAATTTTATGCCGTTATAAGTAAACGACCTTTGAAACATGGCACTCTGATGATGAGGTCGTGTAATTTTATTCCGAAATCTAACCTTTCGAGGGTAAATGTCTGCTCGAAACAAAAACTTATTTCTTAAAGATGATGGTAGAATTTTATTATTAAGAATTTCCATTAAAAAACTACTTAAATGTGGGGATCTACGGTTACTCATTTTTAACCACTTTAGTTCATTAAAAGTATGAGAAATATGATTGAATTTTCTAAGACCGAAGATAAGCCTTGAACATGTGTTGTACTTTCTGAATCCGAGAAGTATGACTTTATTAACTCAACTGATGCTTCTTGGACTCCAAAATATTTAAGTTTTGATAATAAAAGCTCATGATTTATGTTATCAAAAGCTTTTGAAAAATCGGAGAGAATCAATGCAGTATTTAGTTGTTTATCAGCAGCAGCTATAACATCATCCGTTATACTAACTAACGCAACAGAAGTACTAAAATGTTTTCGAAAACCACACTGACTATCCGGAATAATATTATTAAGAGTGCAAAACTGATATAATTGATTGTATAAAATCTTTTCCAAAATTTCAATCTTAGTAGTATAATCTGAGACTTTTTGAAGAAATTCACCAAAATAATTATTAATTTTAGTTGGGTCCGACAGATCATTAGGAATACTAGAGATTTTTCTGGTGCAGAAATTAAAGGATTTTAAAGAATTCCACATGTTCTTGGGATTTTTCTCTTCGAAAATACTATTTCAATACTGTTTTTTCTCACGTCTCACTGCTGAAACAGTGAAATTTCTCAAACGTTTATAATTTTCCCAAGCATCAGCTGTCCTGGTCCGCTTAAATTCTTGTAAGGCTCGATCCCTTTGCTTTATAAAAATTTTAAGATTTGAGGTGAGGCAAAGAGCTTTTACTAATATTTAGACTACAATAAACTAAACAATGATCTAAGACATTTTTCATTAAGTAAAGACTCATCAGTTATAAATATTGGATCAAGCAGTGTAGAGCTTATTCTAGATATTCTGGTAGGTTGATCTATTATCTGAATAAAATTATTATTTTCAAAGAGGCGTATCAAAGGGTTATTTAAAATTAATAAATTTACATTAAAATCGCCTAAACCGATTATTTCCTCCACAGACGGATAAATACAACAAAATATATTATCAAAATCATTAGCAATGATATTAAAATTAGTATTTGGAGGACGATAAAAGACACAAAAAGATTTTATTTTTAAGTTTAATTTTAAGTGTTAAAAATTCGAGAAGCGGGGTAACATTGAACTCAAAAGATATTATTTCAAATGTTAATTTCTTGTAAAAGTGGTGACACATAAGGTTTATTTTAAATTAGTATCAGGAGATAGGTTTGTTTTTGAGGCCATAATAAAAAGCAATAAGGTTCTAGTTTCTAGATAAGCGTTTGGCCAAACATCCTAAGTTGTAAATATCAAGAATATATGATGGAGTAACACGCATTTGTTTGCTATTTTATACTGTCGTGTTCAATAGATTTGCAGATTATTCACATTTTCAGTTGTTTTATTTTTGTTAGCTACCCGTAATCTTATCATAGCAGTTACCCGTTTGTTACTACGCTAAAGGAAATTTGGATTCAAACATTTGATTATTTATTTAAATGGTGTGGGCATTGGGACGTAATTTGTGAGATAGAAAACATGATTGTGTTTTAGTGGCATTAAACTGGATAAGGTTTTTTGGCTCTCCATTTTACTTTTATGCAGGTCTTTGGTTAAAGATAAGTCATTATTCTTGATGCGCAAGAAGAAAATGGGAAATGCCAACACCGAGATATGTGGAACACCTGCGTTAAACCACTACAGTAATTACTTACTAAATAAAACTGGCAATCCAAGTAGCAAGACCATAGGTAAGAGGTTTGATCAGAAGTGTCACGCCAGACTTGATCAAATCCTTTGGATATATCAAAAGCAATAACTTGGATTTTCTTATAATGTATTAAGGTGTCTAATAAATAAATAAATGAATAAATTACTTGAACTGAGCTTACCAACGTATACGCACTAACAAATACACTCAGAGTACTAACATAGTTCACGATCGGACACATATGCTTTCCGAAAGGCCAGTACTGCCACATTATAGTGACAGACGTGAACGGTACGCATAACAACGATATCAGAATGTCCCCGATAGCTAAGTTCATTATAAAGTAGTTCGTCACTGTTCGCATCCTAGGCGACTGCATCACTATGTAACAAACGAAAAAGTTGCCTAGCAACGCGACCGCGAACACTGTCCCGTACATAGTATACACTGGGGCGTAAAACGCGAGCTTTCTCGTCGTGTAATTGGCCGGCAAGATGTCGCACGATTCGTTGTCGAAATCCCCGATGTCATAATGCTGAGGAAAATATGCGGAAGTAGTCAGTTCGATGATTGTGTCATTTGACATCTCTGTCGAATCCATGTTGTGCGCTCAGGGGTCGCAGGCGGAGGCTATGGGTACGGCGCCATCTGGAAGAAGAAATTAATGTTAATATTTACATGAGATAGTCAGGAAATACTTGTACTTAAAAGTTTAATTATCGTTTACAAAAAGAAAAACCAAATCATAACTATTTATTGCTTTATTAAACATATATATGTATATATATATATATATATATATATATATATATATATATATATATATATATATGTATACAGGGTTATTGGTTATAATTGTCAGCACCCTCTAATATCTTTATTTTTAAAGACAGAAAGCTTGTTTTTCTACAGAATTGTAGGGAATCGTCTACATTTTTTTAGTGACACTATAAATATGATACAGGGTGTTTCACAAAGACGCACCGAATCAAACTTATATTTTTTAGAATGGAACACCCTGTAGATTATCGAAAACGTAGATTCTATTCGTGAAACTAATAATTTTGTGTATTTAAAATTTTCGTGTATCTTAAACTGTTTTCGAGATAATGACAGTTGAAAAATGAAAATTTGAGATTTCGAAGTGCTGTCAATTTTGAAAGAATCAGATTAGAGTAAGACGACGTGTACTTTCTTATGTTAGTTTTTCAAACTCTATTTAATGACACTAATGCCCGATCAAACGGAGAATATCTATTTTCGAGAGTTCCAGAAAAAATCTTTAATTTCACATTAATCTTGAAACTAGTATCACTTGCTTTCTACCAACCAACCTTGTCTAATAATTGCAACAGCAAAATAGTTAACGATGATTAAAAATGACGCTCACTTTTCTATCTTTAATCTAAATTAATGTAGTAGAGTTGTGAGGTTTTTTGTATGTTTTACAAATAACTGAAATTGAAAACCTCGCATTGCGGAGTTATGAAAACACTGATCCTCGGATATAGTTGTTAAAAGTTTATTTTTAAAAATTTACCCATTTAAATCCGAGACGCAATAAAATCGTAACTCCTTACACAGATTAACCACTTTTTGTGTTTACTCTCGACCATCTCGCGTATTTCGTTTTTCAATATTTCAAACTGATGGAAATTCCATTTCATATTTACGATACTTTTCACTGCGACATGAGATTGCATTTCTTACAATTCTCCACCATTTATTTACTGGAATGTCGACAGACGAAAACCCAAACATCAAAATTTTATTAAAAATATACTATAGGAAATGTACCGATGCATTTTAAAAGTAAACTAGAATTTTCAGTTCGTCGAAGTCGATAACAGAAATAAAATATTGTATACATATACAATAGTTTTGCTTAGCGAGGTGTTAAAATATTACTGAATTTTTTGGCTTTTTCACAACGCAGAAAATGTGTAAATACACATTTAAGATAGTAGGCTTAACATTCTAATCGGAAATAATTGCTACAAAAATGTTTTATTGCATTAATTTATCATTTATTGCCCAATATTACTATCCTATGTACCCCCAAATAAGAAACACAATTCTTGAAATCGATTAGTGATGAAGTTATTTCATAATAATTTTTTTTTATTTAGGTATGAAGATGAAAAGATAGACGGGTAAACAAATTTACCAAACATCGACGTTTGACTGTCGTTCAACCACTAGGCTTCTCAAAGCCTCTAATTTTGGATGCAGAGTCGGTCGCCTTATCACTCGGCTCCTCAAAGCCTCTAGCTTCATATATACTGTCCCCTGATTCGTCAATTTCATCTGGTTGGAGGAAGTGAGTGCAGGAGTTCCTCTTGAAGTTGTCACGAATCAATGAGAACTTACCACTTACCAACCACCTGCACATCTCTTGTTGCATTTGCAGAACATTGTGGAGAGAAGAAACTGTGGAGCTGGTTCCTTGGAGGTAGCAACGTGATCAAAACCAAACTTTGAAGCCCGCCATCCCCAAAGGAGCGAATCCATCTGGTGACATAACTACGTTTGTACTTATTAGTAAGTTTTTAAGCAATGTTGATGATCTCCTTCGGATGTTCGTGGCAGGAATATCAAGTTGAATTTGGATGTCACGAAGGCTTGGAAAAACAGGTCGAATTTTAATTTATTAAGTATCTGCTGCCCTACCTTTGTTGATGGTTATTAAAAAAGGTAGACCAGTTTCGGCAATAGCTTCAGCTTGAGTGCCATGCTCGAAAAAAGGTTTTCGACCAACAGCCTGACCACCTTCTTCTTGCTTGAAGACTGCTGAAGTTGTGTCACATCCACTTACGGCATGTAAAAATGTGAGAGGTCTTCTGATATTGTCTTCCAGTTTGAAGCTGTTGGGACCAAGTACTTTCGACTGGGTTGTTCCTCTTCCGGGTTTTGAGAAAAGTATTTTTGCTGATGGGGTGGCTAGGGCAGTAGGCATGGTGAGGAAATCCGTATCCTCACCAACTACCATAACCTTCTCATGTCATATCTCAAAGGCCGTGGCAACAATCAGGTGATCTGCGTCTGCATTAGCTTTGTTAGCAATATGTAACTTTCAATTGTTTATTATTGTTATTCATGGCCTACTATTAAATTATGCGTTTAATTTCAGAAAATTGTCATTTATTTGCGTGTTTCTGAGAAAAAATGCATACTATTATATATTTTTGAAAAGGTAAAATGAGACAAAATTTTATAGTCTATAAAGTCTAAAATACATTTAAAAAATAAGGGTAGGGGTCCGATAACTTTTTGACCGAACGCTGTATACTAATACTTATTATATATACTTAAAACTGGCCGAATTGAGTTCTACGGGAAAAGTTATATAAGAAACAGTTTTCAATCTAGCCCGGTATCTTAAAAAAAAGGATTTTAAGTATCTAATTTACATTGTCTACTTTATCATAAATAACGATTATTACAAGCTAAAACTGCTAAAAACCTATCTCCAATTATATAATCTGATAAATACATACACGGTTTTTCGTTAAATATTTTACATGGACGATTAAATGTACACGTCTGGAATGTGTGAGAAATTTGAACAATAAATCAAATTTAATCCGAATGAATTATAAATCGCACCTCTACACAAAATTTATATTTATTTCGGAATTTAACATTACCCGCCATGACTGCAAAAAAGAGTGAATTATAAACGAATTCACACGGAGTTACAATAATCCCGGTAAGTTATCGTATCTGAATTTTGGATGGTACGTATTCGCAATAATCTTTGCTAATTGGACTATATTCGCACCTTTGGCAATTATAAAATGAAAATATAGCAAGAATTATCCACTTATATTACAAACTTAGTTGATATAGTCGAATGCGGTCTTATCGTGCTGGTCCAAAGCTCACCAAGGTTATGAATCAAATCAGAAAACACAGTGAATACCAAAATGTTGTGTGATTCTTTTATCGAACTATTAAATCTCGACGGTCTATTTACAAATATACAGAGAGGAAGAAAATAGTTTTTTTTAAATTATATTACGCAATATTATTAAGATAGCCATCACTTAATATTATTTTATATATTAAATGCCGAGGGACTAAATAAGAAAAATCACTAAATATGTATTTGGTTAAAATTTTTTGATTGGCAAAAACAAAAATACACAAAATGGCAAGCGCCTTAATAAAGTCGGAAGGCGGTTCGAATCAGTGGAACAATCAGGATATGTTCTGTTTATACAGCCACTTAATGAAAGTGAGATTTTTTTATCAATCACCAAAAATTATGAGCCCCGCTTGACCTAAAAATCTAACCACTTATACAGTTTCATTTATTTAAATGCGGGCCACCCCTGCGCAAAGAAAACTTGTTTTTTTTTTTTGGTATTGTGATAAAAAAAATTTTATTTTGCAAAAATATTATACACTTTTGTTAAAAACAGACACTCGTGAGATTTTTTCAAATCTTTACGTTTAAGGGTCCCTAGATGCCGGAAAACATGTTTTCTCAATTCCGTCTGTCTGTAGGTATGTCTGTTCGTCAGTCTGTCTGTTCGCGGCGTAGCTAAAAAATTACTTACCCGATTTTTTCAAATTTCAGTCAAAATTAAGGGATATATATATATATATATATATATATATATATATATATATATATATATATATATATATATATATATATATATATATATATATATATATATATATATATATGTATTTTTCGTTAGCCCCGAGTTTCTGGTAAATCGATTTTACCAATTTTTATAATATCAAATTTTGTCTTATAATTAATAAAAATTTTACTTATTTTAAACAAGCTTTAAAATTGGAACGACTATTCTATAATTATTTATTTATTGCCTACAAAATTACAAATATATTAAAAAAGTAAGCAAAAAAATGGTGTCAAACCTAATAAAAAAAATTTTAAATTAATATTCACTGGCTAATATCCTGGAGCCAGTGGCAAAAGCTCTGAGAATCGGTATAAGGAATGCACAGAAACTTGTGCACGAAAAAAAAAACTTAATTTACTTCCGAAGAAGATTAAGAAATGTACACGAAAAAATCCAAGGCAAAAGACTTAACTTACAATGCGAAAATAAATATTCATAATGCAATTTATGATTTATACACGTCAAAGACTAATATAATCCTTCAGAAACTTTTTAATATTATAGACTAAAAATATCATTATCATACATAATATCATATATATCACCAATCTCATATTAATTTTTCCGTATGTTCCACAGATTTCTTCCATTACTCCGGCGTAATATAATTTAATGAATCTTGCCAAACAATTTGCACTTCATCTGATGTAAGACCATTGTTCACGTGTTTTTCGTAATATGATTTTGCCCCAGCCCATATTAATTCTATTGCGTTAAACTGGCAATGGTATGGTGGCAGTCGTAAAACTTCATGTCCATTTTCCCGTAATATTTCATCTACGGCATATATTGTTGGTTTTTTAATAGATTTTGCCATTAAAAGACATTCTAGTTTCAGCATATTGGGTAAAGGATTTTGTTTTTGTTTTATTAGCCAGTCATAAATATCACTTTTCTTCCAGAATGAAGTAAGTTGTTTATTTAAGATTCTTGAATGATAAGATGTATTGTCCAGAATAATTAAAGATGGAGCTTCTAAATTTGGAATCAGTTGTTCTTTTAATCACTTTTCAAATAGTGCACAGTTCGTATTATCATGCACTTGCACCTGGGCGAAATCCTGTTGAAGAACCTGCATGCAAAATGATGAACCGTTTTCCCGTCTCACATCCTTTTTTTCTCTTGACCCTTTTTACAGACTCGTCCTGCCAAGATTTCGGACCACTTCCATTAGAAAATATCCAAGTCTCGTCTAAAAATACCACTTTTTTAAATTTTGAATTAACATTTTGCGTGTATTTCTTTAAAAAATGGATACGCTGACTTGCTATATGTGGCAACTCGCATAAAAATCTTCGATTACAGTCCTTTTTATATCGAAAACACAACATATTAATTAATTTTGACGATTTTAGTCCCATTTCCAATATGCATCCATTTTTTAAAGCTTCTTTTAAAACTTGAAGGGTTATATTAGTTTTTGATGCGTATAAATCGTAAATTGCGTTACGAACATCCATTTTTACATTGTCACTTACGTCTTCTATCTTTGGCTTTTTTCGTGTACATTTCTTAATTTTCTTCGGCAGTAAATTATGATTTTTTTCATGCACAATTTTCTGCACAGTCTTTATAACGATTCCCAGAGCTTTTGCTACTGTCTCTTGGATATTAGCCGGTGAATTTTCATTTTCGTAACATTCTTAGATTTAATACCATTTTTTTCGCTTGTGGATGCAAAAAACCCGAAAATTGTTTTCTATTACTCGTTTTGTCACTGACTTGTCGATCTGACTTTGAAGTGACATGGCTCAAAGATTTTTGCAACTGCTGGTATTTATTATATGTTTATCCTCTTTTTTCATATGAAAATATCACAGGTCTATCTAATTCATCTTCCGAATTTTATGCAGAGGATGTGATTACACGTAATAAAAGAAAAACGAACTTAAAAAAGTTTGTCGTTGATAAATCGTATGACCCGCACTATAACACTGATTTTGACTATACTAAACTCCGTTTGCTTTCAAAATGCGACTGACTTAGGGACTTGTTCAAAATTCAAGACCAGTTCGCATTGTCCAAATGCTTGATGCGGAGGAAAATGTCTAAAGAATTACACATACCACACATTTTTGGGGTCTAAGGGAAAAACATTTATTTTTACCAAATTTTGTACGCTTGCAAGAAATAGCGGATCAAATCTGAGCTTACATCACACTGAAAAACTAAAAATATAGTTAGTCTCCTTATGTTTTAAGACTTCTAAATTTCTTCTTTTTGCTATTGACATAAAACTTTTTAGGACAGGAAAAATTGGGAAGAATGACTGAGAATATCTCTTCAAAAAGATCCTAACAGGTTTAAGTGGTGTCTCGAGACTGGTATGGAACTTAATACAACATAAGTGAATGAAATTGTTAAGATTGTATCAGAAGATTCACTTTATCTATGTTATCAAGAGCGATACCCATCATTTATTGAATTCATCAAGAATCTTGCTTTATTCTGAGCTTTCTTTCATGTACCACATTATCAACATCGCCAATAAATCCCTCATGTTGATGGGTTTCATCAAAAGAAACTGCAAGGAATTTTTTCCAATCTTATCTCTTAAAATTCTTTACAGTACCCTGGTCAAGTCTCACTTTGAATATGTCTATTTAATATCCAATCCAAGTTACGCTAACCACGTTGACTGATTGAACGTGTACACAGAACGTTTTTCTGTAAATGCATCAACTTTTTTTCATCGAATTCCATAACTGACAATATTTGTTGAAGACTTAACCCGCTTGAACTTTTTGAAGGTAACAAACTGTTTCACTGATTGCCCTGCTCTGGTAGTATATGCCCCTTCTAACATTTAAAGTCAATGTTCACCATATTTTCATTTTTCGACCATCAGCACAAGCCAATCATTATCAACAACTTTTATGTACAGGTTTTTTTTTTATATATTGCCACCCCCCTTATCTTTTTTATTTGACATTTTAGAAAAATGTGTCCCAAATAAAAGTTTAATGGTTTCAAATGAATTTTTATGAAAACATTTTTTTTCATATACAGGGTGTTACAGAAAGTCTGGGCGTGGTCCAAGTTTCTTATTTCAAATAGGTACCCCATTTTTTTATTGAATTTTCGGATTCTCCTGAGAATTTTACACATTTTTTATAAGGGATATTCTATACTTAAATCTAAAGCCTAAAGAGATATTGTTATTTTTTGAAAACTATTATGTAAAACAGGTAAACATTTTTCTGGTCGTAAACTGGTCATTGACGGTGATCTGTCGTTCTGTCAATTCATTGAAAAGATGCATTACACTGACGAAGAAAGATGTGATATTCTTCGCATTTTCTACAAGAATAATAATAATGCTTGCGCGGCAAGAAGAGAATATCAGCGGCTTTTCCCCATGTGAGCTATTCCATTTCGAAAAACTTTCAAAAATATTGAACTTGGCTTTCGAAATCGAATGACTGTTAAAAGAAAAAAACGTACTGCGGTTATTAATGAGGAGGAGGAATTAAATATTTTATTATTTTTTCAAGGTAGGTTAATAGAAATTACCCACAGGATATAAAGTAACTTACGCAAATATTATTTATTTTCAGAAAATCCAAATGCAGCCTTAAAAGACGCATCAATTTTTTTTAATAAATCTATTTTCAAAATTTATTCGACATTAAAAAAGCATGGATATTTCCCATACAAAATTTTACCCGTCCAGAAATTAACTGAAGATCAGAAAAACCAACGAACCATGTTTTGCCAGGAAATGTTGCTGATGAAAGATGAAGATAACAATATTTTTCAAAAAGTTTTATGGTCAGATGAATGCGCCTTTAGTACTGCCGGGATTCACAACCGGAAAAATGTTAGATTTTGGGCAACGGAAAACCCCCGGGCCATGCGTGAAATTAAAACCCAAGGTCGGAAAACTTTAAATGTGTGGTGCGGGCTCCTTCACAACAAAATTATTGGACCGATTTTCATTGATGGATCTTTAAATGGAGAAAAATATCTAAATTTATTAAATAATGATCTGGAACCTATTTTGGATGACTTACCCCTCCGTCAATACAACCAAATTATTTGGCAACAAGATGGAGCCCCACCACACAATGTTTTTGCGGTCCTAAATTTTTTAAATCAAAATTTTGAAACGTGGATTCGTCGGACTGGACCGATTCGGTGGCCGCCCAATAGTCCCGACTTAACACCTCTTGACTCTTTTCTGTGGGGATTTTTGCAGTATAAAATATATGAAACTCCCACGGAAGATATAGATGTGTTAAGAAGGAGAATAATTGAAGCTATTGAGGATGTAAACAATAATCATGCACAATTCATTATTAATGCGATTAATAAAATCGAAGCAGATTATACAAATTGTATTGAAATGAATGGTGGACATATTCAGCAATTATAATATTTATATTTCATTTCATTATTGAATTATTTGATAATATGTAGTTTTTTGTAATAAACACAGCGTCAAAAAACTTGGACCCCTTCATAAGACGCAATGCAAAAATGCTCTGTTTCAAGACCTTGTATCTTGAGTAATAAATGATCCAACCATGTGATTAAAAAAAGTGTATGTTAACGAATAGCAGGGCTGCCACTTTTAGCCACATGAAATATTCTATTGTAATTAAAACGCTCTACAGAGTGTTTAAAAGTTTCTCAACACAGGACCTAATGCAAATTAAATGGGAGGTCTGGCTAAAAAAAATTAAACTCTCCTTATTAGCTTGCTGATTACAATATCATGGCTCAGTTAACTAAAAGTGGTAGTCCCGCTATTCATTGACATAATCATTTTTCAATCACTTCGTTGGTTCATTTATTACTGAAGATACGCGGTCTTGAGGAAAGTTTATTTGCATTGCGACTTATGAAGGGGTCCAAGTTTTTTGACGCTGTGTGTAGTTTTTAAAATATTCTTTTCTGTTTTCGTTAATATTATACATATATTTTTTAAAAACATGTGTTGCCTTAATTAGATTCATATGCATATTTCCAAAATTCGATGTTTTTGGAATACCCCGTAGAAGGAAAAAAATCCACGTCTGATATTTCAAAAAATGTTTGTTTAGATGGCGATTCGTTGGAAGATGGTGATTTCTGTTCTGGTTGCCTGTGTATTTTCGTTATTCTCATAAGCTATGCGAAGGTTGTCGGATTTTTCCTCATCCGAAATGTGACATTTTATCCAGAAATTGACAGAAAGTCTACCAAACAGTAAAACAGTCACCGTTTACCTGTTTTACATAATAGTTTTCAAAAAATAACAATATCCCTTTAGGCTTTAGATTTAAGTATAGAATATCACTTATAAAAAATGTGGGTGGCAATATATAAAAAAAAACCCTGTACCCAAAAAAATTTTTAATACAAATATCCCATAAAACCAATTAAAAACTTGTTACTTCCCTCGTAAAAGGGAAGTATTGTAATCGTGAAAAAATCACCCTCCGAGATTTTCTTCAGATCTTCACGTTTCAAGGTTCCTATATGCCTAAAAAAATTTTTCTCAATTCCGTTGGGTCGTCTATCTGTCTGTTTGCGGCATAACTAAAAAACTACATATCCAATTGCCCTTAAATGTTGGTCAAAAATTAAGAATCATGTGAGGATGACTTGGTGAGATTTTGGTAAAAATCCAATATGGCGGAACAAAATGGCGGCCTAGTGAAATGTAAAATAATTAGTATTAAAAACTGCTTATTCAATTTGTCTCAAATTTTACACAAACATCAAATATTATGTTCGAATCAACTGGTAATATTAGGGAACGAATCCAAGATGGTGGAACAACATGGCGGGTTAAAAAAAATATTTATAAATTTAGCCTGCAAAAACTGTTCAATGGATTTACATCAAATTTTGTGCCATAACTAATTGTGATACAGATGTCAACTACTAAAATTATGGGCCAAATAGAACATTTGTAATCGTGAGAAAAATCCCTAAATGCCAAAAAGTCTGTTTTATCAATTCCGTCGATCTGTGTGTCAGTTCGCGACATAGCTTAAAAACTATTTACCAGATTCATTTCAAAATTCATGTTAAACAAATTATTACTAAAAAAACTAATTATCTAGTTTACCTCAAATTTTGCAACAAAAATCAAGTGTTAAGTAGGCATCATCTGGTAACATTTTGATATGAAGATAGCAAAACAAAATAGCGGTTTAATAAAATATTTAAAAAAATCAGCCTGAAAATATTACTTATTAAATTAATTTCAACTTTTGTGCAACAACTTAGTGTGATATACAGGGTGTTAATTAATGTCGTGGACATATTTCAGGGGGTAATAGTACTCGACAAAATAGGAAAAAAATGCCAATATATATATATATACATGGTCAAAAACGCTTCATTTTCGTTATACAGGGTGTCAAAGTTTCAATTTTTTTCTCGTTTTATTCCAGTTCTTTCTGAGACAATTAGTTCAAATTTAGAACATGTATTATTTTTAAGAACCTCTACGATAAAATATTAAAATCGTGGATAATAGTATACAGGGTGTTACATTTTTTTGCACCACCTACAATTTTATAATAAGTTTATTTTGCGGAACTTTTTTTTGCAGCACCCTGTATAAATTCTGATATAAAATTTAAACTCTTTGTTCATTTCTTTAGTTCTTTCGTATTCTGCATTATTCTCGTATCTATCACAGTTTTCGACTTATTTGCAATAACTGCCGTAGATGCAAATTAAGTGTAGGCTAAATAATGAAACTGGAAAAAATGTAGTAGGCTGAGGCAGATCATTTATTAATTCTGTTCTTTAATCTGACAATTTGTAAGAAATATCTTTTTCTACAACCGTCCTTAAAATCCTATTTTACACACTGATTGCAGTAGCTAAAGCTTGTTTTCAAGCACCGATGCGTGAAATACAATGCTTTCCCTAAAGGATTTACTTCACGCACCGGCTCAATAAGAAATGCATGGGCCGCCATTAATTTTAGGCACCGGGCCCGCACTGGTAATAATTTTATTAGGCGGCCGTGCCTCGCAATTTGTATCGTTGTCATGGTAACGAGTTGTCAAATTGCCAATGCAAACAGTTTAAAATAGACACTTTAAGTTCGAATAGTAATTTGAACAGTTTATTATTTTAAGTTATAATAAGCAATAATTATGGACTCTGATATAGAAATGTGTACTCCACCAGATATTACGGAAGCAGCGAAAACAGCTAGTAATTCTCTGTTACCTCAGAAGTCAAAGGAAATTTATGAAAACACGTACAATAAATTTATGACCTGGCGCAGTAAGAACAATATTAAAACCTTTTCTGAAAACGTTTTACTCGCATATTTATCAGAATTGTCAAAAAATGTGAAATCATCAACACTATGGAGTCATTATTCAATGCTAAAAAGGACTATTAGCATTAAAAATAACATTGACATTGGTAAATATCCAAAAGTTCATGCATTTTTAAAACGGAAGAATGAAGGATATATTCCACAAAAATCTCGAATATTGGAGAAAGAACAAATTTTCAAGTTCATAAATAAGGCTCCTGACGAAGTTTTTTTATTAACCAAAGTGATATTAATATTTGGGATTGCAGGTGCTCTAAGAAGAAGCGAAATTTATAAGCTAAAAATGTGCGATATTCAAGATTTAGGAAGTGTTCTTGTTGTATCCGTCCCTGATACAAAAACCAAAATAACAAGAAAATTTACCATTACCGAGCATTTAGAATTATACAGAAAATATGCCGCCCTTCGTCCCCAAAATTATCAAGAAAACAAATTCTTCATCAAGTATCAAGGAGGAAAATGTACTCGCCAAGTCGTCGGGATAAACAAATTTGGAAAATTGCCTAGTGAAATAGCAAAATTTTTAAAACTACCACATCCAGAAAAATATACAGGCCATTGTTTCAGACGATCATCTGCTTCCTTGCTAGTTGAAACCGGTGCAGATTTACTAATGTTAAAACAACACGGCGGTTGGAAATCTTCAACGGTAGCTGAGGGTTACGTAGAAAATTCCCTTAACAAGAAAAATGATATTTCAAATAGACTTTTGTCAGTTCAAAATCCTAATATGACCTCGATCACAAGCAGCAATATTATTAACAAATCATCATCAAAGGAGGCTACAGAAGTTAAATTTAGTAATCTAACAAATTGCAACATTACTATTAATAATTACAATAATTATAAAGAAGAAAATTAAATAATTTAACTATAATTTCTATTAAAAAGTTACAATTATTATAAAGTAGAAAATTAAATAATTTAACTATAAGTTCTATTAAAAAGTTACAATTATTATAAAACAGAAAATTAAATAAATAGTTCATTAGTTTAATTTGTATTATATAAAGGAGAAAATTAAATAGTTTAATTTTATTTCGTACTTGTATTATTTACGGTTGTAGAAAAAGTATAGTGTGCAATACGTGCGTGAAGACTTTTATACCCTTGTGTGATATTGTGACCCTCGCCTTCGGCTCGGGCCACAAACATCACACTCGTGTATAAAAGTTAACTTCACGCACTTTTTACACAATATACTATTTTGTTTGACGTTTCCGTAGTTGTTTCGAGTTGTTTAATGATGGTTGAATTCACAAATCAAGAATATGCAGAAATTCATTTCATTTATGGACTTGCCAACGGCAATTGTTATGAAGCCAGACGACTCTATGAACAGAAGTACCCAAATCGCATGGTGCCCAATAGATAAACATTTGCAAAGGTACATAATCGGCTATGTGAAAATAGATCATTCAAGAAATCCTCTCATTTAGCAGGAGCAAATGGAACGGTTAGGACTCCTGAAGTCGAGGAAGCAGTCTTGAATGCAGTAGAAAATGATCCTGCTACCAGTGCGAGGAAAATTGCAGCAACACTTAACATTTCATTTGTGTTTGTACGGAAAATTTTATTAGACAACTTAATGTATCCTTACCACATCCAAAAGGTTCAAGCTCTTCTCCCACGTGACTTTCCACTCCGTTTAAATTTTTGCCAGTGGTTCTTACAAATGCTAGCCCAAAATCCATTATTTGGAAACACGATTTTATTTAGCGATGAGGCAAATTTTTCTAGGAGTGCCATAAGTAATTTTCATAACAATCATTTTTGGGCAGAAGAGAATCCGCATTCGATGCATGAAAATAATTTTCAGCAACAATTTTCAGTAAATGTGTGAGCCGGCATTATTGGAGATTATTTGATAGGTCCATTTTTCCTGCCAGCAAGGCTAAACGGACGATATTATCGTCAATTTCTCGAAGACGAACTCTCGGTATTGCTAGATGTGCCAATTCTTCTTAGAAATCAAATGTGGTTCATGCACGATGGTGCACCAGCACGTTTCAGCATAGAAGTGAGGGAATTCCTAAATAATAATTTTAACAACCGTCGGATAGGGCGAGGGGGACCTCAGCCATGGCCCCCTAGATCTCCAGATCTGAATAGCCTAGATTTATTTTTCTGGGGACACATGAAAACATTGGTGTATCAGACCCCCATCCAGACAGAAGAAGATTTAAGAAACAGAATAATAGCTTCATGCGACGTCATTCGCAATACTCCTGGAATATTTGACAGAGTCCGTAAGTCCATGAGGCGAAGACTTGATTTTTGCATTCTAGCAAGAGACGGACATTTTCAACAACTTTTATAATTTTGTTTTATTTTTAATTTAACTGTAATAATTTTATCTGATTGTTCATTATCATGTCGGTTGATTTAAAATAAAACCCGTTTCTTAATTTTTTGCTTAATTTCGCCTACATGTCATCGATGCAGTGCATCGATTATTGCAAAAAAGTCGAAAACTGTGTTAGATACGAGAATAATGCAAAATAGGAAAGAGCTAAAGAAATGAACAAAAAGTTTAAATTTTATATCAGAATTCATACAGGGTGCTCCAAAAAAAAATTCTGCACGATAAACTTGTAGGTGGTGCAAAAATATGTCACACCCTGTATACTACAATCCACGATTTTGATATTTTATTGTAGAGGTTCATAAAAATAATACATGTTCTTAATTTAAACTAATTGTCTTAGAAGGAACTGGAACAAAACGAGAAAAAATTGAAACTTTGACACCCTGTATAACGAAAATGGTGCGTTTTTGACCATGTATATATTGGAATTTTCTTCCTATTTTGTCGAGTACTCTCACCCCCTGAAATATGCCTACGACATTAATTAACACCCTGTAGAGGTAAATTTTACAAAATCTTGTTTAATTGATTTTAAATTTTGCAGAAATATTATATGTAAAAGTGGGATAAACTGATACGAATTCAATATGGTGTAACAAAATGGCGGTATGTGCCAAAGTAAAAACTACTTATGGAATTTGTTTTAAAATATGCCCGAATATCAAGGGAGGCATAGGTAGAAAGAAACTGGTAAAATATTGGTAGAAATACAACATGATGGAACAAAATGGCGCCCAACAAAAATGTTTGAAAAGACAGGATATGTAAAACATAAATAAATACGGTGACAATGTACTGAACTAAATTGGTTCTACTCCTAACAAATGGAAAAAAATAGCAACGAGGGAATTTTCGGGTAAAGGAAATTTAGCGATTTTTTTTAAAGAATCTTTTACTTTTTATTATTTCTTTCACCTTGTCATTTAACTCTAAAATTGTTAGTATGTAGGATTAGATCTATGATTTACATTTCTATTGACCTCAGTTTCAAATTCCGTTATTTTCGATTGCAAAAATCCATTTATTAATATGTCGTAAAATCCTGAAGTCACTTTCTCTAGAAATTTATCATGGCTACAAATTATTTACTGATGCTTTGAAAGGTTTAGTATGTACTCTTCGTCGTTCGGCGCTAAAATCCAATGCTGAATAAAGGCATGACTCAGCTAGAAGTGTTAGGGCATGCTATTACACTGATAAGTTTTAAATTACTGTTCTTGTTCCTTATGCTGTAATGATTCGACTAGAATAGTGCTCCCGTTTTAATTTACATGATGAATGGACATGTCGTATTTAATAGCGGAACTAATAGCTCAGAAGCTGATCTTATTTTCACTCGACGTTAAAGTAGGATGTTCTTTTTACTTCCCTCGTAGAAGGGAACTATTGTAATCGTGAAAAATCACTCTTCGAGATTTTTTCTTCAGTGTTTTCTCAATTTCGTCGGTCTGTCTGTCTCTTCACGGCGTAGCTAAAAAACTACTTAACCGATTGACATCAAATTTTGGTCAAAAATTAAGGAGTCTTATGGTGATGACCTGGTAATCCTATATGGTGGAACAATGTTAAAAAAATGCTGGTGTATTATTTGGGGTTAAGATCCAGGAAACATCTGCGGACCAACGGTGTAGGTAAAACTGATAATATGGGTTTCATGCAAGATATACAAATCTGTGTCCTGAGGATGCAACGATAAAGTTACGGAACGTCGTCAATTTAAAAAAAAGACTTTTATTTTTTTACTGAATCTTACCTCCAAATAATACACAACCCTATAACACAATAACAAGAGGATCATTGACGGGAACCATTTAGAAACTTAATATCTGCGGACCAATGGAGTAGGTAAATTAAATTGACTTCATTTGTTGTGCAAGAATTAATTGTGATATAGATACAAACTGGTAAAGACGTGGTGCGAATTTAAGATAATAATAATAATAATAATAATAATGATAATAATAATAAACGTCTTTATTTGTAAATAATTTTCACACTTGACAACAATGACAATAAAAAAAATGAAAAGGGCGAGATTCAGTGCCTTCAAGCCTAGAAAAACTAGACACTGAAGGTCTGTTCTTCCACCTAACCCTAAAAAGTTCAGTAGATAACGCTAAAGTTAAGAAAGAAATTATTATTCTAAAATACTACATACAAACACACTTAGTAATATTAATAAGATCTAACTGTACTATTTACAAATCTCATTACACGACGCCAAAGGTTAGATAAAAAGCAAGTATTTACTGTTGAATTTAAGTGAGTTAAATCCTTTGAATTAAAACACAGCAATGTGTCATCTGCAAACAAGTGTAAAGAACAATTTTTTATTACCTGGTTTATGTCATTAATATAAATTAAAAATAACATCGGACCTAATATACTTCCTTGTGGAACACCATTATTGTTAAACACTTCTGTGGAAATTTTGTTATTAATTTTGGTAACCTGCTTTCTATTCTTCAAATAATCTACAAACCAATCAAGGGCAGTATTACTTATACCAATTCCCTTCAATTTGCTTACCAGTATATCCCTATCTATAGTTTCAAAAGCCCGTTGTAAATCAAGGAACACTGCTCCTATTGCATAATTATCATCCAAGAGATTCTTCCATTCATAAATAACATTCTGAATAGCCGTTTCACACCTGTGATTCTTTCGAAAACCAGATTGATTTACCATCAGAATATTATTTTCAGTAATAAATTTCATTAATTGTTGTTCTAAAATTTTCTCAATTGTAACCAGCATATTAATGGGTCTGAATTGATCAGCCTTAATAGTACCTTTTATTTTTGGAATTGGGATTACTGTAGATAACTTCAATAAGGACGGAATCTGTCCAGTTTCTAAAGAAGTATTTATGATGTTCAGAAGTGGCCCTTCTATATTACTGTAGATATTTTTTAAAAATTCAGGTGTTAGTTCATCTGGACTTCCTTTGTTGGGCAATGAAAATACAGTTTCCCTTAACTCTATGTTCTTGCAGACTGGACTTATTTATACTTGGTGTCGTTTCTGGTCCTATATTCGTTTTGTCAATACCATGTATTATATTATTAATACTTTCCACAAAATAAATATTCAAATTATCTGCAATTTCTTTTGAATTAATAAAAACGCTATTATTGATTTCCAGTTTAGTAATATTTTATTTATTGCAGAAATTAATTGGATTAATGTTTGCCACATTTGCTTAGCATTATTTTTTGATAAATCTATTTTGTTTTGATAATATTTTTTTCTTTCCTCTCTGATAACTGACACCACCTTATTTCTACATTGTTTGTAACTCAATCTATTATCTGCCGATTTATTTATTTTTAATTTTTTATAACTTTTGTCCCTATCCTCAATTGCTTTTTCAACTCTGTCATTATACCATTCTTTAAACTTTGGTTTTATTACTTTTTCAAGTCGTGGAGCTATATCTTCTAATGCACCTTTAATATTATTATAAAATATATAATATTTAATATTTAAATCCCTAACTCTATAGTCCTATTTTATCTGTGATAATCTATTATTTAACACATCATAGTCTATCCTACCTCTTGTTTGAATAGTTAAGTTATCCTTCCTAACCCTTTTTATCTGAATATTTATACTTACAATAAAATTATTTGAGGGGTTTCCAAAACCTTACATTCCAATAGATTAAATTTTTTTAGTCAATACTAAATCAATTATGCTTCCACCCTGGTCATTAGGATGTGTTACTGTCTCAACCAGTTGGTGTAAACCTGTATCATTTACAATTTCTTTTAGTTTATTTGAGTATGTAGTTTGTGCCAACCAGTTAATGTTAAAATCACCCATTATTACAATAGGGTAACTACAATCAAGTAGACTTTCACACCATTGTTCAAAAAAATTCAAAAAATCAGAGGCACTGGCACTGGGAGAATGATACAAATTTCCCAAAATGTAATATTGTCCCATGTGAGCTACTTTTATTACAATAAACCAATAATTTTTTTGACACTGAAATCTGTCAACATTTAAAATGGTAATACAATCTTTTATATAAACTACAACGCCACCTGTGTGTCGATTCTCACTATCAACCCTTACAATTTGGTACCCTGTAATGTCAATTTCAAAATCCTCAATGTCTTCTGTCAGTCTTGTTTCTGCTAGGCAAATTATGAGTGGATTACACTTTAATATGAAGTTATATATTTCATCAAATCTTGACAAAAGACTTTGAGAATTCATTAGAATTATTGAACTGTTTATAAAAAATTGCTGTTTCCCTGGTCATTAACAATATTCATCTGTTTAACTGTATCATCCAAAACAATATTAATTTTTTTAGTGTAATGTATATTATGTATTGAAATGTTATTAATTAATTTCTGCAGTGCTTGTGCTATTATATATTTACCACTATATTTAATTTGTAGGCTGCTACTGAAAACAAAATATGAAGAATCAATTAAGGCATTAAAATGCAAATAGTACCCAGATTTTTCACAATAGCATATCTTTTGGAACATCATTTTATTATATTCGTTAATTAAGTCTGCAATACTAGCCACCACATCATCCAGCAGAGCATTTTGCTTAACCACTGATGAAACACTAAAATCTGCTTTTAGGTCCTTGTCCATTATTTGTCTGAAGTTCTTAGCCAAATTATCTCCTAGA
This sequence comes from Kuschelorhynchus macadamiae, assembly GCA_030620095.1. Lineage (NCBI taxonomy): Eukaryota > Metazoa > Arthropoda > Insecta > Coleoptera > Curculionidae > Kuschelorhynchus > Kuschelorhynchus macadamiae. Next base: position 1,397,978 of record JAUTXW010000066.1, on the reverse strand, counting down.
ATAAGTATTTTATTTTTAGGTTTGGGAATTTTTACACCACAATGGCCTGAAAATTTTTTGGCCTGTTTTTAAAGTCCTTTAGAAGTTGAAACTGTGTCTCCAGAGATTTGCTTGTTCAACTGCATGACTTCTTGTCTATACATATCCCTCTCAGCTTCCAAAACCTTAATAGAAGTTAACATTTCTGTATTCATTTGTTTGAGCTCCTGTATTTCTGATTTTAATCTGGAACACTCCTTTTCAGGTGAGGCTGTATTACTTGAACTGTTGTTGATGTTCATATCCATAGGCACAACAAAGGAGGCATTTTTACTTTTTGCATCAAATAACATTTGTCATAGAATCATTTTCAGCCTCTATATTTCTGATACTATCTAACTCTTATATATCACTGGCCAAGGAGGCATTTAGTTTATTTAAATTATCAAGTTGAGACATATTTTTCTTTTCTGCGTCAAATACTTCTTCTTCAAATAAACGGCTGTTATGCTTTATCCTGTCTATATGTCTATTTTTGTCTTTGATTTCATTCTAAAGAGAGGCGATTTGCTCAATGTAAGCCTTTTCCTGGTCTTGATGATTATTATAGCTCACAAGAAACAAGAACAAAGAATTTTGTAACCCCCCAAATTTACGATTCCCGAAATCCGTTCCATACAACTGGGATGGAATATCGCATTACATAGGATGCAACAGTATTTCTGAAAGTCTTTATTTTTGCAGCACTTAAATTGTCGTTGCATTTTACTTTATAGTTCATAAAAATATTTTAACGTCTCCCTATGCTAAAACTCCCCGATCGGAATTGAAATCCTTATCAGTTGGCGATAAAAACTTCAAAAATGTGCATCTATTATAGGTTTTTTACTGATGGTATTTAAATTAAATCAAATCGTCACACTTTTGCAGGCATTTTTCACTTTTACTGGATCACTGTTAGTCATTATACAACACCAATTAGTTCATTGCATAGCACAGAGTCTTCCCTAAATTACAAGACTAGACACATATATATTATTTTTCACTAACAACGTAAAAAACACGAAAATATCGGAACAGATCTTTACTAGTTGTTTTCAACACTTTCACACTTAGGAAGATTTGATAAATAAAATAAAATAAGATAAATGGTTAAAAATGTATCCCTATCGCCTTTTCTCCCAAACACCATAACAGCCGATTTTGCAGAGTTAAGCTGTAAACAGTGGCTATTAGAAAATTCCCACAGATTATGTAGATCCAAGTTTATAGCGGAAACTGTTTGTAAGCTCTTGAAGGGAGAAAACGAAAGGTATATTTGTGTGTCATCGGCATAATAATGTTGATGACACGACATAAATACACTAGGAAAATTTGAGGTGTATATGGAAAAGAGCAGTGGTCCCAAAATGGATCCTTGAGGGACACCCGATGTAATATTAAGAAAACTAGAAAATATTCCATCATAGTAAACTGTTTGGGACCTGTTTTCAAGAAAGTTTGAGATAAGAGTGCATGCGTCTTCGCCTACACCATAAAAGCTTAAAATAGACAACACAACCTTATGATTTAAAGTACCGAAAGCTTTGCTGTAGTCTAACATTATCAATACTGTAAGGTTGTTTTTATCAGTAGCAGAAATGATATTATCTGTGATCACTGACAAAGCGGAACAAGAGCTATGTCCAGTTCTGAAACCGGGCTGCGTTACTGGGAGAACTGACTGAGATTTTACATGATATTGAAGTTGAATTTCCATTGCTTTTTCTAAGATTTTTGTAGGACTCGAAACTTTTGGTATTGGCATAACACGGGCTTTTTTCCATTCGGCTGGAAATACGGAGTTCTTCAAACAAAAATTTATAACGTGTGTTATGTAAGGCAGTTTAAATGGAAGGTACAAATTTATAGTTAAGATGTTAATTCCGTCCAACCCTGCAGCTTTTGCTTTAATATTCGTTATTATTTTAAGAATTTCGATTTGGGAACCCCGTGAAAAATTAAATATGTTATGTTAGATGGCGGCCAAATAAAATTTTAAAAAAATCAACGTAAAAGAATCTTTTCAATTGATTTTAAATTTTGCAGAAATATTAAATGGGAAAATGAGATAAACTGGTACGAATTCAACATGGCGTAACAAAATGGCGGTATGTGTCAATGTAAAAACTACTTATTGAATTTAGTTTATTATGCCCAAAAGTCAAGTGTGGCATAGGTAGAAAGAAACTGGTAAAATATTGGTAGTAATCCAATATGATGGAACAAAATAGCGCCCAACAGAAATGTTTGAAAAGGCAGTATACGCAATACATATACAGGGTGGCCCATCGAAAACGTACCGCAAGGCATAACGGCCAGGGTAATTTTTTTTTCAAAAAATCCAAAAACACGTCAATTTTGTTTGTGAGGGGGACAACTTTTGCCCTTAAAATGATCGCAAAATTTTCAACCCTCTAAGCGGGGGTGTCATCCCCCAAACTTTTTCAAATGGGAGGAGGGGTCAAGTGGTACCGCAATGAAAAGGGCTTTCTATTCTCTATACATTCCCGCTTTGGTTTTGAAAATCGGTCAAGTCATTTAGAAAATATGAAGGATTGAAATTTGAAAAATACATTTTTCAAAAAACGCATAAATTGAATTAAATAAAAAAAAACTTACCGTATTAATGAAGCAAATGCTGAAAATGTTGCCCGTCGACCTCCATACAGTAATACAAATTAGCTTCAAATCGTTCTCGAACATTCTGAAGAACTTGAGGGGTCACTTCGCGACAAACGTCAATAATTCGTGTTCGCAGATCTTCTAATGAGGCAAGTGGAGTGCTATACACTTTACTTTTTATGTGTCCCCATAGAAAAAAGTCTAAAGGAGTCAAGTCGGGTGACCGGGGAGGCCACTCAATGGCACCCCTTCGTCCTATCCACCGCCCGGGAAAGTTAGTGTTTAAATAATTACGCACATTTTGAGAGTAATGTGGAGGTGCACCGTCTTGTTGAAATATCAGTTCCGCTTCAACGTATCCAGGATTATTTTCGATGATGTCAGTTAGGGCTGGGTCGATGGTATTTTCCAGTAAATCTAAGTACATATCACCTGTTAGAGTTCCAGGAAGAAAAAAAGGACCCACAATAGAATTTCCAAAAATACCAGCCCACACGTTCAATTTCTGAGGATGTTGTGTGTGCACCTCGTGAAATACCCTGGGGTTGTTCTCAGCCCAGTACCGACAGTTATGCCGATTAACTACACCGTTCAAAAAGAAAGTGCACTCATCCGAAAAACACACATTGAATAGAAAATTATTATTATTGGCCACTCGTTCACTAATAGTTTCACAAAATTGCAAGCGGCGATCAAAATCGTCTTCGTTGAGTTCTTGTAGCAACTGAATTTTATACGGGTGGAAATGGTGTTTTTTCAATATTCTTTGGACACTTGTACGATTCACGCCGGTCTCATTGGCTAATTTTCTTGTACTCAGCGTACTATCCATGGCAACTTGGCCCAATACAAAGACCTCCATAGCTTCATTTACTACAGGATTTTCCATCTGCCTCTTTTTATTCATAAGGGATCCAGTTTCGCGAAATTTTGCTACTAACTCGCGAACAATTTTGCCGGAAAGGTGTTTTTCAGGATGTCGTTCATTAAATATCTGCGCAACCCGATTGCCACATTCATTATTTTTAAAATAAAGTTCGATTATTTCCACTTTTTCTGCAAGTGAGTACACCATAATTATTGATAAAAAATTTAATGATATTGAGAAATTTAAACGCACAAGTTACAGAACAGCTATCTAGCAACTACCGCACCTGATCGTTGTGGCATGTCAAATCACTAAAATCAGCAGTAAACATCTAAAATAACAGGACAAAAATAGCGAATTGGTCGAAGGAATTTATCCTTATCATTTACTCTGATAATTTGTAAATAAACATTTTAAATTTCAATCCTTCATATTTTCTAAATGACTTGACCGATTTTCAGTGGCGGCTCGTGGTGTTTAGGCTAGGGTAGGCGACAACCACAATAATTTCAAGAATAATGACGTTATAAGAAAACGTTAAGCCGCGTACACACTTAGCTGACAACTAAGTTTTATAAATTAAATTTATCCGCCTATCTTTTAAAAGGGCGAATTTACTTATTATGACATCCGTAAAGTTATGAGCCTTCTGTAAGGAGCAGAACAACTCTTTTTCTATTGAAATTAGCGCAAGTGACGATAAACGTTCATTTTTTATTGTATTGCGAGAATACGTTTTTATTCGCTTTAAACAAGAGAAATGTCTTTCCACTGAAGTACTTGTAATAGGTATGGTAGCAATTAACGCAAAAAGTTTGTAACTTTCAGGAAATATTTCTTGAAGTTCATTTTTTACGAAATGTTTTAAAATTGCCTCGACGCTCAGCAATGCAAATTGTTCATCGAGATATATTACACTAAGCTCATTAATTAATTTTTGTTTGTCAAAGAAATTTTTATAAAAGTTGGTCACATTCGTCACAAATTCAAGCGGAAAATTTTTGCTATATTCTTCAAATTTTGAGGAATCCGCTAAAGAAAAATATAATAACTGAGACATATCTGCAAACCTAACTTCTATTTGAGTCACAATATTGTCAATTATCTCATAAAATAAAATGCGTAAAGAACTTTGCTCATCGCCTTTAATGGTGTCCGATAACTTAATTCTTTTTGACAATTGCCCTGAGTCCCTATTATTAAAAATCCTTGTTTGGGCTTGTTCAAATATTGTATTAAACATTGTCTCATTTCTCAATAACTTGATACGATCTCTTGCCATAAATATTTGCTTTTTACAATAGGTGATGTCCAATGATTTTTTCTGTAGAATGTTGAAAAGGGGGTCAGTTATGTCAAAAATATGTTTATACACAGCGGTAAGAAACGAAAATTCTAAATCGTTCATAAATTTAAGATATCCCTTGGCCCCGTTTATTGACTCAGCCGATGATGATTGGTCGTCAATAATTTTAGAAAAAACTAATTTTAGGCCTTCCCATTCAGAGTGCAAGATTTGAATGATTTTAGAACGGGAAACCCACCTGGCGTCTGAACTGGAAGAAATCCTCTTTCCTATCGTCGAATCTAAAGTAAATGTCCGTTTTGCAGACTGATGAAAAAATCCGGGAATCGAGGACGCACTTGCGAAAAAAATTCGGCAATTTTTTATATTTTTTGAACCAGTTTGTAAAACCAAATTCAATCTGTGCGCACTACAATGCGTAAACAAAGCAAAAGGAGCATCATCTTTAACTTTTTTTTGCAAACCATTCAATGTACCTGCCATCACACTAGCACCATCGTAGCATTGCCCAACTAATTTTGTTTTATAATCGAAATTGCCTATGACTGTAACAATTAATCCATACATTGCGTCCGCTGTTCTGTCTTCGCTAACGTCATGAAAACCCAAGAAACTTTCTTTGATTTCACCGTATTTATTAACGTACCGAATTGAAATCGCACATTGGGACTTCTCAGAAATATCCGTAGTATCGTCAGCTTGCACTGCAAAAAACAACGACTCTTTTATCTCGCTATGAATTGTATCTGCAAGGTAATCGGAAATACAGGATATCAAATCATTCTGGATAGTTTTTGATAAATCAGAAAAAATATTTCCAATTTTTTTTAAATGTTGTTGTATTTCGTTATCACGTTTAATTAACAGATTAAAAGTTTCCCGAAAATTTCCCGCACTAACGGAATCGCTTTTTTCATTATGGCCTCTGAAAGATAATTCTTGCTTTGCTAGGTGACACGTAACATCGACCAAATAGCTCATTAGAAGTCTGTTTTTTCTCACCTCCTCATTATAAAAACCAAAGCGGGAATGTATAGATAATAGAAAGCCCTTTTCATTGCGGTACCACTTGACCCCTCTTCCCATTTGAAAAAGTTTGGGGGATGACACCCCCGCTTAGAGGGTTGAAAATTTTGCGATCATTTTAAGGGCAAAAATTGTCCCCCTCACAAACAAAATTGACGTGTTTTTGGATTTTTTGAAAAAAAAATTACCCTGGCCGTTATGCCTTGCGGTACGTTTTCGATGAATGTTTACATTTCGTAAAAACGCACTTAATTCATTTGGCCACCCTGTATACTGTGACTATGTACTGAACTTGATTCACACTTGACTATTCTTACCAAATGGAAAAGAATCATAATAAGGGAAGTTCCGAGTAAAAGAAGTTTACCGATTTTTGTAGATTGTATTGGTTCTGTTAATGCGTAAAATGCACTCCTGCTAGTTGAGAAGCGTGGACAAGGATTCACAACCACGTTTCAATCATGTGAAGCCAGTATTACAATGAAAATTTCAGACCAGTACTTTTTAACCGACCAAAATGGGTTATTTTGACAGGTCACCATGACAACGCATGTATTTTAATGGACAATTTCTCCCTCTACGGTAAGTAACCAACAGCGAATTATAGTGGACATTTTTTGATAAAATGACCGAATAATTTTTTTGCCAATTTCTTTATTTAAACGTGTTTACATTTCGTAAAAACGCACTTAATTCATTTGAAAATTAAAATTTTGATATGTACATCTCACTTACATAATTAAAGGGTTTTTTTTTCTATAAAGTGCGGGACACGAAAGAAAACCGGGCGGAATCAATCAGTTTAGAAAGGTAGGCCAAGAAATTTCTTTAAACCAGTGGTATCCCGTCGTTTTTTAAATAATAGGGCACTCTTTTTGACTATACGCACTTCAGATAATTAAAAAATGTAACTATGCTTAATGAACCTTTATCTATATTTGTCTGTTTTCTTTCCTGTACCGCACTTCTATATCTCGTTTGTGTTGGAAAAACGGCGAACTTTCGAATTTTAAAATGATTTAATTTTGATTTTTCTTGATCGATTTACCTATAAATATATTTTTTCTTGATTTCTGTCATTAACGGTTCCCGGGCTACTGCCTACGTTCACTATTATTGGACCACCCAGTATAGTGATACACGGTTCACAAGTCCAGATTTTACAACCGCAGCCAGCATCAGATGCAGTGAACGAGATTTATCAAAATTTTAATTTATGCAGTTCGACTTTGGGCTACTCGGGTATGCCAAAAGTGGCCGTCTGTCTCGGTTTATCATATTACTTTATACAGGGGCCGTCATTGTGAAGTACTATACAGGGCGTTTCCTAATTGCGTGCTGACGTTAAAGGGAGCGTTTTTATTTCCTAAAAGTCTTAACTGCGATACAGGATGGTAAACTTTAAAAAGAAAACATTTTTTTCATCCCAATTGTGACGCTATTGTAGATAACTACATGAAATTTGATACATGTCTTCCATGCTTTAAGGAGCATACGGATTTACCTAGGTTAATTACATATGCACGCCACTGGTAGAAATTTCAAAAATTGATTGTTTATAAAAAATGCCCTTTTATAAAAGACGTGTATCAAATTTCACACGGTTATTTATCTATAATAGCATCAGAATTAGGATTTAAAAAAATGTTTTTTTAAAACCCTGTATCTCCAAAGTTAAGACTTTTAGGTTCATATTTTTAGGAACGTATGTGTGTGCTTGATTAGCTATATATCCAATACATTCCTTTTTTATATGAACTGTGAGAGTTTATTGAAACACTGTTAAAACGAAATAAAATAAGTCTATTGAACTAGAACAACAAAATTCACATCCGACTTCTTCCAAGTCCAAAAAACAGAGTCCTCCTCTAATATTAATACATATTTCAAGAAACATAAAGTTCCACCCCCTGTGCCAAAATTCCTCGCTTTGATTGGTCCTATTCGTTGGCAAAAGGGGTTTTTTTCTATCTTCGTAAACTTTCCCATAGTCAAAATAAAAACATTCATTACAGATAGTAAAATGGGAATTTGGAGAAAGCTTTACTAAGAAGGGTCGTTTCGGTATTTTCCTATCATAAACCCTAAATGCAATAAACAGTTCATCGGTGATGGTTCCTATTATCGAACGTGCAACAACATAAAATCGTACAAAGAAGTGTTGTAAAAATAAAAATTAACGGATAGCATACAAGAACCTTAAAACTAAATTAGACTCTAAATGCCGATGAAATTCCCACAATTATGTACAGAAAACTAAGTACCTACAAATTGTTACATTTCTCAATAGCAATAGATAATTAGCCTAGATTAAAAAAAATAAATGTACAGTATGTTATGCAGTAACAATGAAAAGAAAAACAAATATATACAGTGTGATATGCGCAAATTTTAACTTTGGCAGACAAATGTGGAAGACATTCAGTCGCCACATTAAACTTTTTTTTAAAAAGGTCCAAAAATCACCCCCCTTTAACATTAGCACGCATTTAGGAAACCCCTGTATAGTACTTCACAATGACGCCCCCTGTACAAAGTAATATGACAGACGGAGACAAATGGTCACTTTTGGCATATCCGAATAGCCCAAAGTCCCACTGCATAAGTTAAAATATTGATAAATCTTGTTCACTGGAATCAGTGCTGGCTCCTCTACTATAACTACTTTGATGTGTTCATTTTGGAAAAATATCAGTTCTGTAGTTTTTCAAATATTAATTGCGATATTAGAAATTTTTTGACACCCGGTATTGAACAGATAATTAATTATTTTGAAGCAGTTTATTAACAGCTACTTTATGAAAAATTTTAGAAAATTATGAAAAAAAACTAAGCCATTTTTGAGATTGACGGCTGTGATTCTAATGGTTCGATTCCTTCTAAATCGTTGTCTTTCTCTGAAAATGATGAGGTTTCGCCGTCACTACTTGAAGATCCCAGTGTGATAACTAAATCATCAATTAGCGTTTCAATTTTGCCATCTGCTTCTCTGTATTAATCTTCAATAGAACGAACATGTTTAACATACGATTTCCAATTTTCAGCCGATATTGAGTCAATCACTTCTAATGTTATTTTATTTAAATCTTGAATTGAAAGTTCATCGGTGTTGCGTTGTCGAATATATTTTTTACTCCTGCCCATGCAATTTCAATAGGGTCAATTTTATACTTTTTTCTTAGGCTTGTTGGCTGATATATATAATTGATATTTTTTCCATGTTGGATCACATACAAGATTATTTGTTGAACATATTTTCAGAAATATTTCCATTCTCGGACAATGTTTTTAATATATTACAAACTAAAACAAATGATATTGCTGTTTGCCTAAAAAAAGTGGATGATTTTAAGTCCATGTTAAGCCAAAAAGGAGATTACTTTGACCTATTTTGGGAGAAAACGATGACGTTAAATGTAGAGCCGCAAGCCAAGCGTCTTCGAACAGACAAGGTTGGAGATGTTCAAACATCATACAGACCCCTCTTGTATGAAATAATCGATCAGATTCAGCAACAAATAAACTATAGATTTAACGGTTTAAATGATTTTAAATTCCTCGAGCTCTGCAATTTTGACGCATTTAAAGGAAAAACTTTTCCAGAAGATGCGTTTAAATCTCTTCTTCTTCATTATGGCCAGTTCTTCGACCGAGTATTACTGCGATCTGAACTAAAAGTGATTTACGAAACTGATGATATTAGCTTAAAAAATAACGCTAAAGAACTAATGCAATTTTTAAAAGGCAAGGAGCTGGAAGATGCCCACACCCAAGTGTCGAAATTGTGTGAATTAGTATTGACAATACCTGCCACAAGTTCATCAGTAAAACGCAATTTTTCAACGCTTAAACGTATAAACAATTTGGTTTATTTACAATTATATTACAACTAGGTAAGTTTATATTAAAATATTGTATATGCCACGCGATTCAAAAACTACGTTAACTATTAAGTGAAAAATTAGTTCTCTGTTGTACATTTGGCTGGCTAAATTGAATCGGAAGGAAAAACGAACTAATTTAAAACTAAATTGAAAATCTAAACTGAAAAATTTTGTAATGGGATTTAATTAATTCACCTTTTGCAGTATTTTGAGAAAATAAATTATAAATTGTATATGCGTGCAAAGCAATTATTGAAGATTTAATCAAACATTGGCCCATATAGTTTCCATCGATATGCAAAGTTTTACCAATTCACTAGTTGTCAACATCTCTGTCTCTCTCTCTCTCTCTCTCTCTTTCTCTCTCTATCCCTCTCTTTATCTCTCTCTGAAGCAGTTCCTTCCACGTTCTTTCTCGTCACTCACGAGTTTTCTCAGTATTTTCATTTAGTTTATCATTAACATAATTGCTCAACCGGCAATACTTTGACAAATATTAAATAGGATATTTGATTTTTGCATTTCTTTAGGCAGGCAGACGATCTAGAAACGTAAACCGTGGGTGCTTTAAAAGAACTTTCACAGAACTGCAACTAAAAAAAATCGGCAAATTATCTTTATCCAGAAAATCCCGCGTTATGAATTTCCTTTTACTAAGAATAGTTAAAAATTTGACCTAATTTAGTTCTGCACATAGTCATTTAGCTAACTGTCTTTTCGAGACATTTTTGTTTGGTGTAATTTGTTCCACCATATCGGAATCGTACCAATATTTTACCGGTTTCTAACTATGCCACACTTATTTTTTTGGGCTTGATTTATAATAAATTAAATAAGTAACAGCAGTTATTCTTGTATCACATTCAATTCTACTGCAAGATATTAAGACAATTGAATAAGAAGATTTTTTAAATTGATTTTTTAGATATTTTACGATTTTTTTAAATAATTTATTCGGCCGCCATTTTTTTTCTGTATTAAATTCGTGCCAAGATAAGTTGATTCTTATGAATAACTTGATTTTTGTGCAAAATTTGAGGTAAACTGGATAATTTGTTTTTTAGTATAGTCAAAAGCAGTGTTATCGTACGGGTCATACGATTTATCAACGACAAACTTTTTAAGTTTGTTTTTCTTTTATTACATGTAATCATATTCTCCGCATAAGATCCGGAAGATGAATAAGATAGACCTATGATATTTTCATATGAAAAAAGAGGATAAACATATAAATACCAGCAGTTACAAAAATCTTTGAGCGATGTCACTTCAAAGTCAGATTGACAAATCAGTGACAAAATGAGTAAGAGAAAACAATTTTCGGGTTTTTTGCATCCACAAGCGAAAGAAATGGTATTACATCTAATAAAATATTACGAAAATGAAAATTCACTGGCCAATATCCAGGAGACAGTAGCAAAAGCTTTGGGAATCGGTATAAGGACTGTGCAGAAAATTGTGCATAAAAAAAAGCATTATTTACTACCGAAGAAGATTAAGAAATGTACACGAAAAAAGCCAAAGACAGAAGACTTAAGTGACAATGTAAAAATGGATGCTTGTAATGCCATTTACGATTTATACACATCAAAAACTAATATAATCCTTCAAGTTTTACAAGAAGCTTTAAAAAATCGAGGCATATTGGAAATTGGACTAGAATCGTTGTCCAAATTAAGAAAAAAGTTGGGTTTTCGATACAAAAGGATTGTAATCGAAGATTTTTATGCGAGTTGCCACATATAGCAAGTCAGCGTATCCAGTTTTTAAAGAAATACTCGGAAAATGTTATTTCAAAATTTAGTAAAGTTGTATTTTTAAACGAGAATTGGATATTTTCTAATGGAGGTGGTTCGAAATCTTGGCAAGACGAGTCTGTAAAAAGTATCAAGAGAAAAAAGGGATGTGGGACGGGAAAACGGTTCATCATTTTGCATGCAGGTTCTTCAACAGGATTTCTCCCAGGTGCAAGTTTACTGTTTTCTTCAACATCCAAAAGTATTGACTACCATGATAATATGAACTGTATACTGTTTGAAAAGTGGTTAAAAGAATAACTGATTCCAAATTTAGATGCTCCATCTTTAATCATTCTGGACAATGCATCTTATCATTCAAGAATCTTAAATAAACAACCTACTTCATCCTAGAAGAAAAGTGATATTTATGACTGGCTAATAAAAGAAAAACAAAATCTTTTAGCCAATACGCTGAAATTAGAACTTCTTTTAGTGGCAAAATCTATTAAAAAACCAACAATATATGCGTAGATGAAATATTACGGCAAAATAAGACGACTGCCGCCATACCATTGCCAGTTTAACGCAATAGAATTAATATGGGCTGGGGCAAAATCATATTACGAAAAATACGTGAACGATGGTCTTACATCAGATGAAGTGCAAATTGTTTGGCAAGATTCATTAAATTATATTACGCCGGAGTGCTGGAAGAAATCTGTGGAACATACGGAAAAATTAATATGGGATTGGTGGAATCGAGAACGAGTTCTAGATGTCGAAATAGCACCAGTGATCATTGTGCCATTTGAGGACGACTCAGAAGATGAGGACTTTTTAAGTGATGATGATATTTTTTAGTCTGTAATATTAAAAAGTTTCTGAAGGATTCCTAATCTTCTTCGGAAATAAATTATGTTTTTTTTTATGCACAAGTTTCTATACATTCCTTATACCGATTCTCAGAGCTTTTGCCACTCTGCTGTGGATATTAGCCAGTGAATTTTAATTGCTTTTTTTGCCTACTTTTTTAGTACATTTGTAATTTTGTAGGCAATAAATAAATAATTATAGGATACTTGTTCCAATTTTAAAGCGTGTTTAAAATAAATAAATTTTTTTATTAATTACAAGACAAAACTTGATATATAAAAATCTGAAGATGCCGCGAACAGACAGACTGACGGACAGACATACCTATAGAATATGTTTTCCGGCATCTAGGGACCCTTAAACATAAACATCTAAAAAAATCTCACGAGAGAAGAAATAACTAATTATCTTGTGTTTTTAACAAAAGTGTATAATATTTTTGCAAAATAAATTTTTTTTTCTTATCACAATACAAAAAAAAACAAGTTTTCTTTGCACAGGGGTGGCCCGCATTTAAATAAATGACACTGTATAAGTGGTTGGATTCTTAGGTCAAGCGGGGCTTATAATTTTTGATGATTGATAAAAAAAAATCTCACTTTCATTAAGTGGCTGTATAAACAGAACATATCCAGATTGTTCCACTGATTCGAACCGCCTTTCGACTTTATTAAGGCCCTTGCCATTTTGTGTATTTTTGTTTTTACCAACCAAAAAATTTTAACCAAATACATATTTAGCGAATTTTCTTATTTAGTCCCTCGGCATTTAATAGCTCGATAAAAGATTTAATAGCTCGATAAAAGAATGACACAACATTTTGGTATCCACTGTGTTTTCTGATTTGATTCATAATGTTGGTGACCTTTGGAACAGCACGATAAGATCGCCTTTGACTATAGTACATTTTTTAACAACTCCCTAAGCCACCATTTTGTTCCGTTATATTTGATTTACACCAAAATATTACTAGATCATCCCGTCAGAACCCTTAATTTTTGTCCAAAATTTGAAGTCAATCGGGTAAGTAGTTTTTTGCTACGTTTTTTTCTACTAGTAAAAAATTTAAAAACATTTTTTTGGCATCTGGGGACGCTAAAAAAAAGATATTTAAAACCTGAAATTTTTTTCACAATTGCAACCATTTCATTTGTCCGCCACTTTATTCCGCCATCTTGAATTTGTACCACAATCAAGTTTTACCAGTTCATCAATAATTTATTATTACACAAAAGTTGAATCAAACTTTAAAGTAGTTTTTCAGGTTGAATTTTTAAATATTTTATTGAGCTGCCATTTTGTTCCTTGGTAGTTTTTAGCTACGCGGGAAACAGGTAGACAGAATCGGACAATTGAGAAATCATGTTTTCCGGCACCTAGGAACCCCAAAACGTGAAGATCTGAAAAAATCTCGGAGGGAGATTTTTTCGCGATTACAATACTCCCCTTTTACGAGGCAAGTAAAAATCAGCCCTGGACATTTTGATATATGAGACTAGAAAACTATCTATAGAATCTGAAACATTTAAAACACGTCGCCCATTTAGTTTAAAATACTTTGAGCTAAACAATATGCAAATATTCGAAAAATTTAGCCCGGAATCATTTTCATTGCAGTGGAGCAAGAATTCTAATTTAAATCTCGTTAATGTAATAGCATGCCTGAATATATTTCGTTGAAACTTATTCAGCAGAAGCTTCCGTCGCCGGACTATAAATGAAAATGCATATTAAAGTTTGTAACGTCATAGCCAAGAAGTCTGGTGTTGCTATATGCACTTCAGAAAAAGGAAAACTGTTACCGCGGTGTACAGGGTTAACCAATAAAGACAACAGGACCTCTTTCAGCTAAAATACTATGTTTAGGGGAGACCGGGTCTGGTTGTCACACTTTAGACATATGCCTATTTTTTAGGATCTTCTTATAATATAAACCCTTATGTGTATATGTCTTTTGAAAGTACATTTATTAGGCTTCATTCACCATAGTCAAATTACTAACTACTACGCAATTTACCTTGCAAAAAATTATATAAATGTAATATAATTTTGTGACAACCAACACCTTCTTCGGACTGGTTGTCACAGCACATGGGGTAAGTTGTCACATACGTGTTTTAGACTAATTATAAACAAAAAAACATTATCGGTATTCAAAAATATGTATTTAAGAAAAGTAACATATATATTATCGCAAATCAGGGAATATAGAAAAATAGAGAATGAAGTGGGTGTAATCAAGTCTCGGGTTCAAACGATTTTAAAGAAACATAAGTATAAACCTTATAAAGTCAGAGTTGTGCAAAATCTACATCCTGGAGATGCAGAACGACGTATTGATTTTTGCCAGTGGTATTTTCAAAAAATTAATACTGACCAAAATTTTGGAAGGGCGGTTATATGGTCGGACGAATCGTATATAAGTAGTGCTGGAATATTTAATAGGCACAATACAAGACACTGGTCACCTGAAAAATCAACATTTGATATTTCCACGCGAGCAACAAGGAATATTTGGCTTTAATGTCGCTTGTTTCGTACTAGGAACCAAAATAAAATTTCATATTTTTGAAGGTCTCACTGCTAATCGCTACCTTGAAATATTGCAAAATATATTGCCAGAAATCATAGAAGATGTCACTTTAGCACATGTGAATCAAATATATTTCCAACAAGACGGAGATCCAGCACATGACTCCCAAATTGTGAGGCGGTATTTAGAAGAGAACTTCCCCGAACGCTGGATTGGAACGCACGGACCTGTCCGATGGCCTCCTATAACTATATATTTTTGAAAAGCTCATAATAAGACGAATAGGACTACGTAGAAATATACAGGGTGTCCCATTTAAAAAAACGTAACTTTGGGTCATGTATCAAAAACGACGGCCCCGAGTAAAAATCTATACACGCCACTGGATTCTACGTAAAAACCTCTATAAGAGCCAGTTTTTACCTTTTCGATACGTTAAAAGATAACCGAGATACGAGGGGTGTCCCAAAACGCAATTTTTTCAATTTGGCCCTGTATCTCCGAAACCAGGCGGGCTATCGAAAATCTCGGTTATCTTTTACGGCAGCTTGAGTTTGACAAAAAAGTGGCACGGTGTCGCGAAAACCTCAACCCTAAATATTTGCAAATAACGGAGATACCTTACATTTACAACCAAAATTGGACACCCTGTACACAAATTAGAGAAGCCTGCAATGGAATTAGCATACGTGAATTAAGGAGAGTAGCTAAACATTGCAAGATAATTGAAAAATGTATAAGAGTTGGAGGCGACTTAGTAGAAAAAGGACATATTCGATAACGTTTATATTTAGTAAATGTGTTTAAATTCACATTCTATTTTCTGTTAAATAAATAATAGTGTTTTATGTATTTTTAAGATTTTTTTTTTATTTCACAGCAGTTTATTTAAAAATAGTGCATCAAAACTCGATCTGTACAGAGTATGATACATAATTATTCACAGTTAAAAAAACTAATTTTGATGTAAAATTTGGTATAGTGACTTAAAATTAAAATCTAAACAACTTTTTCTTATGAATGTTTTTTTAACTTAATCGCGAAGCAAAATATGGAAAATTTGGTCTACTAACAGGGTCGTAGTAGGCAGGGTTTTGATGCAAGAATGAATTTCGCGTAAAAGGCTCGCCTACTGAGACCCTGCAAATAGTCAAATTTTCTATAGTTGCTTTGTTTCACGATAAAGATATTAAAAAAGTCATTAGAAGACGTTGTTCAAAATGTACTGCTTACAAAACATACGAAACTTACTTATCCAAATTTTTACAAAATTTGATTAATTATTGATCAGTACCTATAGAGGTCGTAGACCATGATGACTTGTTTTGATTTGCTTCTTAGATACGTGCATCGTATATTTTTCTCTAAATTACTATTTAACGATTTTTAGCACACTACCATTCCGTAAAAAAGTTTATTCAAATAAAGCGGCTTCAGTTTCGTGATGAATATGCTTTCGCTTAATCGCATTGTTTGCCTTACGTTAAACTCTTGTGCTACTTTTCTGCACCAAAAAGCTTAATTATTTTGATTTTTTCTGTTAAACTTAAATGCTGTCATTTTCCTTGTTATTTGTTTGATTTTAGGGCAGTCTTGTTAAATCTAACGGTCTAGGTAAAAATGGAAAGAAAAAAGCCAGCATTATACCGGGTCTGATCCGTAATTATCCAAATTTTGTGAAAAAGTAAAAATGCGAATTTATCGCTGAAACTTGGTATAGTAGGTTAGAATTACATTTGGAACAAGTTTTTCCAATGACTTTTTTTGATGTCTCTATCGCGAAGCAAAATACGGAAAATTGGGACTACTTGCAAGGTCCTAGTAGGCGGGGTTTTTAAACGAAATTGGACCGTAATATGTTGAAAGATTTATCTTGTCAAGTTCTACTACTGTGCAAAATTTCAAATCATTAGCTATAAAACGAAAGAAAATATGGACTTGTCTTCATCTTATATGTGACACACTGTATATTTTCGGAGCATTTATATTTTTTATTAGAAAAATCTGTTAATTTAAAAAATCGACGAAATAAAACTTTTATTCAGTTTACTTTAAATTTTGCAGAAAAATTAAACGTGATAAAGGAATAACGTAACAAAATGGCGCCCAATAAAAATGTTTGAAGATACGGTATATGTGTTACTAAATGATTATATACTGAAGTAAATTGGGCTACAGTTTACTATTCCTAATTAAAAATAATATTTATAACCAGGGAAGTTCTTTTTACATTTTTTTGCTTTAAATTTTGCCATTATAGATCCGGTACTTTTACAAATCACCCTATGTAGACTAGTGACGTGCCGTGGGTCTAGGGGCGGGGGGGCAAGCGAAATTAAGGGCGGCATTGACCCAGATTAATCAGCTATATATTCCATCCCTCAAGATGGGTACCCACAGTAGTATTTAGGGGCCATGTGACATCGTAGTGTGTCACAAGATAACAAATCGTAAAATATATTAGGAATCCCATACATAATAAATATACGAATATCAAAACAAAAAATTTAATACATATACGTAATACAAATCCTTCGTGTGTAAATTAAAAATTATAGCGCCAAAGGTCTCGTTTTTACGGACTTGAGAGAAACAATAACTTCATCGAAATTAAGTTGTTTTGGCTGCTGGTACATCTTTGATAGTTATTGATCTTCGCAAGTCTACTAAAAGAGCGTTCAGCACCAGCGCTATTAGTGACTATTGTAAAAAAATTCTTAAAAGGTTACACAAAGATGGGTATGATGGTTCTAAATTATTGGAAATTAAGAAAGACAGATATTCTTGGTATGTTATGGCTTGCTTTTCCTTTACTTTACTTAGAAGAATGTTTATATTCATCGACTATAGATGTCCCGATGTCTTTATTATAAAATATTTGTAGATCCATAAGACTTTTTCGATTTTCATCATTATCTTCCAAATTAGTCCAATGTCTGAATAAAAACGTCTAAAGTTGTCTAAAATACTGACACTTTAAATTTGTCTTCAGGACTTTCATGTACATAATCGGGTTGAACCTCATCAAAAAACTTTCTGGACCTTCTAATACGATTATTAGCAAATGTGGTTGATGTACTACATTTCTCTGCAAGAGTAGTTGCACCTTTTTGAAATTTTGTAAAATTCTCATTATTTATAATACTCATTAGATCATTTTTTGTAGATACAATCATTGCTGCCGCTGCACATATATTCATATCAGCTGATTGCATATAATTTGATATAATATATTAATTTTCTGTAAAAGAGTTTTCCAAAAAGATAACAGAAATTTAAATTCGAAAGTTTCTATAATATTTAATATTCTCGATGCATCTGCTGTTTGTTGAGCTGTAACGTTTTTTAGTTCGCCGGTTAGAATTTTCTCACATGTTTCTTCAATGATATGAATATTAACATAGAATGATTTAACTGCTCTAGAATGACTTGACTTGCCTCCAAAGTTTGTGAGTGTTGTTCTTGGGATTTTCTGAAAAGATTTATTCGAGGAAAACTTTCTGTAAAAAAAACGTAAACCTTTTCTAATATACGAAGAACAACTTTACCTCAGGATTAGAACTTACTCTATCTATGAGAACGAGATTAAGGGCACAACAGTGTATATAGACAGCTTCTGGAACAATATTCTTAATTTTAGACTGAAGCCTATTTAAATGTACAGACATTACACTAGCTCCGTCATATCCCTGACCACGACAAAGTTTTATGTCAATATTAAGGTTCTTCAGTTCTTCAGTCACTGTAAGGAAATAAGTCTCAGCAGATCCATCAGGAATATCAGTAAATTTAAGAAACCTTTCTTCTGGTATACCAAATTTATTGACAAAGCAGGATACATATAACTGTTCCTTTTTATTATAGTCAAGCGTGGAATCTACGATAATAGAAAAATAATTGCCTGTTTAATATCATTTGCAATGTCAATTAGGACCCCAAGAGCCAGATGATTCAATAGCTCATTTTGTATTCGATTACTGGTATAATTCGAGACTTTGGATGCATTTTTTAAGTGACTTGCGAACATAACATCATATTTTTTCAAAAGATCGACAAGTTTCAAGAAATTCCCCTTATTTTTACTTGTATCTGACTCATCGTGGCCCCGTAAGGATAAACATTGCTTCGCAAGATACAATATTATATCTATCAACCGTTTTAAAGCTTCTCTATTCTTCAGAATTTCACTTTTTTCTAATTTCAACTGCTCCTGAATTACGGTAGAGTTTTGAAGTAAACGCAGTTTCATCACAACAAACTTGTTAGTAAGGGATCTATGTAATTTGCCTTCTTCGTGTTGCTTTATCTTTTCGGGTTCTTTTTTGAAATTTTTAAATCCTCGAAGTGCATCTGTCCAGACCGATTTATTAGAACCACTTAAAATCCAGCAGTTATGATAAAAGAGAAAATTTGCTCTAGGAGAATAAATAAGCCATGTCGAATGTTTCCATCCAGTTTATACCAACTAATTTAAAATCGGCTATTGTCAATTGTCGGAAACAATTTAAACCCATCGTTAAGACCTGGTTGACAGGGGCCTATAGACACCAGTTTTCGAATTAACTCAAAACCACATCTTTAAACAAGTATGGATCACTCTGATTTCAAATTTTTAGTAAGCGTTCGTCAATTCTTAACTGATTTTGTTTAAAAAATATGAACTTTGTGCTTACTAACTTTAACTCTAAAGATCCTCATATTTTAAACTCGAGAATTTGTACTAAGTAGCGTTTTGTACAAACTCCTATGAATTTCGAAAAATAAGTAGGTATCACATAATCTCAAACTACTCGAAAACCAAAATTATTCTACATAATAAAATATTCTACTATTTCAATATACAGAATGTACCCTCACCAGGATCGGCATTACTGCTACTACTACTCGTACTGGTGTAATCATCACTAGCAATTTCCTCTACCCTCCACTTTATTACTACTGTTTCCTATTTCCATATTTACAATTAAATCAGTATTCGAAGAACAACTTGAATCTTGTTCTCGATTTGTGGGTGTGGGTCTAGACAAAACCAAAACATTTAAATAAAATTTTTCACGTTATTGCATTCAAATAAAAGATTAAAAACAAAATAGGTACGCTTTCAATTTATTATATCAAAATTACTAACAATAATCATAAGGTAGGTACTTACTTCAATTTTTTTTGTAACAGAAATTTTTGTAGAATATTTTTATCATTTCTTTGTGCTAAACCAGCAGCAAGGAGCAACCTTTGTCGTTTCTCTCTGCGATACGCAGCTCCTGACTTTTTCATATTAGTTTTATTTAAATTGCTCATTTTAAGTACCAACTGTTCACGATTAATATTTTAAAAACAAAAGTCCACCAAAAATAAACGGTTTATAATAAGGAAACCTATACACTATACAGCAAATTTTACAATTTTGGCCAATTTTGCCGCGTGATGTATAAAATATAGGCATAAATAATGCTAGTTTGTATCGTTTTTAAACCTATAATATGCTTTTCTTAATTTTGGTATCGTTTTTTCTTCTTCTTCAGCTTTCATTCATCCATTCCTAGACATAGGTCTTTTCTAATTATTTCCATTCGGTTTTATTATGTGCCTTTTGTTGCCAGTTTCCTTTTTAATGTCCATCGTTCGTCTCGCTCTCACACTCAGGGATGAAAACCTGTTGTGAGGCGTATCATTTTAGAAAACCTTCAAATCTCGGAAACTTTTTAGGACATTGAACCTGATATGCATTTTTAGAGGAGACGTGGATCTCGAGATTTGTTTGAAACATTTTTCTGTACTACTTTCGATACCGAAGATATGGTACCGCAAAGTTGACCAAAAAAGTCAAGTTCGATGTAACGCGGTTGAGGTTGAGGTCGAAATTTTAATTTTTTTCCCAGGAAACTTTCTGGAACGATGGTTCTTCCGTGCTTACAGAACCCTACTGTTTTTAATCGACACGACGATTTCGTTTGATGACTACGAATTTTTTTCGTTCGAAAAAAGGGTGTTTTGGGGAACTTATATCTCAAACTGGGTGAGGCCTATCGAAATTTTCCAAGAGACGTTTTTCATAGGAAATATCTAAGAGAACAAAAACCTGAAGGCATCTCTGTCTGAAAAATGCCAAAGTTCTTCCAAAAAGTCTTAAAAATTAATTTCTTTTAGTCACTTCTAGTCAGAAAACTAATTAGAGAACCGGAAGCTGCTTAAAAACTACACAAACTGAACTATTTAGGAAGGGTCTGGATTATATACAGGAGGTGCACTAAATCAAATCAAATCAAATCAAATCAAATCAAATCAAATCAAAAAGTCTTTATTAGGCGGGGCTCAGCCAAGGCTGCTTAGGCCCAACCTGGAAATTATTACAAATCCACACAATATAGAAAATAATTTCTTAATAACTAAGTAAATTAACTTAATAAATTTTATATAACAATTATTTATGCAAATCTCCAACCTTACAATTATACAATTTAACGAGTACTAGAGACGTGAACTAAAAGCACTATATATTATTCATATAATATTCACGGATTTTTTTCTTAAAAGTGTCTATACTATGGTGGTGTGCAGAGGTTTATGTAATAAATTTGTAATTCTTCTGGAGCGTTCAAACATGTTATCAGCAAAATTTTTGATATAAGTAATTAGGCGTCCGAAAGTTAATTATTCGATATAAGAAACATGCGAAGTGAATATCCCGTCTTTGATACAGTTTTATTCAACCATGTTGAATATATGACGGCGTTATGTGCTCCCTCCTTTTGACACCAGTAGCAAATCCCATGCAAGTATTTTGCATGATTTGTATTCTATGTTGATCCTGTCTTAAAAGGCGGGGACCATAAACAGTGTCGCAATAATCAAAGAAAGACAAAATTATTGCCTCCGTCAACCATAATTTTGTTTTAGGGTCCAATACATACTTGAATTTGTATATAGCTTTTAGTCTTCCATACGTTGATTTTAATATATTAGTTACGTGCATACTAAAAGTTAAATTGTTATCAAAAGTTAGATCTAGATTTTTAGAATAACTTTCAAATTGTATGGGAAAGTAAGCCATTCTTCTTAGACCATAAATTAATTCTCTCTAAGTTGACATTAACTTCCGCAATATAAATAAGTTAATGACTTGGTGCGAATGATAGGTAAACCTGACAATCGTCTGCATACAAATGATAAGAAGTTGATAATTTACAAAGTCTGCAGTAAATAGAGTAAAAAGTAGTGGGCCCAAAATTGAACCTTGTGGTACACCGCTCGGCACCCTCAAAGAGTTAGAATATACCCGCTCTCCCTTTATATCAACGACGACTTGCTGCTCGTGATCAGTTAAATACGACTCAAACCACTCCAAGGCACTTGACGAAAAGCCGTAAAAATTTAATTTAGCTAACAATAAACGATGGTCTAAACAATCAAATACCTTAGAATAGTCGAGCATAACAAGAAGAGAAACCTGCGACATGTCTACAGCACGCAGCAAATCATCAGTGTTAAGTCCGATAGTGCTGTCGCAGTCCCATATCCAGATCTAAAACCAGACTGCTTTTTCGAAAAGATAAGATAGCAGAGAAAGTTGATTTTTTAGAGATAAATGCGTGTTATTTTTATTCAAGGAAGACAAAAGTCTGTCTAGCATCGCGTACTCAAAAACATTTGAGAAAAATTAAATCGATCTATATATGTTTTGACTTGCTTATAGACAATATTTTCAATTATTTTAGATGTAACAGATAGTATGCTAATCGGACGTAGTTCGGTTAGTTGAGATATGGTATTTCGTTTTGGTAAAGGAGTAACCAGCGCATGTTTCCAATGTCGTGGAACTATTTTATTTGAAAGAGAAGCATTGATGATATGGATTAATTCTTTAGCACAAAAAGGTATACATAACTTTAGCATTTCGGAAGATATTTGATCTATTCCCTTTGCGTTCGTTTTTATACTGTATATTATATTAACTACGTGAGTCTCCAATGCTGGATGAAATTCAAAATATGTATCATCGGCCACAGCAAGATATTTATTATTATTAAAAAATGATATGTTGTCTTGATTGGACATAATACGATCGATAGAATTAATAAAGTAGTTATTAATTTTTTCAGGATCCAGAAGATCTTCTGGAATTTGAGAATTAACTAACAAGGTGAAGTTTGTACCAACATTCCCAAGAATGGGTACGTTTTTTAACATTAACCTGTATTACAAGAAAAGTAACACATCTAAGCCCGTAGGGTATTTTTTTACGAAACGAGAAATTTCTAGGTAGACCGTGACCAAATTTTTATATTTTTTCTAACTTTAACAGTTAAATTACTGAAATTTTTTAAAGTTGATAATTTCAATTTCAATTTAAACCTCATTTTGCCGTTTATTGCAAATAGTAATCGAAATTATTATTATATTAGACACGCGGATGGAACATTCGTTTGGCTACAAAAAAGTCTTAATAACATTTCCCTCTAACTACTCAGTAAGTGGGTGACATTTCGACTTAAAGAAAAAGTGCATATATCGGTCAAAAATCGATAGGTACCAAATACAAATACAAATAATTTTATTTCCAAAAAGACACGTTAGTGTATGGAATTCGTCATCTATAAAAAATTGAACATGTTTACACTAAGTAAATTTATAGATACAATTATTGAGCAAGAAACTCGTCTATACTGTAAAAACACTTATAGAGTAAAAATATTTTGAGCTTATTCTTAAACATATTTGCACTAGTGCTTTCTTTAATTACATTAGGTAACTTATTAAAGAGTTTTGGTCCTAATTTAAGAATAAAATTTTTGCATAAATTCAATCTATTGTAAGGCAGTGAAAACTGATTATTAAACCTAGTGGGGTAGTTATGGAAGTTATTATTCCTATAAAACAAGTCACAATTCTTAAAAACGAACAAACAAATTTCAAACAAAACCACACATGGTACTGGAAGGATCTTGAACTCCTTAAAGTATGACTTACAAGAAGTAGAAGGAGATACTCCCGCAATACATCTCACTATACATTTTTGGCTTTTAAACACTTTCCCGGCATGAGGTCAAGTTCCCCAGAACTGGATACCATATAATATACGATGCCCAACACAATCGAATGCCCTACTGAGATCACAGAAAATCCCAATAGGGCGCTCGCCCGCCTCAAGGCACTCTACGACTTCCTCAAGAAAAGATAAGATAGCAGAGGAAGTTGATTTTTTAGAGATAAATCCGTGTTATTTTTATTCAAGTAAGACAAAAGTCTGTCTAGCATCGCGTACTCAAAAACTTTTGAGAAACAAGATGTTAAAGCGATTGGGCGGTAGTTCTCAGGCGACATAGGGTCCCCCTTCTTAAAAACAGGGACCATTTTACATACTTTTAACTCAGTTGGAAAAATTTTAGTTTGTATGGAAAGGTTAATAAGATAAGTTAACGGTTTAATGCAAAACTTTGCAGATTCTTTAAATACATTTAACGGAATTTCATCAGGTCCACTAGACCGCTTATTTTTTAATTTATTATTAATTATATCTAAGATTTCTTTTACAGAAAAAGGTAAGACTCCCATGCTGCATGAAAATATACCATTATTATGATTAAAATTAAAATTGTTATTAATATTTTTATCGATATTTGTTACAATATTGATCAAGCAACTTACCATTGACCAAGACCTGTAGTTTTTTAAAGGGTGCATATGTACCACTACCATTGTTTATCTCGGATACAACGGACCACATGGACCTAGAAGGGTTATCAGAGTGTATAATTTTTTGTTGGTAATAATTCCTTTTACATTGGTTTATTAAGTTTTTATGCTTAGATTTTTCTACCCTATACATAGCATCCAGCTCCGGATTAACACAACGTAGTTTATATAATCTTTTTAAATTCATGCTAGACAATCTAACTTCATGTGTCACCCATAACTTCACGCTCAAAGGTTTACCAGACATTTTTAAAGGAAAACATGAATTAAAATGCCATAAGTAAGTGACATAAAACAAATGAAAACTAGAATTTAGGTCTGTATTCTTTAACACATCATGCCAGGTTTCATTCTTTATATGAGAAACAAAATTTTCAATACTCATTTTGCTAAAATTTCTACAAAGCTTTTTAGTGGGCCTACATGACCTATTTCCCAAACCTGTATTAAAGAGAACAGTTTCATGGTCTGAGACCGTATCACTTTCTGTAATTGCTTCTTGCGTGCAAATAAAATTAGTAGAAATTAAATCCAGAGTACTAGAACAGGTGGGGCCAATACGAGTTGGCATATTCACCCTATTTATGAGATTGAATGACAGCATCAAGTCCATAAAACTGTCCCTCTCGGAAATATTTAGAGAATTCGTATTAAAGTCGCCCAAAATAACAATTCTTCTATTAGATTTACAATATTTTTCAAGCATAACATTTATTTTGTTAATGAAAATGTCAAAATTTCCCGCCGGGGACATATAACACGTAAACACAAAGAAAAGCTTATTATCATATTGCCATTTTATACCGCACACTTCAAAATCTCTATCGACACAAAACATATTTAAGCTAAGACTATCACACTGAATGCTATTTTTTACCCAAATAGCGACGCCACCGTGTATTTACTCCTTACGACAGTAGAAAGTCTTTAAATGATATCCATGGATTGTCATATAATTAATATTATCATCTTTAGCCCATGTCTCAGTTAAACAGTAAAATTTAATGCTTGTGTCATAATTCAGAAGCAGAAAATCTGCTTTGTCGGAAGTAAAACCTCTGATATTTAATAAAACTATGTCATTTTTTGTCAACTCCGCATCGTCAATTGTAGTCAAGTGGGTATTTTTTTGACCACTTTCGGATGAAAAAACCTATTAACCCATTTATGCCCAACGGGTCGAAAACGACCCGGTACTTAAATTATGCAATCAGCTTTACATGTGCATGTTTAAAGTATTGCCTATCTTTGCATTTAGTAGTCAAAACAATAGACATCGTTAATATCATATTGTAAAGCGGGCTGAGAAATCGTGTTTTCAGTTTTCTTGATAAATTTAAGTGATAAAATATTGCAGTGTGACATGGATAGAAACTCTTACTGGTAAGTTGTTTATTTAAGTATTCATTGTGTTGTTTTTCATACTATTTATTACACTGGTTTCACTTTTTACGATGTAATATTTGTTTTGAGGTTAGGGTTGTTTATTTGAAAATGAAGAGCATAAAAACTTGCTGGGGTCGTTATCGACCCGTTGGGCAGATATGTGATACACATTTTTTTAATATAGGAAGAAACCACTGACGACGGCTGAGCTGTTAGACGAAATAGAAAAACTCTCCAAAGATGATCCCGTTCCAGATGCCATCTATATAACTCCTCCAGATGATAATGGATTCGAAAGTAATGGAGACTCAGGGGATGAAGACTGTAATGACCCCAACAGACTAAATTCATTGCAGCTTCAGGCACAAGCGGAAACCAATATACAAGAAGACAGCCATAATAATGAAGACAGTACCGTAACAGAACCTGAAGAAAATAAGAAAAAGTCCCGAAAAAATCGACAATGGCTAAAAGGTGACTTGAATGAGGGTAAAACAAAACAAACAAATATAGAACTGTTACCTGTGTTGACATTAGGTGATGAATGTGAGCCTCTGGAATTTATGGAACTCTTTTTGAACCCGGAAATATTGGAACTTCTTGTGAAACATAGCGTCTTATATGCTGCCAGCAAAAACTGTAGATTAGAAATTGGCAATGATGAGATGCTTGTTTTTATAGCTGTTCTTTATGTGAGTGGTTACGTTCTCGTTCCCAGACGTCGCATGTTTTGGGAAGGACGAGATGACGCTCGAAATGTTTTGGTTTATAATTCTATTAGAAGGAATCGTTTTGAAGAAATATTTAGATTTTTGCACGCAGCCGATAACAACAACTTAGTACCGAATGATAAAATGGCGAAGTTATGTACTTTGATAGACAAAATGAACCAGAATTTTATCAAATATACCCCTGTGAGCTCTTGTATGTCTATCGACGAATCCATGATCCCGTATTTTGGCCGAAACGGATGTAAACAGTTTATCAGAGGAAAGCCAATCCGCTTGGGATACAAAGCATGGGTTTTGGCAACTCCCTCAGGCTATTGCGTCAACTTCGACGTATATCAAGGACGAAACGCTCATCAGTCTGACGAAAAACTTGGACTCGGTGAATCTGTTGTAACAAATTTTGCAAAATTGTTGCAAACTAATTTTCCCGATTTTGAGTTTTCATTATTCTTCGACAATTTCTTTACAAGCACTGCTCTTATCAGTAAATTGGTAGAATTGGGTTTTTTTGGTGCGACAGGTACAGTGCGAGAAAACCGTACCGACAAATGTCCACTTCAAAATTCTTCACAGATGAAAAAAGGGGCTAGAGGAGTATTGGATAATGCCATTGACAAAGATGATAATATTGTTTGTGTCGGACGGTGGCGGAGCCCCCAGTACTGGTAGGGATGGCCCCCGTCGGGTTTGTTATTGTTGTTTGTTTACAATGGCAAACCTCATTTGCGTTGCGTGAATTTAAAAGCTCAATAATGGTGTTTAAATTTTTTACAGACCTTTCTTGTTCTTCGACTAGTCTTTTAGCAGCAGCCACTTGCACATTTGCCACTCTTAGATCAGCCATAATGTTAATATAATGCAGGTACCGATTCATATACGACCCTAAATGATAGGTGGCTTTGGCCTAGGATGATAATAAAATTTACAGAGATATTTGACATGTCAGTTGTGATGCGGCTGAGTTTTGGTTCGTTTAGAGCAAATATTTCTGTGATATTTTTTATCGCTTCGATTTATGTTTATACATTCTCCCGGTGAAAAATCGTTTTCACGATTTGTATTTCAAACTTACGAGTTTAAGTGTATGTAATTTTTCATTGTGCTTCAAGGCATCTGCCCAGGCAGCTTCTGTGAGGTGACCACCATCTCCGTTCTATAATATAAGTATTTGGTAATTAACTCTTTTTAAACAAAAATCGAAGTTTTGCAATTAGTAATATCCTAGTATCATATTTTACATATATTTGATAAGGGCGATGTATTTTAACAATATGATGATTTTTGCATCTTGAACCGTTTTTATTTGATTGATAGGTGTTTGAATAAGTTCCGAAGAACTTATCGACTTTTGAAATTCTCATTTTCGATGATGATTTAGTCAATGTTAAATTTTGTATGCTCATTACCGGAATGGGTAGATTTTCGAGTTCTTTGATCTTTTTATTTGAATTTTATATCTACTTCTACCCATTTTTTCTGCAAAATTTTAAAATCGTGCATGTATTATGAGGGGTACACATAATTAGCTCTTTTAGTATTATTTAGTTATAATATCTGATCAGAAGCGTAAATTTACCCATTGCACCGACCAAATTAGATAGCTTCAAAGATAGACATATACAGGGTGTTACAAACTTCAGGTTCGAGCATTAGGTTCTCGGAAATGGTAAGAGATACAAGGTCGGTTAAATTAGGGCAAATTTGCGTAGTTTATTATCGGATAATAATTAGTTGACAAAGCTGCTAATCTGTAAACAAACAGGAAATCATCTGTATACCGCATTTGAAGAGATATTACAAAATAAATTTTATCTTAATAGTAACTTTTTCTTATCTACAAGATGGTGCACCTAGATTTAAAATCCGACGTTTCTTCTCCGAGGTCTCATTATCAACTTAATTTTTTTAAATACGGACCTGGGTTTTTTATTTTATGTTTACAATCTCTTGATCTCTCAGAACTAATAATGTGCTTACGCATTTAGGGTATTTAAAAAACTCATTTGAGAAGTTGGTGAGATTCTGGTTTTCCGTCTCTCTCTCTAACACATTGTATCTTATAGCAAAAGCTGAAATCCGCTGTTCAAACATGCCGGTGATACATTGTTAATTTTGTGAAGTCAAATGCTTTTTAAAAATTAAATAAAAAAACAGGTCCGTATTTAAAAAAATGAAGTTGATAATGAGACTTCGAAGATAAAACGTCGGATTTTAAATCTGAGTGTGTCATCTTGTAGAGGAAAGAAAGCAGCAATTTTTTTAATAATACCTTTTCAAATTCAGTTAAAAAAAACGCAAAAGACGCTTTTCGGATATCTTCGAAAGCAGTCGGAATTCTCCAACATCGTGAATGTTATAGGATATTGGATTGCGCAACTTTGCCATATTAATTATGTATATTAATAATTAGTATTAAGTCATTAAGTGTAGAAAAACATGTACCTATTGAAAAAATCTAGCGTGTTTATATATGGTCTAATAACTTATATAAACTGTTTAAATTTATAAAACCTACAATGTGTCCGACCTATTGAATTTATATCTGAAATGTGCTAGAAAAAGGGAAATTATTGAGAAAAACCTTTAGAGCGTTTTAAAAGTTAAAGAAAATATTGATATAAACAAATTCTACAAATTAACTGCTTTTACCAAAAAACAAAATGTTGGTTTCAAACCAAAAAAAAAACAAATATGTTTACAAAAGAAAACTTATCGGATTTCATGAATAAGGCACCAGATGATATATATCTTTTGTTGAAAATTGCGACTAATTTTTGGCAGGCGCCTGCAGAAGAGAGGAATTAGCAAAACTAACAACAGTTGACATTGAAGACAAGGGAAATATAATTGTGGTCAAAATTCAGGATTTAAAAAATTACACTTCACGCTCTTTTGTTTCATCCGACGAAATTAACAATGGAAAGTATCTACTAATCTATAGAAAATAAACAGCCTTACGACCACCATCAACAACTCATCAACGTTTTTTATACATTTTAACAGAGGGAAGTGCACAATACAGTGTGTGGGAATTAACAGTTTCGGGAACATTGCCCAAGGACTTCCCGATGTAAAGCGTTTAGGAAGCTGGAAGTCATCAACAGTAGCCGAGGAATATATTAGCGACTCAACTACTTACAAAAAAGAGTTATGCAACAATATTTTAAGTGGATGCAAAAAATTATCCAGTTGAAATACCAAGTTTGTCAATTTGCGAGAAAACGCTATACTAAGGTAGGCTGGCAGTCCGAATTGCCCTGATTACCTTAAAGTTTAACGAAAGCACCCGAAGATTTCACAGCTACCGAGCGGCAGCCGACGTGATAGCAAATGGAATACGAAATCGCCATTTGGATCATCAGCCGGTCTCTTCTTATAATTCGATTAATCGGTCGCGGCATCACGTCGGCATGCGGAAGTTCAATTGTTCAGAGGTCTCGCGGTCGATATTCTAACTTGATATTGTTTCAGACGTTTTGAATCAAAGAAAATTGATTTATATACTGTTTTTTGTAATATATTTTTTTTTATTTTTATGATCCATATATGAGTTGGACATATACAGGAAATAAAATGCTGGTAGTGACTAGTGTAAAAAAAACAACTAAAAAGTGCTTACGAACTTATTTTTGCAAAAATAACCAATTTCAAGGTGGTCTGTGTTTGAGTTGTGAATGTAGATGAAATAAAATGTCGGTAGTGCAAAAAATTAAACAATTAAAGAGTGCTAACGAACTAATTTTGAGAAAATAACCGAATTCAAGGTAAGTGGTGGCAATTTGCCAGAACTTAGTATAAGACAAACTAGTAAAGGCAAAAATAAAGAAACTTTCACAAAACTATGAACGATTTAGCTAACTGGATATGAAGTTGTGGTTGTGAAGTCTCTAACTCATTTTACTGTTATGTTTGTTTGTTGTTTTCTAAGGACTCCAAGGTATTGAAAAATCCTTATATTTTAAACAAAATTATATATTGTGAAAAATTTTGTGGGGCATTCGAGCTGGCACTACGTGGCCTTGATGAAACGGCTTTGTCTGAAAATCCAGGGGTTTTTTGAGGGCTTATAAATTTTGTTGAGGAATTGGGCTAAGATAGACTATCCGCTTTAGCAATGTTTAGTATCGAGAAATCGTTTATAAAAGGAATGTGCGTACAACGAACGTGTCATTCAGCATTTTTCCAATTCTAAAGAACGAAGAGTAGACCTGAACATCAAGAGAATTTAACGCTCAATTCAAAGATAAGATAATTATATTTTTATTTTAAGTATGCCTATTTTTTGTTATTG
The DNA here is from genome assembly GCA_030620095.1 of Kuschelorhynchus macadamiae. Lineage (NCBI taxonomy): Eukaryota > Metazoa > Arthropoda > Insecta > Coleoptera > Curculionidae > Kuschelorhynchus > Kuschelorhynchus macadamiae. The sequence continues at coordinate 1,367,005 of JAUTXW010000066.1, read as the reverse complement.
ACATCCCAATTTAATTCACCACGAGCCGCCACTGCGAAACGGAGGCGTGTTTTTCCCGAGTGTTCCCGATCAAATTCGCATAGGGGCGCATAGGTATTATACGGCTTACGTTTTCAAAGTTTGGGTCAAAAGCCGCCCCGAGGAAACTTAATTTTTTTTGAGTTAATCAACTGCAGTTTACGCGTTTAACGAGGATAGTGTGATAGATAGGTTGTGGTTATGATTGCTCATTTTTCTAGATTTTATTTTCAAGGCATTACATTTTGTTTGATGATTTTGTGGTTTAAATTAATGTTTTAAAGAAAGGTAGCCACAGTGTTTTAGAATATTAACTTTGAAAGCCGTTTTCAATTATTTTGGCGAACTGGACTTCCAGAAACAGTTCGAATTTAAAACCAGTAGTCCACCTTTGCCGAAATTTAAAATTAAGCAAACAAGTAACGACAAAAACAAAATAAATCGTTATTTTCGTAAAAATATATGTAGGATTTATGTGCCTAGACATGCGGTTGCGAAGAAAAATAGCATTTTATTGTATCGTGTGTCTGATTTTTTCAGATGAGCCTTTGTGGTGTGTATTGACCCCCTTGAAAAGTTGGCCACGAGCCGCCACTGATAATTTCAAAGCAGAATTATACAGTTAATTTAATTTTAAATTAGGTATATTTACAGTTCGTCAGTTTCAAGGCGTTGGCTTATCGCGGCAAAGATTTTCTAGACAGACAGTTATTTAATAAGCTTTTAAAACAATGTTCATCTGATAAATTTGACGCGCCTCAGTTTAATGAAAATAGATGGGGCAATTTTCGATATTTTCAGCTAGCTCAAAGTTAATTTTATGATAGCATTAATTCACTGACAAAGCAAAGGCGACCCCTTGCCTTTCGCATTAATAAATTAAGGGAGACGCAGTCCTTATTAGCTGCTGCTTCCTTATTTGGCTAATTTTCTTCCGACGAAAATTGTTTCCTTCATTATTTGAAATGAAAGACAGTGCTAATATTAAAATCATTTAGAGTGATGTAGTTCCACATAACATTTCTAGAAATTTTCTGTCATTTTTATCAGGCACTTTTTTTTAATATTGTTACTATGAAAATTTCCCTGCTTTGACCGGAATCATACAGTGTGTCCTATACAGGGATCTCGGCTCCTATAATACCTACAAAAAACACAACACAAAGGTTAAATGGGAAAAGTTTTACAGGAAACTTATTGTCTTTGGAAATATCGGGGAAAAACCGAAAATGGCGGATTTCGTTTTTGGCTAGTATATCCAGAACGGTAAATTTGACAGCTGCCGAAATGTGACATTATTCGTGCACATTTTTAACACAAATAAGATGGCGTATACGACACGTCTTCATTGTTTTTTGTTAACCCGCAACCCGCCCCAACTTTCATTTTTCTTATGACCGCCATATTGGATTTTCCGATTTTAGGAAAGAGCCTAAAATTTCCAGTCTAGTGGTATCTCACAACTGCATTAAAGATTTTAGTATCATCGAAATATTACACTTCGTAAAGTTAGGTTTCAGTTTTTTGTAAGGAGACCATGATTTATCTGTAACAAAATTGGATTTTGACTTTGACGTTAAGTTAAATAGTTGAAAGTATCAAAGCTGTGTTTTAATAAGTACTAGGTACGCTTTTATCCCAATAAAATCATAAATCTGACACACAAATTGTCAAAACCTATAGAAAATGGCCTGCATTCCGTATTGAAATGAAAGAAAGGTTGACATGTTAGCTCTGTACTTTCAATCATATAGAAACGCCGACGTTACCTCAGCAAGGTATTTGGAGATGTACCCCGAACGACGGCAGCCTCATAAAACCCAATTCAGGAAAATCCTAGTTAATTTAATTAACCATGGTGCCTTCGAACAACCTAGAAGCGGATACAATAGTAACAATGAAAATCGAGACAGAAACATTTTACAAGCTATCAACGAAAACCCTAGTGTATCGGTAAGAACTGTAGAACAGGAAACTAATATGTCAAAATCAACAGTACAGAGAGTTCTAAAAAAGAATAAGTACCATCTATACAAACCCATAATAATACAAGGACTTAAGGAAACTGATTTTCCAAGACGACTACAGTTCTGTGAGTGGTATACTAGGAGGTGTAATGAAAATCCTGATTTTGTAAATCATTTCTTGTGGTCCCATGAGAGCAGGTTCACGAATTGTGGAGTCTTTAATGGGCACAACCGTCATCATTGGGCTTTGCAAAATCCTCACGAAGTGGCAGAGAGATGTCTACAGAGCAGATTTGGAAGTAACATTTGGTGTGGGATCATTGGTAAGTTAATCTAACCAATCTTTTTTAAATAGTCACCAAATGATGGTCAAATAATAATCTCTTTTTTTTTCGTTTAGTTCTTTAATGATACTAAAAGAGTATAATCTAATAAAAAAAGTAAAACGTTCTACTCTTGTCAGTCAACTTACTTTTTTGATATTGTATTACATTTTTATTCAATCAATAATTTATTAACACTTTATCTAAATTTTCTGCAGATTTAGCTAATTCTCTCAAATTATTTTGATTGTCTGACTTTAATGATTTATTATTACCCGGGAAGCCTAGTTCTTGCGTTATGAAAAAAATACCATATTAATCAAATGTCGAATTATTTTCCGATTTTCATTATGATTTATAGAAAAGCGTACAGCTGAATTTCTGAATAATTTAAATTTTAAAGCGCAAGGGGTTTGTTCTTTTGATATTTTATGTTTTATTAAGGCACGTTGTACTTCTTTAAGATTATTGTATCACTGAAATAAATTGATTTAGTATTTCCGAAATTAATATGCAATACCAACAAAATAATTTATTACGGCTATTACTTCCCGCTAACCAAATATGTTTTTCTTTTTCATAATAAAGCTGAATAGGTTTCAACTGTATACAAGCTTCATTCAAATGGGATGTTTTGATAATTATTTTTGGAAAATATCTACTTTTTAATAAAAATAATGTTCTCTTTATAATTTATAGTTTCTAGTACCACCCGGCCGACCCTGGCGCCCTTGACTGTTGGGCACCTATTTATAAATTATTAATCATTTGAAGAAATCGACTTATTGGACCATTTTTCTTTGACTACAATCTAAACGGGCAGAGGTACTTTTGCGAAACCAGGTTGTACCAGCCTTACGAGCTATTCTAATGGAAGATGAATTAAGAACTTGGTTTCAACAAGACGGATGTCCGGCTCACAATACCATTTAAGTCAGGAACTTCTTAAGAGAGCAGTTAGACGAAAGAATAATTTCTTTAAATGGTCCTATATCTTGGCCCCCTAGGTCCTCCGACCTGTCGCCCTTAGATTTCTACCTCTGTGGTCACACGAAGAATGAAATCTATGAATTTGATCCCCCCGTGACCATAGAAATCCCAAGACAAAGAGTTCTGGACACATTTAGAAATATTAACCGACATACACTTACCAGGGTTGTACGAAAAACAGTCACCAATCGTCAAAAATGTCTCGATGCAAATGGACGTCATTTTGCAGATTTGTAAATTAATGTTACCCACTTACAAAGTAGTTAAAGCTCATTTAGATTTTTTAAGTCGTTATTTACGTTCATGTTGTATTGAAAATTCAATGCGTTCAATACATTACTTACTTATTAATGTAATCTTGTGACAAATAAATCATGACCACCTTTAAAAACATTGAAACCTAATTTACAAAGTGTGATATTTTGATGACACTAAAATCTTTAATGCACTTGTGAGGTATCACTAGACTGGAAATTTTAGGCTCTTTCCAAAAATCGAAAAATCCAGTATAGCGGTCATAAGAAAAATGAAAGTTGAGGCGGGTTGCGGGTTAACAAAAAACAATGAAGCGACACGTCTTCGCCATCTTATTTGTCTTAAAAATGTGTCCGAATAATGTCACATTTTGACAGCTGTCAAATTTACCGTTCTGGATATACTGGCAAAAAACGAAATCCGCCATTTTCGGTTTTTCGCCGATATTTCCCAAACTTATTAATCGATCGTAAATCTGAAGCCAGATATCGAATGCAATAAGTTTCCTCTAAAACTTTCCCCATTTAACCTTTGCTGTAGTATAATAGGAGCCGAGATCCCTATATAGAGAAGCGAATCTGGGACACACTGTTTGTTCAGACAGTATGAACTGTACTAGGAAACATGTTTTATATTTATGTTTACTTAAATTATTACAGTTTTGGACTAATATTTGAAAATTTCTAGATGCTTGAAAAATTCTAAATGGTTGAAAAATTCCACCTGTACATCTTCTTTGCTTATAGGTGGATAAAGCACAACATTGTTGAGCTTTATCAGCGATATCAGTTTATTCTTTTGAATACTAGATTTGGGCCTCAAAACAAGGCACAATGTCACGAAGAATATTGTTTACCTCCTTAAACAGATTTTCTTGCTCAGGATCCAAACTCTTCCACTAGATATGTTAAATACTTTACATTTTTATTATAACCTTTAATGAACAGGGTGTCCTGTTTTCGTTGTTTTTATGGGGTATCTTTCTTATTAGTGAAGATCGAGGGTTCCGGTTTCGCGACATGGTGCTACCTTTTTGGGAAACGAAAGATGACCTAAACAAAATTTTCATGGCGTCCTTCGTTTTTAAGATACAGTGTAAAATTGAAAATATTGCAATTTTGAGTTGCTGTTTAACTTATCGAAAAGGTGGCTCGCTCTGATACAATTTCTCACGTAGAATCCAGTGGCGTAGTCGGATTTTTTATATGAGCTGTCGTTCTTGAGATACAAGAGAAATTTATAATTTTTATCGCTGTGTTTTTTAATTTGGGGTAGGGATCCAAAAAGAAAAGTCAAATATTCAAAAAGGTCTACGTTTCGCAAGTTATTATTGCATCTTCAGGACACTAAAAGACATACATAAAAAGATATAGTTCTACAAGACATCAACTTAATAAATAGTAATGTAGAAAAAATGCTATACTGACTATGAAAAATACTATACTGACTGTGAAAATTTGACATAAAATAGTGAATTTTTTTTTGGAAATTATTACATACAAAAACACATAAATTACGGTAAATACATAACTAAATATTTTGATCTTTTTTAAACTGAAAAACAATGCACAATAAAATTAAAAACTATGTACTTGCATTTTAAGGATTTGACTTTTATAGTCATATAAAAAAAATACACGAACAACACAGGTAAACAAAGTGAAAATCACATACATGGGTTACAACAATAAAATGAAACACCACAACTAATTAAAACATTTCCTTATGGCAGTGTGGTAAAAGAAAATTCATGAATTTTTGATTTCTCTGTGCGCTATTTAATTTAATTTTCATATTTACATATTTGCGTCATGAAATTTCGCCAGATGTTCACAGGTTGATGATAAAATGGTAATAACTTACTATCATATTTTACATCTTTGGTATATTTTATATTTTTACATAGTGCTTTTTTGATATATTTATTTTTATTTCTTAACAACACCTAAATTGTAAAATATTTTATGTTTCAAACTTAATTTATAAAACAACTCTTAAAAAAAGGGAACAAAAGAACAAAGGTATGTTAAAATTTGACAGTCTGCGCTTTACACAGTCTTTTATTGAAAAGCCCTCCAAATCTTTCTTTTGTCTGCATTTAAATATCAATATAGATTTCTTCCTAATCAAGTCACAGTCAATTAGGTGGCGCTCCTTTAATTTCTAAAGGTGTACCCGAGAACCTGCAACCTACATTTACGCCATAATAGTAAATCTTTCTGTTTATGTTAGTGATCTTTAGTGGTAGGATTAGTTTTTGTTGTTGTTGTTGTTGTTGTTGTTAGTTGCTGTTTAGACATATTAGAGGTAGAATTATTAAAATGTTCATTTTATTCAATTAATAATACTTTTCAAGATTGATGGATTCACGGGTTTAGCAACGACAAACAGGTTAAAAAAAATCCTTTTTATTATAAAACCGAGTTTTCGGTCCGATTTTGAACCTTCTTCAAGGCAGCAGGCTAAAATTATAACAATGTTAGTTAAATAATGCTATGATAGTTATTACAAATCTACTTACATTTTACATTATAATTACTGAATTATGAAATTGCTAAAATTTGAACAGTTCTTGTAAAATAGCATAAAACTAGGAAAATAGCATAAAACAAGGTAATAATTTATTGTAGAATTTTCAAAAAAAATCTTGTTACTATAAATAAAATATACCTGAAAAATTCATTTGTTTTATAAGCAATCCCAGCCTACTATCAAGAACTTGGTCTGTCTCTATAAAAATGCAAATTACTGAGCGATTCGAATAGAAAAGAATATACTATTGAACTGAACCATATAAAATAACAATATACGGGGAGCCCCATTTAGAAAATTATGTGTGTTATATCTCGAAAACGACAGCTCACATAAAAAAATCTGACTACGCCGCTGGATTATACGTGAAAAACTTTATCGGGGCCAGTTTTTACCATTTCGATAAGTTAAACAACAACCGAAATACGAGGGGGACCCAAAAAGCAATATTTTCAATTTCACATTGAATCTTAAACGAAGGGGGCTATGAAAATTTTGTTTGGGTCATTTTTCGTTTCATAAAAAAGTAGTAACATAGACTATACGATTTCCGGTTTATCTTATTATTAAAATTGATAAAAAAATTTAATGACGTGTGCCAAGAAATTTGTTATGGATTCCATGCCTAACTTTGAAAAATATTTTTTTGCACGCGCGATATTTGCCACCACTTTATTCAATGACTTCTAAAAGAAATTCCATGTCGTTTACTTTACTGATAATAAAATATAATATACAACTATATCCCTTTACTGCAGTACAAAGATTGTTTACGTGATAAATTATTATAGTTAATATTAATTCGCAATATTATTTTAACTAAAGCTTAGAGAGATTAAAAATTAAATATATTTGTTTTAATCTGCATCAATATTTCATTATAGCTTAATACTGGCTTTTCCCCAAAAACCTATTATGACAAAGTTAATTAATAAATTAATTATTAACCACCATTTATCTACTATCAAATAATTCATTTTACTAGAGCATGAGGAAAATAAAAAAAATAGTTTGTCATCAAAATTATTTACAGTTTACTAAAGCAGTGCACATAGACATGCTTTTATACAGTATAATATTTCTTTTAGTAGACAGATATTTACGAATATTCAACGATTTCTCTTTACTGTAGTATAAAGATCCTTTACAAGAAAAATTATTACAGCTAACTTTAATTCGCTATATTATTGTTATGCAAAAATGAAAATGTAACTGAGTACTGCAACGTTTATTAAACATTATAGATAATAAAATAACAACATAATTAAGTTTAGTAAATTAAATTTAAAAGTGGAGCGTAATTTCGTTTAACAGGTAATATTGTTTTGACTATTATAATTATTGGTGATATTAGAGATACAATTGTTATAAACAATATTATTTGGATGTTTTTCACCACCCCTCCATGGCACACTCTAAAAAAATTATGCATAAATTCTGCACAATTGGGTAGATTTAGTGCACAAATTGTGTCTGAATGTGTACTTGGAACAACAGTGTGCATAAAATGTACACATGATTGGCCAGAATTAGTTGTATACATTTTCTGAGTAATTGTACATATCTTCTGAACAATACTGTGTTGAATTGACATACAATAATATATACAATTTTTGCACAAGAAAATATTTTTTGGACAATTTTGTATAGCATATATTTTAATAACATCAGTATGCATTTTCTTCAAACAATATTGGGCATAATTATTACACAAATTGTGAACATTTTAAGCTTAAAATGCCGCAAACAGAATTGTGCCAGATTGTTTCGTTCCCGAGATACAGAGTGAAATAGAAATTTTGCGCTTTTGGGGGTGGTATCATATTTCGGACACCCTGTTAGATAAAGAAAAAGTAAAAACTGCCATGGATAGATATTTTTACGTAGAGTCCAGTGCTGTAGTCGAAATTTTTTTTAAACAAACCATTTTTGAGATATAGCCCAAACTTAGTATTTTTTAAATGGGACACCCTGTATTTTTTGGTTCCAAAAAATTTGCCTTCTTTTTCTCTTTAAAATGATGTATCACACTATGCACTTTTGACGTAAACTAAGCCTTATAAACGCAATATTAAAAGAAAAACGTAAGTTGGCCATGGAAATATGGCATGGAAACAAAAATCAAAACTATTTGTTTCTTAAATATATCAAATATTGCAATGTTTATCCTCTTATCATACGAGTTACCAATATTAAGAAGGAATGAATAATTTTGAAAATAGTCATAAGTATGATATGACGGTTTGTTTTATTGAATGTCATGAAAACAGTGATCAAGCATCTGATTTATATTTTAACAGGTGATGAACCTCCTTTCAAAATTTTTTTTCAATTCCACTTTGAGTTATGGACTATTTCCAAAAACTTTTTTTTATATCGTAGATATCCAGAAAGGCCTCAGCCACACAAGGCAATTTTTCACCGAATTAAATTAAATTTAATTAATGATGGACCATTTTCAAAGCACAGGGCTAAAACATATAATAAACGAAATCACGAGAACAATGAGATTGTTGTATTAGCAAGTATTCAGGCCAATCACGCGAATTCATGTAGGCATATTCAGGAAACAGTGGGCGTGTCAAAATCACAAACGCAAAGGATATTAAGAAAACATAAATATAAGCCTTATAAAGTAAATGTAGTACAACAATTCCATCCTGGAGATGCAGAAAGGCGTGTAAATTTTTGTAACTGGTATCTTCAAAAAACCCAAAATGACTCTGACTTCGGTAGCAAGGTTATATGGTCCGACGAAGCCTATATAAGTTGTAGTGGTATTTTTAACAGGCATAATAATAGGCACTGGTATACGGAAAACCAATTTTTAACAAGAGAACGTCAGCAGCAAGGAAGGTTTGGGTTTAGCGTCGCTTGCTTTATATTGGGAACAAAGATTACATTCCATATTTACAATAATAATTTAACAGCAGATAGATATCTAGCAATTTTAAATCAAATACTACCGGATTTATTGGATAACTTGCCGCTAGCAAATCTGCACAATATTTACTTTCAGCAGGACGGTGCTCGTGCCCACAATGCGCAAATTATAAGGCCATTTCTATTTGAAAATTTTCACGATCGCTGGATTGGTACAAATGGACCAGTAAGGTGGCCTGCTAGGTCGCCAGACCTCTTAATATTAGATTTTTTCGTTTGGTCTTACTTAAAAAACTAAATTTACAGTCAATACGATGGAGCAGCTGCAAAATGCAACCATTCAGGCATTTAGATCATTGGAAGATAGACCTATAATAATGATGAATGCTCTAAGAAGAATTCGCACTGTGTGCCAATTATGTGTTCGTGAGGGGGGCGGCCATTTTGAATAGTTTTTCTAGTTATGTAGAATTTGTTTAGTATTGTATTTCATAGTAAAAAAATAGTTATTAATTTTTTATGTTGTTTAATTTCAACAAGACTATACCATATAAATTAATCCTAAAAAGCAACACGTTTATTCAGTTTATTGTCTTTAAGTTCAGAGTTATTATACCCTCTCAGAAATAGTGGTATTTATATATTATGTCAATAGGTATAAGTACATACCTGTGTATAGCAGTGCTGCCAATCTCAAATTTCGGATTGTACGCGGTGTGTTTGTGAATTACCCGCAGCCTAATTTCTAATTACTCGCAATTTTACCCACACGAATGAAATCAGAATTTAAAGTATGGAATTGATGAAATTATAAAATTTTATTAATTCATTGTCAATAATAAACCCATAGGACGAACGAAAGGTTAATTTGCATGGACCACACCAACGTTGCCAACATTTTCATTGAGATAATGGGATACCATACAGCACATGAATATGACAGCATAAACCTATTTTGTGTATCTCAATAATAGTACATTTAAAAGAAACTTTTATTTTAATAAAAAAAACATTGTTTTATATACTTAAAAACATATTTTGTTTACGTAGCTAAAGTAGGTACATATAGCAAATACAAATAGCTCATGAAGAATTAAAATAAACCATATAAGCACCTAAATACCCAAGTATGATTAAGGACTTAATACTTTTATTAACTATTTATCCATGATTACTAACACTACCACAAACTACAACATAAACAACGTGATGAATACATTATGTAAAATTATTCAAATAAGTGTAGGACTTATGTACACGATATCACGAAATGCTTACACCACTTACACTTTGTTTCAACAATAGTAGGTATTAATAAAGAAAAGAAACCATCAGCCTTCGAATCAAATTAATATTTTTAACTTAGTTTAATAAAAATCGGGAGAATGAACGAGAACGGCAAATGACGAGATACAAGTTCAAGTACAACAAGCATCCATTTCTAGAACGCTTAGAGTCTTACCTAGTTACCTACGCCGCACAAGCGCATGTTTTGGCTGTAAAAAGAGATGGAAATGGAAGAAGCATTAGACACTAACACACGTAACTCTCTATAAAGCCACTGTACGTAACAGAGGCAGAAAGCGGCCTCTTCTAGCAGTCTAGAGATTTACGTCGATGAGTACAACCGACAACAGTGCATTTCGACGTTACCATGAGAATCTGAAAAGAGAATCTGGCTCCACAAAATTAAAACCTGGGATTTTTGCTTGTGGCTTAGATTCCTGAATTACCCGCTTTTACTCGCACGGAAATGCTTACCCGCAAAGGTGAGCCAATTACCCGCAAAACGGGTAATTACCCGCACATTGGCAGCACTGGTGTATAGCTTAGTCCTATTTGCCTTCAAGAGTACAAAACTGCAGATTCGCCGGGGTAGAATCTTTTATTAAACAAAATCGCAACACTATTCCTCAAGAAAGTATTTTTTTTGATAAACCTGCAGTCTATAAACCAAACAACCTTTTATGTATGTTGCCAGTATGATAATCTGTCGTTTCTGTTGAATTATATTTCCGAATGTCGCCACCATAGCATCACAATTGAAAACATCTGATGTCTGCAGTACAATCAGGGCCTTGATGCGTGGGGTTAGATAAAATATAAACATAATTGTTTAGAATTTTTTTAGTTTTATTCTTAAAGTCTGAACAATGTTGTAGTTTAGTAATGCACAGCGAATATTAGCCTTTTTAGCATTGCTTTGTGGATAAAATATGTACAATTTTGATTAAAAAACGCTGCTACATAAATGATTTTGAATACCTCTGTATGTTTTTTCTGCACAATTGTATAACACTAATGCACAATTTTTTCTGAATACATCATTGAAAATTAATGAATAGCGATTTTTTATCGTGTAGTTCGTGTGATATCACATAAAAATCCTTTCGCTGCAAGCCAGTAGGATCATTTTCATCCCATATTTTTAAAATCTTTTTAGCAAGAGCACATGTTTTTGTTTTTGTTACATCTCTTTGCAACTGGCTTCGATTCGCATCACGAGCAGCTCTTGCAACTGCAAATTCAACGTCTGAGAAAGTATCAAATTTGAGCTGGAATTTGGAAAAACACATTTCTTGGATTTGTTTTGCGGTTAAATTTCACATAATCTAAAACAATTACATATGTGTGAATCCTTGTCTCACTACTTAACAAATCTACCAAAATTTTATTTGTTTAAAACAATCAACAATATCTCACCTTTACCACAGATTATTTTTAATCATTCCAGTTTTTTTTTTCGTGTTAAACCCCCCCATTCTTTTAAAACTGCAGCGAGTTTTTTTACAGAGGTTTTTCCTTCAATTCCATACGATTTTTCTTGGCAAAATTCCAAATGTGGCTTCCATACCGTTTCCTTAGATTTCTTCATATGCAATGAAATTAATATATCCACCTCTCTTCTTATTAACTCACTATTTCTTTTTCCAATACGCGACATTTTCCTCAAAAGCAAAATAGAATAAAACGCCACACTATTGACACTTGTATGCGAAAAACATCAAAACGCCGGATACAGCCATCTTAAAATATTTGTGCATCACGTGCAACAACAGCCCCACCTTTTTAGTTCTTGTATTTTTCAAATAATTTTAATAAGCATAACATTTGCCTACTGAATCTCTCTCGCACAAAAATTTTCCGGAAATAATTCAAGCTCTAGGGAGATTTTAAGTGTAAATTTCGCACCTAAATTTCTAACCAATCAAAAGCTATAAATATTCATCCTCCAGGGTACCCTGGAAGAAATTCTTAATAAGTGGAAACATTTCTGTCACAATACTGTACAGGGTGGCCATTTGATGGTGATACAGTACCTTATCTAGAAAACGGTAATAGTTACGACAAAAAGTTAAATGCAAAAGTTGTTTGGATTCAATTAAATTTTTATTTTATTTCACTTTTGTTTATACAGGGTGTTTCGTTTTGACGTGACACATGTCAACTTTCTTAATTTAAATGGGATACCCTATATATTATTACATATTTCGATTCTACTGTTAATTTGCGAAAGTTTTTTTAATAACATCTATATTTGAATTCTTTATCATTTTTGAGTAAATTGAGTTTTTAAAAAACATATTTTAAAAAAAAAAATTTTTACCTATAAAGCTTTAATGGAACTGACTAATATCCTAAACATACATTACTAAGGGTTCAGTTCAACGAGTTTCCATGCTGGTCTTACCAATTAATATACAGGGTGTTAAAAATGGAGAGCAAAACAAACAGAACTTTAAATGTAAAATCTCCTGTTTTTCAAATGGAATACCCTGTATATTTTTATTTCATCTGATTCAGCGTTCAATTACCTATCATTACTTATATATATATATGTCCTTTACCAAAAATGAACAGTTTCGATTTTATTAGCCGTTTTCTGATTTATCCCGGAATTTTGCCACTAAACTAAAAAAATCAAGATAGGCTTAGGAAATAATCTAATGCAATTGTTGACTTAAGTTGACATTTGCTCTGTTGGTCGTTTTTGTCAAATTTTTGCTGCGAAATTTGTTAAAAAATGGCTTTATATAGTTTAGATGAACGTTTGAAATTATACAACTGTTTCATAAAAAATAATTAAAGTCTAGGGTTAGTCCTTAGAGAATATTCGGGGGAATATCCTAATGATTAATTAGGTAATAACTCGATTGAGTTCCTTAGGTAGTAACTCGATTGAGTTCCCTCCAGGACTATATTTTTTCGAATTGTGCGTGATTTGGAAAATGGTGTCCTTAAAAACTCTAAGAAAAATCGTCCCAGTTTTGTCCTCACTGAGGAAAAACAACTGGAGATTTTACTTTATTTCGAGGAAGATCCCAAAGAGATGCTGACAGAGACATTGCAGGTGTCAGTAGAGGAAGTATTCAAAAAACACTGCAGGTGAATGGTTATCATCCTTATAAATTTCTTCCAACTCAATTATTATCAAAATTAGACTTTAATGAAAGATTGACTTTTTGTTGTGATATTATGGACCGGCAGTTCGAAAATGTGTTTTTTTCAAAAGTGCTTTGGACTGATTAGGCCTCATTTAATACGGCGGGTATTTTTAATCGGAAAAACACTCATTACTGGTCTCAAACTAATAAACATCTAATAAAAACAATTAAAAAACAAGGCCGTCAAACCGTAAATGTGTGGTGCGGAATTATTTGCGACCGTATTATCGGACCAATATTTTTTGACAGGTCGTTAAATGGCGAAAGATACTTGGAGCTGCTTAGGAATGAAATCATGCCCCTTATCAACGACTTGCCAGCAAATATTCGAGAAAATATTATTTTTCAGCAGGATAGCGCCCCTTACCACACGGTTGCACCGGTAGTAAATTTCCTTAATCAACATTTTCCATTGTGGATAGGAAGACATGGTTTAGTATCCTGGCTACCACGAAGCCCTGATTTAAGCCCTTTAAACTTCTTTTTGTGGGGTGCACTAAAAAATAAAGTTAATAAAAATAGATCTAATAATGGAAATGAGTTAAAAATGAAAATCAGGGAAGAGATCAATAATTTTAATGCATCTAATTCGGTAAGGAACGCTATTCGAAAAATGGAGGCTATTTACACTTCATGTATCGCAATGGACGGTGGCCATATTGAAAATTTTTTATAATCTGTTTTAATCATGTTTAATAATCAGTTAGTTAATATTTATACCGTGCGGCACAAGATATTTTTTTTGTCTCTCCCTTATTTTCGTAAACATTAAATATTAAGAACATAAATTACATAATATTTCACTTTTATTTGTATTTTCTAACATTATTTATAGTCGCTATCTGTGTTAACGAAACGAGAATAAAGCTAAGTTTACGACATTTTTGTTTTAGCCCACTTCATCTGTGTACTTATATTAGAAAAAAATAGTCAAATCAGAAAGCGGCTAATAAAATCGAAACTGTTCATTTTAGGTATAGGACATATATATGAGTAATGATAGGTAATTGAAAGCTGAATCAGATGAAATAAAAATATACAGAGTGTTCCATTTGAAAACAGGAGATTTTTACATTTAAATTTCTGTTTGTTTTGCTCTCCATTTTTAACACCCTGTATATTAATTGGTAAGACCAGCATGGAAACTCGTTGAATTGAACCTTTAGTAATGTATGTTTAGGATATTAGTCAGTTCCATTAAAGTTTTATAGGTAAAATTTTTTTTTAAAAAATATGTTTTTTTAAAAAAAATTCTAAAAGCTCAATTTACTCAAAAACGATAAAGAATTCAAATATAGATGTTATTATAAAAACTTTTGCAAAGTAACAGTAGACTCGAAATATGTAATAATATATAGGGTATCCCCCTTAAATTAAGAAAGTTCACATGTGTCACGTCAAAACGAAACACCCTGTATAAGCAAAAGTGAAATAAAATAAAAATTAATTGAATCCAAACAACTTTTGTATTTAACTTTTTCTTGTAACTATTACCGTTTTCTAGATAAGGTACTGTATCACCATAAAATGGCCACCCTGTACACATCAAGTTTTTGCACTTGACATTTTATTTTTAAAATGAAAATTAATATTTTTTTAAAACGTTTAGGTTACTGAGTACATAAATAATAACCAAAGAATTAAAACTAAAACAACATATTTGATTTAAGTCTTACATACTCTATTATTAACCACAAAATCAAAGTGTTTTTAAAAGTTTACCAGTTTCTATAGAAAGAGTTCGCGATAGGGGAGGTGTAAATGTCTGTCAAACTAATCGGGGGCCTGAGAGGCAAATAACACCCTGAAACGAGGAACATATTGTCGGTTAATCGGATCTTTTGAGTTCCAAATTTAACTAATGACTTGCCCACTCTTTTAGAAAATATCCCTTTACCTTAGCGATCCAGTGCCTGGTTTCTTCACGATGGAGGTCCTGTTCACATTCACAGGAATTTGAATAATATCTTTGATAATAGGTGGATAAGTCGAAATGCCCCAGAACCTAGAAAATGGCATCCGAGGTCACCAGACTTAAACCCCCTTGATTTTTATTTTTAGAGCCACATGAAAACATTAGTATATAATAGAGTTGAAATTGAAAATGACGATGACCTTAGAAACCGTATTTTTGCTGCAGCGGAACAAATTAGACAAAGACTTAACGTTCTTGAATCTGTTCAAGAAAATTGGCTTCGCCGTATTTGTGCGTATTTAAATAGTGGCGGTAATCATTTTCAGCATTAATTAAGTTTCTAAAATACTCTTTGTAGTGTGTGAATTACCTATCTAGTGCTATGGTAAATTCATATTCTTTATTAATTTTTGGAAACTAATAAACTTAATTAGGTTGCACTGTTAAAAACTGTACATATAAATAATCTAAAAAATTTTAATAACAGGTTTTTGCTATTTTTTTATACACGCCAATATTATGCTAACAAACCCCAATTTACTAAAAAATGAGTTCACGCATTTCAAAAAATTAATAAAAATAAAATACTTGAATCGTTTTCAAACCTACAGGTTTTTGTTTATACTTCTTCGTTGATAAAACACATGAGATTGTCATCACATTGCTGTCCAAGCAAATAGCAATGTTGCCATGTTATCTTCGAATTAGTTGAAACCTTCTCCAAAATTAAACATTTTAAAAATAAATATCTCGAAAACACTTTCGAATTTACAGACAGTTCATAAGAATATTTTGTTTAAAATCGTTCTTACTATCCTGTTTTAAAATATTTTGTAGTCAAACCCCTAACACCCTGTATACAAAACATGTATTATCTAATCGACTAGTGTATATTCTTCATTGTAAATATTCTTTACTGGGTCCTTTCTCTGGTTGTGGTGTTTTCGTTGACACTATACATATGGTATTAATCTCTGCTTCAGGGTTGTGACTACAATTCTATCCCAGGTTTGTGACTATTGTATAATATTGTCAAAAACGGTGCAAATTAAGATAAATAAATAAATCGTAAAATTTTAAAATTAAAGTGATACAGAACTCCATTAGGTACAAATACAGTTTATATTCATTTACTTATTTGGTAATTGTAATTTCCACATCTTTTTAATTTCTGCGCATAACTCAGCGTATTTTATTTTGCTAGCGTGTGCAGATTGAAGGTTGTCGATAAGAACGCTAATTTCTCAGCGTAGAAAGAGACTATGGACAAAATTTAACAGAGAGATCGTCAAACAAGCAGACAAAGCTGACCCCTCTTATCGATATTCTGCTCTGTGCCTGAACAATGTGCTTAAATGAAATTGAATATTGGTGACAGGCATTAAATGATAAAAAGTCAAAGCCTAAAAAGATATTTGAAAATATTGTTGAAGTTGGAATAACAAAAGCGTTTAGATCAGTGGCTTACCTAAAAGACTACTGTTTTATCCTGGAAAAGTAAAAGATTTATTTGATGCAAAGTTAAGCTAGCTGAAATGTCTTGATAATTTGTAACTTTGTTTATTATTCATAAAATTTGAATTATTGAAAATATTTATGTAAGTAGGCAACACAGACTTGTGAAACAGATGACTTCTAAAAATTTTGGCCTAGCTGTATGTAATGTTCCTGAAATTGGTGCAATGTATAACCTTTGGAAACTTATTGCTTATTGAGTTCAATTATTACAGAATTTGATTGAGTGTAGGTATTTATCTTGATATATATATATATATATATATATATATATATATATATATATATAGAATTATACCACGGAAAAAGTCACAGATGTCCTAAACTCTATGGTTTACCAAAAAAACACAAACCAGGTGCACCCATCAGATCTATTGTTAGTGCTGTTAATTCGCTGCTACAAAAAGTGCAGAAATATCTTTCTGAAATTTTTCATTCAACGGGTAAATATATAAACAAAGGGATGGTGCTCCAATGGGGTCGTATATCGTATCGCTATCAGCAGTAGTCGCGAATTTATTTATGATATATTTCGAGAAAGAAGCTCTTTAGAAAGCAGGTTTAAAGCTCAAATTATGGATTCGTTATGTGGATGACATATTTATTATATAGCACCCTAGAATACAATTTACTCTAGAGTTAGAGGAATACAACAAACTACCATTTTTAGATATTCTGGTCAAAAAACTGCATATCGGATATTTCGAATATACCGTGTATAGAAAACCAACACATACAGATAGATATTTAAATGCAAGAACACATCATCACCTATTCAAGCTGTGGCAAATACCCTTATATCCAGATCCGTGCCATTAACTGAAACACAGACGAGACAAAACGAGCTTAAGGTAATATCTAGTGCTTTAAAAAAAATGGCTACACATCGCTCCATAGAAAAAGCTATTAATGCACAGGTTTTCCGAACAACGAACAACAAAAATTATGAACCGGGAAAGCAACAAGTAGTCTTAAAAGGCACAACAGACAGAATCGAAAGAATTCTTAGAAAACACAACATACAAACAATACATAAGACTCAAACAACATAGATAAACTATTTGGACACCCAAAAGACAAAATCAAACTGGAAAACCACGGAGTATACAGCATTCCGTGCCAGGACTGTGAAAAGATGTGCGTGCGGCCGACTAACAGGCGAATATTAGCAAGAATGGAATAGCATAAACTCGGTATCAGAAACAAACAAACAACCTCAGCTTTATTTCTACATCAGCAGGAAACCGGCTATAAAATAAATTTCGATGAGTGTAGGGAGATTGCCAATATAGAACATTATAAGACCAGAATAATCCGAGAAGCCATAGAAATTGAAAAACAAGGTGATTTGGATAAAAGGGACGAATCATTAAAACTACCAACAGTATGGAAGACAATAATCGACAAATCTAAAATCGCAAAAACTCAAACACAATTAGCGCAACAACAACCGCACCATCCGGAAAACATAAATAACGACCAACGGCCGCGCAGACATAACCTTCGGCCCCGGGTGGGGGTATAAAAGGAAGCGTCGCAGTCACCAACACTTCAGTTCGCTTCTTGCATTGAGACAGTACGGATCGATTCGGTTCACCCGGCTCCGTACAGTTAAAGTGTTAAAGTGGATATTTTTCCTTACTGGAATTATCACCTTGTGTTTTAGTGCAACCATAAGTGCTAACACGATGAAGCCAGGAAAAACAACAAAGATTGGCAGAATTTCTACTGAAGTTAAGTCGGAGAAGAAAATTCACCGGCTAAAGGAAGAAAATCTCAGACTAACTGAAAATCTAAAAACACTAAAAGAAGAAAACCGAAGCCTTACAGACAGGCTCGACAGGCTTGAAAGCCTTCTCCTTACAAAAGAAGAAGGAAGAAAACCAGGCAGCCCACGCAAGGCGAACAACAAAATACTGCCGAAACCAAGCCCAAGAGGAAAAGGGTTAAATCTCCCCCCAGTGAAAGCAGTGAGACTAGTGTAACCCCCCAAATTGAATCCCCCAATAGTGAAACCCCCAGTGCAATGGAAACAACCGAAGCAGCTATAGGTGTAGTGCCCCCAGCGCCTAAAATCCCTCCGGTAGTGATTGAAGACGACGGGACCTGGACAGAAGTCCGTAGGAATATAAAAGGAGCCAACATAGACTTCAATAAATCCAAGGCCTCCGGATCGAGGCTCCAAATATTCCCTAAAACGGCCAGCGACCATAGGGCCCTCACCCGCCATCTTCAAGATACAAAACGCCCTTACCACACTTATCAACTCCCGGAGGAGAAAAGGACACATGTAGTAATCAGAGGATTACATATGAACACTTCCAGCGAAGATATAGCCCAAGAACTAAGGGAACTCGGCATTACCGATGTCAGCGTAGTCAGGATGACATCAAGAGTCACCAAAAAACCTATGCCATTGTTTTTGGTGAAAACCACAAACAATAAGATAATGACAATAAGCACCCTCTTCGATCGCGTTGTCAAGATTGAAAATAAGAAAAAGGACGGCACAGTGAAACAGTGTTACAAATGCCAGAGATTTGGCCATACCCAATCCCTATGCACTTACCCGGAAAAGTGCGTAAAATGCGCCGGACAACACAGAGCCGACGCATGCCGACTTCCTGAGAAGGACGAAGATGGTTGCAAAAATGCAGTTTGCGCTAACTGCAACCAGAAAGGACACCCGGCCAGCTACAAGGGCTGCCCAAAATTTCCTGCCCCTAAAAAGGCACCCGTAGCCCCATGGGCCAACTTCAAAAACACCGCCAAGCCTGCAGCCACAAAACCTGCAGCCACAAAACCTGCAGCCAAACCCACCTACTCAGAAGCGGCCAAAACTGTTTCTACTCCCCCAAAGGAGAAGAAGGAGAACTCCCCACCATTAGATCTCCAGGCAGCAATCCTGCAAGCCGTCACCGGAATGATGCCCTCTATTGTGGAAAACATAATTCCCACAATAACAAAAGCTGTGGAGGAACAGCTTCGCAGACTCAAATAAACAATGCCAGTACACCAAAACGAAAGCCTAAGACTCATTTCCTGGAATACCTGCGGTCTAAGGGCCAGGAAAACAGACGTCATAGAACTCCTGGAAGAACATCGCCCAGACGTTCTAGCAATACAGGAGACTAAACTGAAAGCAGAAACAAGGATGACCTTCCCAGGATATCACATCTACAGATACGACCCTCCCGGACCCCAAGCCACGAGAGGAGTCGCAATCCTGGTCAGAAGAGGCGTTCCACATTCCTTCCTGGGGGTTGAGGATGTGGAGCTAGACGCCATCTCCATAGAGGTCAACACTCGTAGAGGCCCGATCAAAATCACCTCTGCGTATCGCTCCCCAACACAGGAGCTGTTGGATGAGGACATCGAACACCTAGCAAGAGGACGAGGAGCCAAAATCATCATTGGCGACTTCAATTGCAAATCCGAAGAATGGCATTGCACCCATTCCAACCCAAATGGTCGCAAACTAACCAGACTATGCGAGGACCACAGACTCGCCATAATAGGACCAGAACAACCAACATACCTCCCCCGTGGAAACGGGAGACCAAACGTGTTGGACATTGCGCTCCTGAAAAACATCAGGGAAGAGCTAGACATCAACACTCTGAACGAGGGAACATCCGACCACAACCCGGTACTCCTGCAACTAGGAGTAAACCTCAACAGAGTAAATCACAACACCAAGAAGACGACCGACTGGAAGGCCTATCAAAGACAGCTGAAAGCCGCAATCGAAATCCCTGAGATCCGCGCTCCTCAGGGACTAGATGAGGCCGTAAGATGTCTAGAGACAGCCATCCTGAATGCCTTCCACGAAAACACAGTAGTGGAAGACATAAGCAGGCATCGACAAACCGAGGAGCTTCCTGAAAATCTCAGAGACGAGATTAGGACCAACAGACGTCTCCGCAGGATCTACGCTAGATCCCACGAGGACGAGGACAGGATTGCTCTAAACCGACACTCTCAAAACTTGAGAAGTCAGTTACAAGAGCACCGAAACAACAAGTGGCGGGAAAAACTGAGATCCCTAGATACGTATCACCAAACAGCCTGGCAGATGCAACGAGCTCTTCGAATGGACAAACGTCCTATCCCTCCTCTCCAAGGTGTAAATGGCCCAATCTACACCGACGAAGACAAAGCCGAAGCCTTAGCGGATGCCATAGTCCAACAAGGTCAGCTTAACCAACATCCAGAGGAGGACGAAAACCACACCGAAGAGGTCCACGACTCAGTTAGAGACCTGGATGCCTGGATTTTACCCCAACAAAATCCACATCCTGTCTCACCCGGGGAAGTTCGAGACATCATCAGGAAACTGAAGGTCAAGAAAGCCCCTGGAGCCGACGGCATCACCAACAAAATGCTGAAAAACTTCCCCAGGAAAGGATACAGTGCGATGGCCAACATCATAAACTCCATCATAAGAACATGCCACTTCCCCAGCACATGGAAAAAGGCAGAAGTCATCGTCATTGAAAAACCAGGAAAAGACAGGACAGTACCACACAACTACAGGCCCATCAGCCTACTCCCTGCTTTAAGCAAAGTAGCTGAAAGAGCTATAGCCAGAAGACTAAAAGATGAATCCCAAGAACTAGACGCCATCCCAGATGAACAATTCGGCTTCAGGGCAGGGCACTCATCTGAGCAGCAGGTACTCAGAACCACAGAGTATATCACCAAAGGATTCAACAATAGAGAGGCCACAGGAGCAGTTTTCCTGGACACCGAAAGAGCTTTCGACAGAATGTGGCACCAAGGCCTGATCCACAAAATGTCGGTGGCTGGATACGAGAGAAGAAATATAAAGCTTATCAGAAGCTACCTAAATGACAGATCATTCACAGTCAAGGTGAATGACTCTCATTCAGCTCCAAGAGGACTAATAGCTGGAGTACCACAAGGGTCAGTGCTGGGACCCATTCTTTACTCCATCTTCTCTCACGATATCCCAATCGGTGAAGAGGGCTTAACAGCACTCTACGCGGACGACACAGCCATCCTACACCAAAGCAGAAGCACCCGGATAATGGGCAGACGACTGCAAGAGGACATTGATAACCTTCATGACTGGTGTGTCAAATGGAAGGTTAAAATCAACCCCCAGAAGTCCCAAGCAATCCTATTCCAACGACGGAGACTGGTTCCAACAGCTAGAATCCGAATTGGAGACGTCGAGATCCCTTGGACAAACGAGGCCAAGTACCTAGGGATGACCATGGACAGAAGCTTGACATGGTGCAACCATATCAACGCAGCGAGGAGAAAAACTAGACAAGCAATGGGTAAACTCTATCCACTGCTCTGTCGAAAAAGTGAAATGGGATTGAGGACCAAACTGCTATTGATCCAAACAGTAGCTAGGAGCCAACTCACCTACGGCTCCACATCCTTCGGATATGCTTCTAAGACCAACCTTATGAAGCTAAAGAGGACAGAAAACAAACTCATTAGGATGGCAGCTGACGCCCCATGGTTTATCAGGAACGAGGACCTGCAGCGTGATCTTCAATGGACACCTATTGAAGAATTCATGCGGCAAAAGGCTACCCGAGCCTTCAGGGCAGCAGAAAATCACCCCAACGAAAACTTACGGGACCTGGTAGATTACGATCCGCTAGCTCCAAGACGCAACAATTGGACAAGGCACAGGAGACCTAGACACGGGCTCCTGCGCTAATATACTCTAGGATGGAAGTGGGCAAGTCGAAATTTCTGAGTCTCCGTGCTCCTCAGGAACTAGATTCTGCTCACCGAAACCCCAAGAGTATCAACAAGAGGCCATCAAACTCCAAGAAGAGGATTCCCAGGTACCTCAGCTGGCTCCGGCGTGAGTTGCAGCTGAACCTGAGGTAAAAGAAGAGGATCTCAGGTACCTCAACTGGCTCCGGCGTGAGCTGCAGTTGAACCTGAGGTAAAAGAACACCCCACCTCAGCCTCAACACTGCCGGATCACGGAACAGCAGTGTCGCTGAGGGCACAGAAGAGGACCAAAGACACGAAGACCACCAGGTACACTGACGGAGGGACACTGGCAGCGGCAGACTGGACCACGGGACAGTAGGACGAAGGCAGCGGCAATCCGGACAGAAGAAAGGAGGACAGCAGAGAAATATCCCACCTGGTAAGACGACATTTTCATTACTAATAATTTCTTTTATTTCAGATGACTACAAGTAACGAGAGGTGGCAAAAACATCCTGCCAAGAGAGGACCTCCCCCCCCTACGACAGCGAGGACCATGTCCTTCATAGGAGTTTCTCCCGAAAGGACGGCACCAACCCCATTGAAGGATCCTTGGCTAGCCCAATGATGGTCCATCTGATGGGGGCCCGTTGGGGTTTAGTGGGTATTGTTGACTCCGACAGGTGAAAACCTGTCAGAGCAACGAGTCCCACACTGTCTTCCCTTCTTCCGGAAGGGAATTCGTGCGTAAAAGCATTCGACACAAAAAAAAAAAAAAAAAAAAAAAAAACCAACACTTCAGTCTCTCTTCGGACTCTATGTGTGAATTTAGTAACTATTGACCAGTGTAGAATCATTAGATCACTTTCATAAATACTTGTATGGCAAGATTGTAATTTAAGTACAGATCATGCAGTACAATGAAGAAATTTGAGATCGAAATATCTGCAAAAAAATATGAGTACATCACTGGATTTTACGTAAAAAATTGCCTAAGACACATGTTTTACCTTTCCGATAAGTTAAACGGTAAATGAGTGGAGGTAAAACGGGAGGGGGGGGGGACGTTCAAAAGCAACACTTTCAATCTCGCTTTGTATCTCTGAAATTAGGATGCCTAATACAATTCTATCTTTGGCATCTTCATTTACTTTCATTGTGAGAACCGCATGTTTATATCTCTACTCATAAATGAGAGAGACCCCATAACACAAACAAAATGGGACACACTGTATACCAGGTTTTTACAATAAAAACGTGCTTATTTGGTTACTTACAATACTAAGGTTTAGTTAAATTATACTACTTTGTAGCGGTTTCAGTTACAACTACGAACATTTAACCTGGAATCTCATCTATTTATTAGCCATAAATATATTTCCATAATTCCCCTGACCCCAATTCTCTCCATTGCTAAAGTTAGGGTTTTAGCAAACTGAATTTATGGCCTTGGTATTATCTGTCGCGTAACTTTCTATTATTGGCCAGCAGGAATCGTGATTTTACTTTATTATACGTAGCAAAAAATACTTTACGCTTTAGAGGTTCACAGAATAAAAATAAAAATTAACTTATAGAATGAAATTTCTAATAAGGGAATTTTTGCAATTTTTCCACATCGTTGACAACGTAAAACAAAAAAGTATTAAATGAAATTTGCCGAGTAAGTCTTTTATGAGAGATTTTTTGCGATATGAAATTTAAAATTTGTATTGGTGACGTTCTCATGCAGTTTTAAAAGGTAAAATTTTCAGTGCTACAACGGTTCGCTAAAAGGTTTTTCACCAGTTTGTTTAACTACATAGGTATATCTTTCTGCCTTCCTAGAAACAAAATTATAATTATGGAATGTAATCAAAATGAAAGTACTTAAGAAAGTTTCTGGTGATTACTAAAAATTATAAATATTACGAAAAAGGCTAGTACCATGCAGATCTTTCAGAGAAAAAAAAAATTGGAAATTATTATAAATATATTAGTAATTATATAGTACATAGTTTTTGAGTTTTTTTGCGCATATTCGCATATTTGCAAAAATTAAAAAAAAAAAGAATCTGGCAACTCTGTAAAACGGCAATGAAATGAGTAGGATGTTATATCAGTATTAGTAAATTTCCTATAAATATCAAATTCTAATTTATCGTTATTTCTAATAACTAACGTGTCGAGAAAAGGTAATTGCGCATTGTTCTCTTTTCGTAAGTAAAATTAATGGAAGGATATTTAATGTTTAATGTTTCTAAGAAAGTGTCCAAATTTTCTGTTTTAGTACCAAAAATAGCAAATATATCGTCTACGTATCTATACCACACCCTTGGGAAATACTTGAGTTCTTTTTTCAACTGGGTTTCTAATCTACCCATAAACAAATTTGCAAGGAACGGAGATAAGCAATTGCCCATCGCAGTTCTCTCGAGTTGTTTATAATATTTATTGTTGAACTGAAAAAAAATTTGATTTATACATAATTTTGTAAGAAGTAAATATTCATCAATACTTTCTTTCTTCAAATTATTGATTTCAAGTAGTTCCTTTAGGTACTCTAAAGCTAGTGGTATGGCTACACGAGGAAACGGCGAGCTTACATCAAAAATATAAAATTTATAAACTTAGTAATTTAGAATTTGAACAATGGTTAGATTTCCAAAGAAAAATGTTCGTAATTATTGATGCCAAATTTTTAAAGAAAATGTGTTCACTTAAAACCAAACTGAGAAAGTTGAAACCACAATAAAAATTTCTTCGGAAGTCGAGAACATTGTAGAAAACCTTTCTTCTCAGTCCTTTGATAATAGAGAAATCGCCCTTTTGAATAAAGGTTTGAATTTTGCAGAGCCTCCAGTAAAAAAATAGTTTACCAACTATTATAGCGAATATCGAAAGTTCTTTTCGATACGTGCCAGAGTCAACTAAGGGATTCGTTAGAGAGGCTTGCAGAAACCAAATCTCAAAAAACGTTGTTAACAACAAGTCAAAATATGTTTCTCGTAAAAATACTGAAGTTATCCAAGGACTGAAGAAAAAAGAATGTTTTTATTTAAAAGCTGACAAATTCAATAAGGTTGTTATACTAGACAAAACAGATTATCTTGAAACAGTAGACCATTTGATTCAAACTGGTCCCTACGATTTAATTGAGAACAACCCGTTATCAACAATGATAACAGAAGTAAAAAATACCTTAAAACAGTGTAGAAACCTTGTGTCCGATAAACTCAAATTTAAACTAACACATAGTAACCCACAGATATCTAAACTGTATTGCCTTCCCAAAATCCATAAACCTGGGAAGTCCATGAGACCTATTGTTACAGCTATTGGATCACCAACGTACAATATTTCAAAATGGTTAGTAGGAGAATTCAGCAGATTAAATATCTCGTACGATAACTTTGAGGTTACTAACTCGTTAGAATTCTTAGATAAAATTAAGAATGTTCACTTAAAAGAAGGTGAATTTTAATATCTTTTGATGAAAGCTCATTGTTTCCTAGTGTACCCATACCACTAGCTTTAAAGTACCTAACGGAACTACTTATACAACAATAATTTGAAGAAAGAAAGTATTGATGAATATTTACTTCTTACAAAATTATGTATGAATCAAATTTTTTTTCAGTTCAACAATAAATATTATAAACAACTTGAGGGAACTGCGATGTACATTAGAAACCCAGTTCAAAAAAGAACTCAAGTATTTTCCATAGACGATATATTTGCTATTTTTGATACTAAAACAGAAAATTTGGACACTTTCCTAGAAACATTAAACAATAAATATCCTTCTATTAATTTTACGTACGAAAAAGGAGAACAATGGGCAATTAACTTTTCTCGACACGTTAGTTATTAGAAATAACGATAAATTAGAATTTGATATTTATAGGAAATTTACCAATACTGAGAGGTATATAACATCCGACTCATTTCATTGCCGTCAACATAAAATGGCAGCATTTCATTTCTTAACTCACAGATTAGTCAGTTTTCCATTAAGTAAAGACCGTTTTAACAATGAAATGAATCGGATTAAAAATATAGCTAAAAGTAATGGATATAATGGTAATTTTGTACATAAATTAGTAAATAGACATAAGCATAAGAAAATGTTAAAAGATGCCACTACTCTTCAAGCACCTAAGGCTCCCAATAAGTTCATAGTAATCCCATATGATCCCAGATATACGAGAGGTCTAGAAAAAGTATTTAAAAACGTAGGTTTTAGAGTAGCCTACAAAACGGAGAACAGTTTGAAAAATCTCCTTGGAAACCCTAAAGACAAAGTCGACTTGAAGGAGAGGAGTGGCATCTATGAAATTAGCTGTAATGACTGCGATCTAAAATATGTTGGGCAAACTAAACGCTCCATAAACATTCGTTTTAAAGAACACATGGCACATTTAAGATACGGAAGAACAGAAAAGTCAAGGGTAAATAATCTTAAGTTGATTAAAAATGTATCTAATAATAGATTATTGGATGCATTTGGGAGTATAGAAATAGTTAAATGTGGTAAGAAAGCACTAAATAAAGACAGAGGACCTATTCCCTATAGTCCCCTCTATTGTTTACTTGACAGTGCAGTCGGGCGCAACCAAGTGTAGCCACATTTACCTATAAATAGCTCGGTTAGGATAAGTTACTTTAGTTTATATCGTCTGCTGATGATGCTAACTTGGTTAGCAAAACGCGCGTCCAGAACGTAATAAGTGGTGTAGTGTGGTTAAAACTCTTGTATTTTCACCTATCGTCCACCACAGGTTCCAGTGTTAGGATTCAGTTAAGTTACTAAATTTACTGAATTAGATTACGAAATCTATTTAATATAGTAGTTTTAAAGACATAAAAATAAAGAAACGAACAGGAATATAAAAGAAGACACAAAAGGAGAAGAATTGAGAAAGAAGAGGAAGAGAAGAGAGGGGGGAAGAAAATAATAGGTTACATTTGTGAAATTTGGAACGAAAGGAGTTTCAAAGAACATCGGTAGTTTTTTTAAAACATAAGAGTAATACGTGCCAATTAAATGTATTGATTCTAAAATATTTTTTTCTTTATAATATGCTTAATAGAAAGACATGTGATCCAGTTTATGGTAGTACACAAATAACAAGAAATTGACCTTTTAAACAGCTCCTTGCAATGTTGTGAAATTATAACAATATGGTTGTTTCTTAAATTTCGATGGTGGACGTCACTACGAAATTTGAGCTTGTTATAAAGATATTGAGGTTTTTTTTTGTATCATAACATAGCCATATGTAGTTTTCGTCTATTACGCATACTCAACCAACCGTCATCTTTTAACTTATGTGATATATGGTTTCTTCCAGATATTCCGTAAAGAAAGGGAAGATAGCTATTTTGCACTTTTTGTATAGCTTCAATATTGTCAAGGTAAGGCCCGTAAACGCAATCACAATAATTGAAAACTGATAACACCAGTGGATCAAAAAGGAGTTTTTTTGTCTCTAGTGTAAGGTGTGTGACGCAAACCATCTTACATTAAACACAAATAAAATTTGCGTAATGTCGTTTAAATGTGATTTAAATGAAGTGTCCCTTAATAACTTTACAGTGAATTCTCTGACAGAGAATAAGTTTTTGGGTGTCTATATCGACAAAAAGTTAAAATTTGAAAGTCACATTGCACAATTGAGCAAAAAATTGTCTTCCAACTGCTATGCATTAAGAGTAATTAGTAACGAACTGAACTATGTCATAGCTAGAAACTCCTACTTTGCTTTGATTGACTCTCACCTTAGGTACGGTATCTGTTTTTGGGGATCCTGTTCAAAGTAACTTTTCAGCTCAATTTTGACTTGTATTTTTGTCTTGGAATCTGCTTGTATGATGCACAAGAAATTTAAAGATTCAATTAATAGCAACTCTATTCACAATACGCGCTCTTCACACAGTATTGCTCTTCCTATTCCATCGTCTGCACAGGCCCTAAATTCCATCATTTATAATAGTAAGAGAATTTTCAATCATCTTCCACTAGATTTAAGGCAGGAACAAAAATGTTTCAGAACGAAATTAAAATCAATTCTTATCACGCGACCTTTTTATACCTTGGACGATTTTTTCGAGACGGGCTTAACTAGCGACATGTTTTAATTTTTTACTTGTATATTTATTATTTAAAAATCCTTTTATCGTAACTTTTAGCACCTTTTACATTTATGCTCTTTGTAGTGTTACTAAACTGTAAAAATATTGTATCGTTTGTCTTTATACCTTTAATCTATTTTAAGTGTTATCTACCTGCCTATATATATATATATATATATATATATATATATATATATATATATATATATATATATATATTGAATCATTTTTAACTATACTTTGTTAATGTTGGGCTAAATTTAACACATTTTATTTTATTTTTTTAAAGCTTTGTTAACAGGAATATTTCTTTAAACAATAAGTCTTGATTTGACTTTGACTTCATCTTATTAGTTACATGCTGTCTAAAACGCAAGTTGCAGTTAAGCTGTAGTTCCAGGCTTTTGCAGGTGTCAACAAAGGGAAGGAAAGAATTGTCAATTTGAATATCTAGGTTGTTTTTGGACAAAAAGTAATGTGTTCGGTTGCCGAATAGAATTACGGCGGATTTACTAGTGATAATTTTTAGCACGTGATCGGTCGCGGTGACGATTCGCCATATTACTATGAACTGAATCGAACGACAAGTAAATTTGGGTGTCATCAGCATAAAGATGGTAATGGCGGTCTTTGATATTTTTGTGAAATTGTGAGGTATATAAAGTATAGAACAAAGGACCAAGTATACTTCCCTGTGGAACACCGGACGTTACCACTTGCTTTTCAGAAAATTTACCATTCAAAACCACTTGTTGTCACCTACCACATATATACGACGAGACAAATTTTCGAGCAGCATGTCCAAAGCCGAGATAGTTAATAAGAGAAACAAATACCTTATGGTTGAGCATATCGAAAGCTTTGGTAAAGTCTAAAAGGACCAAAGCGCTTATTTTGTTGTTATCATGTCCACGTAGAACGTCATCTGTTGGCACAGATATGCATTGATTGAAATCCAGACTGCTTTTTGGGTAAAATATTATTGATTTCAACAAAAGAACTTATTTGAATTTTAATTATTTTCTCCGAGATTTTTGGGAAAGCTGGCAAAATACTGATGAATATTAAAAGACCATACTCAGTGAGTTGTCTTTTCGTAGGAAAGGGGATTTATTTATGATATGAGTAAAAAATGGTAACAAGAATGGCATACTCATTTGAATTAACACTATGTATACGTTATCGGATCCCATGGCTCTGGATTTTATGCACATAATTGCTCTCAATACATCATTCTTAGATACTTGCGAAAAATCAAAAATTCGTGTGATATTACTATTAATATTATTATAGTAGCTAAGAAGATTATGAAGTCGTTGGCTTATTTTAATAGTCAAATTAACAAAAAAATTGTTTATTTAATTTTCATCAGACAAGACCTCCGGAATTTGTTTTTGCTTATTAGGAAGTAGAAAAAATTTCTTTAACTCCCGCCACCTTTCTTATGTGTTTGAACTCGACATTTTTTGGCGTAAATATGCTTTCTTCTCAACACGATTTGCAGCAGTAGTATAATTACGAAGTTGTTTATAATAATCGTAGTGAATCGGAAGCTTACTCGATTTGTATTTTTTCAATGCATTATTACGCAGCTTTTGCATTAATTTGAGGTTATCGGTCAGCCAGAGGTTATATTTAAAATGTCTCTTTTGGCAAAATTTTTTTACAGGTGCATGTGCATCAAATAAAGGTAGAATTAGATCGCAAACGTACGAAATTTTGTAATCAATATTAGGAATCATAAACAACCCTCCAAGGTAACCATTCGAAGTCTGCATGAAAATATTTAAGATTAATTTTATTTAAAGGTCGATATTTAAACTGTTTTAATGAAGGTTCGGACACCTCGCGTATTTTAAACCTAAAGTACACTAACGAGTGATCCGAAATATGTGGATCAATTGTGCCACAATCCACCACACTGTCAAAATTGCAAAGAATAGGCTCTAAGAGGCGAAAAAGTTTGATTCGATATTCTTGTCGGCTCAGAAATTAATTGTTTCATGTTAAGTGTGCTAAATATATTTTCAAGGACACTATATAAATTACCACCAACGTTAAGAAAATCAGTATTGAAGTTGCCAACACACATTATGTTCTCATGTGTGGTATACAAGTCGCTCAAGATATGTTTAAAATGGCTGAAAAATGAATTGTAATTTGATGAATAATGATTATGCATTTAAAAATCTAAAAATACCCATGCAAATATGTTCCAAAACAAGCGAAAATATGCACTTAAAAATGCATTTATTATCGAAAAAAAAACAGAAATAAAGCAAAAGTATAGCAATGGAAATAATATATTATTTACTCTTCAAGGTATCCTTAAGGCGCTATTTTTACCAGTAGTTATTATATTAATACAACTATATAATAAAAGTATTTTTTTAAATAAAATTTTAGTATACAGGGTGGTGCAACCAAGATGGGGTGGACGATTGTGGGCAAACGGAGAGGAATTTGAAAAAACATTTTTGGGATATGATTGATAGTCAAGAACGCTGTGTTTTAAAATTATACCCATTATACAGGGTGGTCTGAAAAGTTCGTGGTAAACCAAACTTGTGTTTTTTTAAATGGGACACCCGGTATATTATTATTTTAGTTGATTCTCCTATTCGTTACGATCATTTTGGTATGAGGTTTGTTGGGTCTAAAATTTATACCAAGGGAATGGGACGAGGTTAAAGTGGAAAAAAGGGTTATACTCCGGCCATTTTTTGAAAACAATTGAAGCAGGTATGGAAAAACCAAATATTCTATAAAATGTATTGTATCTAGGATTACAATAATCGCTTGTAAGTCGTTCAAAATTATTTACTGTTATACAGGGTGGTCAAGTTTTGCAAATTTACCTTGGATTGAATTTTTTTAAAAGGATCACCCCATATATTTTACTGTCATATTAAAGATAACATCGCCAGCTTTCAGAAAATACCCTATTTGATATCTTTCGAACCAACAGTTTTTTAGTAAATTAACCGTGAAACCAAAATTTACTCATTCTAACAGAAACGGTATTATTTACGTTGTTTAAATTGACTACCTATAATATAAGGAGACCATGATATAATCATAAATGAAAAGAAAGATTGACATTCTTGTCAAAACCGCAAAGTGTCAAAGAATTGGCATCAATTACCATTGTTTTTTGACGATAAGCTGGGAAATTGTTAAGTAACAATGAGTTTGAGTACTCCAGAGTTGATAAACATGGCGTTTATGTTGGGCGAGTGTCAAAAAAAAAATGCTTTGACAGTGTTATTAACAGTGCAAGAAAATCCACACACAAGTACCAGGGAAATTGAGAGAGCTACTGATATTGAACGCACTAGTATTAAACGGATTCTGAAACAACATAAATATCATGCCTACCACATTGAATTACACCAAGAACTGTATGATCGCGATTACGTCCAACGACAAGAGTTTTCAATTTGGTTTTTAAATACAATTTGGGATAATCCAGGTTTTGTAGATAGGGTGCTGTTTTCAGATGAAGCAACTTTTAAAAGCAACGGCTTGGTTAACAAACATAATATGCACTATTATTCAACCGAAAATCCACATTGGATTCATCAGGTGGACCATCAAAATAAATGGTCAATTAATGTTTGGGGAGGTATAATTGGCTTTCATGTTATAGGACAATATTTCTTTGAAGAGCATTTAACGGGAGAAGTCTATTTAAATTTTTTGACAAATGAGTTGCCCGTATTGCTCGAAGACTTACCATTAATGTTAAGAAATTCCTTATGGTTCCAACAGAATGGAGCACCCCCGCATTACCATAGGCATGTAAGACATTTTCTCAATAATTGGAAAGGAGAGCATTGGATTGGGCGAGGTGGACCAGTTAAGTGGCCTGCGAGGTCACCCGATTTCTTTTTATGGGGACATGTTAAAGAAGAAGTTTATAAAGAGGTTAAAACCACAGTGGAAGATATGAAGTTGAGAATAATAAGCAGTTTTCGCAACATTTCAGACCTGACTTTGAGAAAAGTGAAACTTTCATTTATGGATAGACTCGAAATGTGCCTTCAGCAAAACGGTGGTTTCAGAGTAATTCGTGTTAAAATGAAGAAATTTTGATTTCACAGCTAATTTACTGAAAAACTGTAGGTCAGAAAGGTATCAAATATGGTATTTTCTGAAAGCTAGTAATGTTATCTTTAACATGATAATAAAATATACAGGGTGTTCCTTTAAAAAAAATTCAATCCAAGGTAAATTTGCAAAACTTGATCACCCTGTATAACAGTGAATAATTTTGAACGACTTACGAGCTATTATTGTAGTCCTAGATACAATACATTTTATAGAATATTTGGTTTTTCCATACCTGCTTCAATTGTTTTCAAAAAATGGCCGGAGTATAACCCTTTTTTCCTCTTTAACCTCGTCCCATTCCCTTGGTATAAATTTTAGACCCAACTAACCTTATATCAAAATGATCGCAATGAATAGGAGAATCAACTAAAACAATAATATACCGGGTATCTCATTTAAAAAAACACAAGTTTGGTTCACCACGAACTTTCCAGACCACCCTGTATAATGGGTATAATTTTAAAACACAGCGTTCTTGACTATCAATCATATCCCAATTTTTTTTTTCAAATTCCTCTCCGTTTGCCCACAATCGTCCACCCCATCTTGGTTGCACCACCCAGTATAGCTAACTAAACAAGCTAACTAAAGAATAAACCTATTTAAAATGTATTGTTTACGCTATTCAACAAGTTGCGGTTACATTTTATAACTATATGATGTAACAAATTATCAAATTCAAATTTCCTTCTATTATCTTACAATAGTACTTTATACTCAGAAAACACTCATTCAACACCACAAGATACAATTGGAACATATTCAAACAAATTCAAATCAATGTTTATTAAAAATTGTTCATTACATGGATTCATTATCTCTTTATTGTCCAAATCTGCACTAATATTTTTCAAATTTTTGTAACCAATATTTTTTTGTAAAACCTAAGCTAATTTTTGAGAAATTACTTTATTTTTCGTGTTTTTCGATCATTTTTACGCTTTTTGACAAAGAAAATCCTTTCATCTCCGATTTTTTTATAGTGTTAGTCTAAAAGCAAGAATATTTGTTTTTAATGTAAATTAAATCCTCACGTATATCTTCTTTGTTCTTTTTGTGCTTCTTGTATATAATGTGAGTATTCCGCATTAAATTGGTTGACTATGTTTTTTATTGCCTCGAAATGTACTGCGTAATAAATGGCAGCGTTTATCCGAGTTCCTAGTTACAATTGGTGATGGGGGCAGGGGGATGTTTCCTGCAGTTTCCCAAAATTTTTCTATCAGAGTCGGAGCTTTAAGGAATACTTTCTTCACCGAGGAAATCAGATTGTTCACTCGTGGATAAAAAGTACGAACTTGTTCTGCAACTTGATGAAGTCCATGGACAAGACATGTGGCATGTATAATTTTAGGGTACAATATTTGTAGACCATTCATTGCTTTACACATGAAGAGTACAGGCTAAAAAGGGGGAATGTCAATTTTTGGTCATTTTAAGCTGTTCAGTTCATTCGGTTTCAAACAGAGAGATCTATCACGTAGTAACATCACACAGGCGAAAAAGGGGAATAGTCACCAGATATCGACAATTTAAATTATGCTGTACTGGCTAAAAAGGAGGATAGTCCGTGCGGCACATGCTAAGATGGGGGAATGTCACAAATGCGCGTTATTCTAACTGGACGCACTCGTCACTTTAGTGGTTGTAGTTGATTTGTTTTGATTGTGTTTCACAGTGGTGTTGTTTATTTTTATATTAGAAATTTGTAAAACATTGAAGTGCTAATTATTAGTAAAATGAACCCAAGTGTTAGTCCCAGTGAAGACTTTGTTGTTACCCAAGTTCAGGGGAAAAAGAGAAAACGTTACGGGAGATTAACCGATGTTTCTAAGAAGCTTAACTTACAAAGCCACGAGACAGGGAGCGATTGCCACTGTAAGCATCTCAAATGTTTTGATAAAGTACCGGGTGACGCAAGAAAAAAAATTGTAAATGAGTTTAATTTATTAAAATCTGGAGAATTTTTGTAGATGGTGAAATAAAAGAAGAACCTGTTTGTTACAAGGCATTTCTTTCCTTACATGGTATAACCAAAAAAAAACTTGAAATTCTCCAGAAATCTTTAAAAATGACTGGCAAGGCCCCAAGTGACAAACGAGGAAAACACTTTAACAGGCCTCTCAAGTTGAAACCGGAAGCTAAAGATCTGGTAGTCAATCATATCAAGTCTTTTAAAGGTCGTCAAAGCCACTACAGCCTAAAGGATTCGTCAAAAACCTACCTGCCCGAAATGCTAAATATCAAAAAAATGTACAATATGTATAAAAACATCACTGAAGAACAATATTGTGTGTCATATGAAACTTATAGATCCATCTTCTCACAAGAATTCAACATATCATTTGGATACCCAAGGTCAGATACCACAGTATCTGTGACGAATATTTAGCAAGTATTAGGTCTTTAGAAGCCAAAATAAAAAATGTTTCGGGTGATGTCAATGAGAAGAAGCAACTAGATAACAAAATCAGTACACTCCAGCAGCAAAACCTGCTGCACAAACATAAAGCTGAAGTATTTTTTTCAAGAAAAAAGGCTGCAAAATTATCTAGTCGAACAAATGAGAATAAAGAATGAGGCTATATGTATGGATTTTGCTAAAAATCTCCCAGTGCCCAACATCAGCACAAATGATATTTATTATAAGAGGCAATTGTCTATATTCTCTTTCAATATTCATGTTTTGTCGACTAGCCAAAGTATTTTTTACACTTATCCTGAAACAAATGGACGAAAAGGCTCTGACGAAGTATGTTCGATGTTGCACCATTTC
This sequence comes from Kuschelorhynchus macadamiae, assembly GCA_030620095.1. Classification (NCBI taxonomy): domain Eukaryota; kingdom Metazoa; phylum Arthropoda; class Insecta; order Coleoptera; family Curculionidae; genus Kuschelorhynchus; species Kuschelorhynchus macadamiae. The sequence continues at coordinate 1,331,453 of JAUTXW010000066.1, read as the reverse complement.
GTCTACAATTTTTTGCCCAACAGTGTTCGAGTCCTTTACATATTTTGCGACTCATGTGGGGGTCAGAATAAAAACTATACAGTCATCCGTTACCTCCATCATTTAGTACATGTACAGAAAAGGTTTGATGAAATCAAGATCAGCTTTCCGATTAGAGGACATTCCTTTATGGAATGCGACAAGGATTTTGGTCTTATAAAGCAAAAGGCGCGTGTGGAACTTCCATATGAATGGGCTGAAGTTTTTAGAGCTGCAAGAGTAAAACCAACTCCTTTTGATGTTGTGGAGATCACTTTTGATTTTTTTAAATGCTGAAGTACGCATTTTTCTCCAATATATAAACGTAAGTGTCCAATGAAGGTACGACCTATACGTGAACTGAAAGTCGTTAGAGATCATCCCAGGCTTGTTTACCATCGCTCTACTTGGAATGGCATGTGGGAAACCGCTGTTATGATTGAGCCAAAGACCAGCCATATCAATCAATTGCCAAACAATGAATTCCGATTACCAGGCCAATTATATAAAGGTAACTATACACAAAATATTATTTTCCGATGTTAAGGATGTTTATCTATTTGTAGGATTGCTTCCAATAACACTGGCCAAATTCACTGACCTACAATGCTTGATGAAATTCTGTCTCAATCCAACTGCTAGAAAATATTTTTCTACATTAGCACATACTGAAAATGTCAAAGACAAAACTACCTTTCCAAAATCTCGGCGTACAACAGGTCCAAAAAAAAAGTGCTTAAACATATTCTGTATTTTTAAAAATTAATAAAAGAAATGTGAAATCTAATAGAGTCAAATTAATTAATCTTTGATATTTTGCTTCGAGAATGGGTTTTGTAGGTAAACAATCGGAAATACTACAAATTTGCATTGAAAATATTTGACATTCCCCCTTCTTCTTCGTTACAATGTGTAGTCTCCTAATATTTTTTGCATTATTATAAAAAATATGTAAATAATTTCATTAATAATTTCTTATTACAAATTTAAATACATATTTCTATTTCTATCCGTCAAGAAATTCAGTGCAAAGTAATAAAATAAAAACTAATAGGGTTTTTAACTTAAAAATTGATTTCTTGAAAAATAACGATTTTTGACATTCCCCCTTCTTTGCCTGCACCCTTCACATGTATGGAGCAGTATCTGTAATTGCCACTAACACTCTATCATATTTAATACCACCGGGCCATAAAAGAGTGAGAGAGTCGTTGAAAAATCTAGCAACAGTTGAATGATTTACTTTGTCTTAGGTCTTCATTGTAAGTAAATATGATTTGTCCCTTTCTGCTTCTACACCCAACACACCAAAAACAAAATTAGAAACACATCTTTATTCCACATCAGTTGTTTTATCTAGTGACACCCATATACTTTTATCTTATACTTTTTCCCGCAATTCGGTAACTGTCTTATTGTACAAATCTGGAACATAGTTTTTTCTTAACGTGGATTATGTGGAATTAATGTCTTTGTGTACTGCTCTAAAAATGACTTCAAAGCCGGATTACTTAATTTATTCAGTGGAATATCCGCACTAATAAACGCTTGCACAAATCCTTATTGAACTTTGATCGTTTGGGTCCTGGTCCTGGTGAAAATGCTGTGGTGCTTAAAACTTGTTTTTAGCACACTTGTGTCACTTTTTTGCATTTCTTGCTTTGCAGTAACATCACAATGTGTTGTGTCACAGCACAAAACTTTCAGTTCGTAAAATCAGGAAAATCTTTCACGAATTGATTTAATAACGCACTTAATGAACGCTTTTCTTTCGGCATATTGGACAATGTTCACGCCACAAGGTGTACACTAAAATGAATAGAAAAATTATTTCTAACATTCTTAAAACGTGGGTATTTATGATTGTAAATCCGTGGTAAATCCATAGTTTTTAAAGCACAGATGTTTTATTGGGTACCTATAACAATTTTAAGAAAAGTTGGGTAAAACCCTTGGCCTGCCAGCAACTAGACATTTTTTATTATTTTATTATTATGGATTATATTTGAAATACAACAAATTTGTCTTGGGAAATAAAAATATATTCAGAAAAATTGTATATAAAATTTACGAATTTGCTATGTTAACTAGTAAATATATTTTTAAAATTGAAAGCTTTTCTCTACCGACAATGTTGCAACCCAGAAAGTACATACCCTCTTCACCCCTTATGTTTACATTACTTTAGTACAATACAATTGGATAGAAACAAATTTGTTTGTTGTAATTATATCTAGTTCAATGTTCAAAGCATTTCCATAAGAAGGTTGCCAAATAAAGGAGAATGTTCGTTGTTATTTACTATTCTAGTATTTTGTAGTTAAACCAGTTAAAGTGGAAAAGTTTCTAGGGTGCACCACTTATAATATTATGTAAATAATGTTTTAATATACTAAAGCTCAGAATTAATTTAAACTTTACGAATGACGGAAATGTATATTGTAAATTAGTAAAGCCTGTATTTTGTACGTGAACTAAGGAAAGTTAAGTGGAATTTGCCGAGTAGGTCCTTTGTCAGAGAAGTTGCGAAGAGGATTAAGTTAAATTTTCTATTTTCATTTTCGGTGCATCGCTCATTCACCAAAATAATTTGATTTAAAAGTGAAACAAAAAGAAGTCACAATACAAAGATGAAAAGTCATGGTAAATATCTATCCTATTTTGCTTAATTTTATACACCTATAAGTAATACTATAAATGATTTTCCTTTTATGTAAAGCTAAACATTAAAAGATAACATTTCGTGGTGTCTATTTCATTATATACTAAAAGTTTTTATTTTTCTTGGGTAAAAGTTTAATCAATGAAACTTTTTTCCTGCAACTAGCTCGCCGTTTCGCTTCTTGTTTAAAGCATTTTCAAGAGCATTTTATTGCATGTCTTGCCTTGAAAACGGCAATATTATTTTAGTAATAATTTTGATGTTCAGAACCTCAAAATTATTACTAAAAACCGTTTTACATGCTGCAATTCTTCTTTGCAAGTTGCAATAGTCTTGGACAAAGCCTTGCTCAGTTTGACAAAAGGTACAAATGTCTTGCCACTGCGCATGCTTTTGTTTAAGACTATTGCAACTTGCAAGAAATAATTGCAGCATGTAAAACGGCCTAATAATATTGTCGTTTCCAAGGTAAGACATTCAATAAAATGCTCTTGAAAATGCTTCAAACAAGAAGCGAAACACTTTTAGTATAAAGTATGAAGAAAAGTGTAAATAAATATATATGTATATATATATATATATATATATATATATATATATATATATATATATATATATATATATATATATATATATATATATATATATATATATATTGATATATATATATCCGTTCACTACTGTCGTTCTGAAAAGAACAGTTTTGCTGACGTTTCGCCAAAATCACATTTGGCATTTTCGAAGCTTTCTTTCTCGCGTCCGAATAGAGACTGATTCTCTATTCGGACGCGAGAAACTTGCCAAATATTTTGGCGAAACGTCAGCAAAACTGTTCTTTTCAGAACGACAGTAGTGAACGGATGTACACCCGGAATGAAAACACATTATATATATATATATATATATATATATATATATATAGGGTGTCCCGAATTGCAGTATCCAAACTTTAACAACGCATTCTGCATTCAAAATAAGCCCTAATTTTCTATATAAACATATATCGGCAAATGCTTCGTTTTCAAAATACACGGTGTTACAGTTTTAAGAAAAAAATTGTTTTTTAGTCATAACTTTTTTATTACTTGAGATATTGTTATTAAATTTGGTAAACAGCCTTGGAGTAACAAAAGGCATTTTTTTATTTGAAATATTTTTTTATTTTTCATCATTGGCGTCCGTACGGGATTTTTTATTGAATATTCTTGAAGAAAAAATGGTACTCTAACTGCTTTTTCTGAAAACAAAAATCATTCCTAAAATCCCCACTCAGTTTGGAGCAAATTTGATCCCTTGCCTTTTTTTCGTGCGATGTAAGGATTTCGAGTAAAAAACTAAAAACCATTTTTATGTATGGCATAGTTAAAATTTCCATTATTGTTAATTTCAGTAGCAAAACTTTTAAGGTGGGATTGTAACAGCAAGTTTTTAAAACTATTTGGTTTCCCATATTTATTTCATGCATTCCGGGTGAGTTCATAATTTCTGAACAACGTATGTAGGGTTTCTAAAATAAAAGCTTGTCTGACAACTAAGGAGAGATGACGTCATCGACCGGTTGTAATGGAGATTTGCATTATGTTTGGGTTATCAGGGTGACATCGCAGAAGTTAGCAGGCAGCTATTAAAATCTAATGTCCTTGGTACTTACTATCATTCCTTCATTGTCGTCTCTTGGTATGCCATGATTGCATTTTTGTGATAATTGAACAATTGCTACAAAATCGTCGATTCATTTTGTAAAACGGTAATTAGAAATAATTCAATTTTGAAGATGATACTTCATTTTACAGAAACTACTCTTTATTAACTAAGTTCGTAATTAATTTTACAAAAACTAGAATTCATAACTTTTATTAACTTAGATCGTGAAAAAAATTTATAGAGCACTTTAAATATCATTAAGGATTAATGTGGGCCTTAAAATTCACAATAATTGCTCAAAATGAGCTCCTCTAACTTCGACACATGTGTCAGTGTCATGGCATGGCGTATAAAATTCGTATTGGCTCGCAAAGTTTCACAGGATTGCTCTATCCTTAGAATCAGTTCTTCTTTTGTATGAACTGGTCTGGAATAAACCAAATTTTTCAAATAACCCCACACAAAGAAGTCAACAGGTGTGAGGTTAGGGGAACGTGGTGGCCGGGCTGTAGCTCCTAATCGTCCAATCCACCGTTCTGGATAATTATTATTTAACCACTCGCGATTTACAAGTGCAAAATGCGCGGGAGCCCCGTCCATTTGAATCCAGAATTCGTTTCTAAGATTTAGAGGAATATTTTCTAGATATTGAAATAACTTATTTTGCAGAAAATCATTAAATAATTGTCCATCTAGGCGTGGTGGTAGAATATGGGGCCCGCAAAAGATTTCATTTATTACACCACACCAAACATTAACAGAAAATTCTAGCTGAAATGCTCTAGTTCGTACAACACGTGGATTGTCATGGCTCCAGATTCGTAAATTATGGAAATTTACTGAGCCGCTTCGGGTAAATGAGGCTTCATCAGTCCATAAATTTTTTTTTGAGAAGTTCTCGTCTTCCTCTATTTGGCGCAAAAACCAATTGCAAAAACTGACACGTTTTTCGGCATCACCAGGTTGTAAGTTTTGAACTGGCTGCATCTGAAATGGCTTCCTGTGATCTTTCCTCAAAACGCGATAAACCTTATTTTTAGAAACAAAAACTGCGTTGCCTTGTAAATTATGAGCTGCTCTTCATAGGCTTAATGTCCTATTGTTACCTAACTTATTTAAATTTACGTTTCGATATTGTTCATTTCTCCTACCTTCGTTTCTCGGATTCTTTTTGAGTCCAAAATTCCTAAACATTAAATGCCTTTTAATGAAAACTTGTTTGCAAGGTAATCTTCTATTTGGAAATCTTCGTTGCTATTCCCGTACTGCTGCATTTGCATTTCCATTACAGAAACCATAAACGAAATGAATATCAGCATACTCAAAGTTACTGACTAACACCATTTTGAAATCACTAGTTAGACTGATAATTACCTTTTTGTATAAACTGTAATGTACCTGACATTTATTTACTCTAAAAGCTCAAATGTCACACTTTAAAGACGAAACTAGCAATTGTTCAATTGTCACAAAAATGCAATCATGACATACCAAGATGTTAAAGGTTTTGCCACTGAAATAATTAACAATAATGGAAATTTTGACTACGCCATACATAAAAATAGTTTTTAATTTTTAACTCGAAATCGTTGCATCGCACGAAAAAAAGGCAAGGGGTCAAATTTGCTCCACACTGAGTGGGAATTTTAGGAACGATTTTTGTTTTCAGAAAAAGCAGTAGCGTACCATTTTTTCTTCAAGAATATTCAATAAAAAATCCTGCACGGACGCCACTGATACAGATTTAAAAAATATTTCAAATCAAAAAATGCATTTTGTTACTCAAATGCTGTTTACCAAATTTAATAACAATATCTCAAGTACTAAAAAAGTTATGACTAAATAACTATTTTTTTCTTAAAACTTTAACATCCTGTATTTCGAAAACGAAGCATTTGCCGATATAGATATATATATATATATATATATATATATATATATATATATATATATATATATATATATATATATGTTATATATCCGTTTCCCATGACCTTCCACGTGTGTGTGTGTGTGTTTTTTCATTGCCGTTTCCCACGTACCTCAGCAAGATTTTTAATATAAATAGACTATGTAGATTTTATTAAAAACATATAATATTATTCTTTTAAGTTGTAACAATAATTAATGTCCATTTGATTTCCAAAGTTGTGAACATATTGTTTTATTTTATTTTAATAAAAAGTGTTTTTTAAAAAGTGAATTTTTCAAATATATATATATATATATATATATATATATATATATATATATATATATATATATATATATATATATAGATAGCCTGTATTTTTCGTTAGCCCCGATTTTCTGGTAAGGCGATTTTACCAATTTTTATACATCAAATTTTGTCTAATTATTAAAAAAAATTGCTTATTTTAAAAAAGCTTTAAAACTGGAACAAGTAATCTATAATTATTTATTTATTGCCTACAAAATTACAAATGTACCAAAAAAATAAGCAAAAAAATGGTGTCAAATCTAATAAAAAAATTTTTAAATTAAAATTCACTGGCCAATATCCAGGAGCCAGTGGCAAAAGCTCTGAGAATCGGTATAAGGAATGTACAGAAACTTGTGCATGAAAAAAAAAGCATAATTTACTTCCGAAGAAGAAGAAATGTACACAAAAAAGATTTAAGTTACAATGCAAAAATGAATATTCATAATGCAATTTATGATTTATGCACGTCAAATACTAATATAATCCTTCAGAAACTTTTTAATATTATAGACTAAAAATCATCATTATCACTTAAAAGTCCTCATCTTCTGAGTCGTCCTCAATTGGCGCAATGATCATTGGTGCTATTTCAACATCTAGAACTCGTTCTCGATTCCACCAATCTCATATTAATTTCTCCGTAAGTTCCACAGATTTCTTCCAGTACTCCGGCGTAATATAATTTAATGAATCTTCCTAAACAATTTGCAGTTCATCTGATGTAAGACCATCGTTCATGTGTTTTTCGTAATATGATTTTGCCCCAGCCCATATTAATTCTATTGCATTAAACTGGCAATGGTATGACGCGTCGTAAAACCTTGTGTCCATTTTCTCGTAATATTTCATCTACGGCATATCTTGTTGGTTTTTTAATAGATTTTGCCATTAAAAGAAGTTCTAGTTTCAGCATATTGGGTAAAGGATTTTGTTTTAGTTTTATTAGCCAGTCATAAATATCACTTCTTCTAGGATGAAGTAGGTTGTTTATTTAAGATTCTTGAATGATAAGATGCGTTGTCTAGAATTATTAAAGATTGAGCATCTAAATTTGGAATCAGTTATTCTTTTAACCACTTTCAAACAGTTCACAGTTCATATTATCATGGTAGTCCATACTTTTGTATGTTCAAGAAAACAGTAAACTTGCACCTGGGAGATATCCTGTTGAAGAACCTGCATGCAAAATAATGAACCGTTTTCCCGTCCCACATCCCTTTTTTCTCTTGACACTTTTTACAGACTCGTCCTGCCAAGATATCGAACCACCTTCATTAGAAAATATCCAAGTCTCGCCTAAAAATACCACTTTTCTAAATTTTGAATTAATATTTTCCGCGTATTTCTTTAAAAACTGGATACGTTGACTTGCTATATGTGGCAACTCGCATAAAAATCTTCGATTACAGTCCTTTTTGTATCGAAAACCCAACATTTTTATTAATTTTGGCAACGATTTTAGTCCAATTTCCAATATGCCTCGATTTTTTAAAGCTTCTTTTAAAACTTGAAGGGTTATATTAGTTTGTGATGGGTATAAATCGTAAATTGCATTACAAACATCCATTTTTACATTATCACTTAAGTCTTCTGCGTTTGGCTTTTTTTGTGTACATTTCTTAATCTACTTCAGTAGTAAATTATGCTTTTTCAATGCACAACTTTCTGCACAATCCTTATACCGATTCCCAGAGCTTTTGCTACTGTCTCCTGGATACCGGCCGGTGAATTTCCATTTTTGTAATATTTTATTAGATTTAATACCATTTTTTTCGCTTGTGGACGCAAAAAACCCGAAAATTGTTTTCTATTACTTATTTTGTCACTGACTTTAAAGTGACATAGTTCAAAGATTTTTGCAACTGCTGGTATTTATATGTTTATCCTCTTTTTTCATATGAAAATATCATGACTCATAGGTCTATCTAATTCATCTTCCGGATTTTTGTGCGGAGGATACGATTTCACGTAATAAAAGAAAAACAATCTTAAAAGGTTTGTCGTTGATAAATCGTATGACCGGCACGATAACACTGCTTTTGGCTATAACGAAACAGTTATATAATTTTTAAAGACTTTTTATAAATATAAGAATTAAAATAAATCAGAAGGTAAATTGCCTATCTACTTCCAACCCCTTGTTACACCTGAATGCCTTTAATATGCCCGAGCTATTTATCACCATAATATTTCCCTAAGTTTCAAACTTGAACTTCATCTTTTGCGGAAGTTTGAGGTTTAGCAAATCACTTTGGGATCATCTTTTGCGTAACCTTTCGTTATTGGCTTTCATGCATGATAAATGCCCCTTTAAGATATATTCCAGTAAAAAAATTCTGTCGCAGAGAGACTTCAGCATAAAAATATCATATTGAAAGGGATTTATGTTAAAAAAAAATTTCTTTTTCTGCTCGATTTTGCAACTAATGGACTTTGAGTCCCAGGATATTTAAATTTACTAAGAAAATTTGAATTTATTTCTATCAGGTTAAGAGCATACTTTTGATTAATAAAGTGAGTGTTTAATACAAAATTTAAATCACCTTACTATGTTATGTTAATACTGATATAAAGTCAATTCTGAATACTGGGCATTAAGAAATAACCTCTAATTATTTAAAAATCTATTTATTGCTGATTTTGTGCAGCACTAAGATGTATACAATATACAGGGTCACTAAATAATTGTCCGAAATTTCATTGAATTAAAGTACCATAAAAAAAAATTAAAAAATTCTATCCATTCACGATTCAGGTTGTACTGATTTTCATATTTTTTATTTATTTTTTACACACCGTAAACATTTCTGGAGATAATATACTTAAGTTTGGCACGCGATATATGGTGATCAATGTCAACGAAACTAACGACTAAGTCACTAACTGTTTCCAATTAGAAAATCGGACTCTCCGTTCTGTTCTCGAACTTTTTGGTGTGTAACTTTATTGCGTTATTTTCTACCGTTTAGAAGTTGTTACGTAGAATGCCTTTTCGCGCCCAGTAATTTTTACAGTCAAAATACATTAATAAAACAATTTTATTTTCCATAACTTGCAACTTAAAAAAAATAAAACTTACCTAACATACGGCTTTAGCTGACAATTAAGTCACACTTCAAGAAGAAATTAAAAAAGAAACAGTTCTCTCACTGCTTTGCTGTGCTCCCAAAAGCCGTTTTTTTTTGCGAGAGGTCGTAAATGACAGCGAACACCTGCAGCTAACAGCTAGATGCAACGTATACGAGGCCTCGCGTTATATTATCGCAATGAATACATCTACGGGGAACGATCAATAACTGTATTAGTTACTTTAGGTATTCGTATTAAAATCTAGAGCAGTAGATGTTCAACTTATTAAAACGTTAACTTATGGACTAAATTTGATAGGTATTAACAACGAATGTAAAATAAAAATGTATTAATTATATTTGCGAAATGAGGCAAAGAACTTCCAACAATCAGTTTATTCTAATTTTAATTACAAAAATTATTCGAACGACAATCAATACGTTCTTGACAGGATATCAAAATCGATTGTACTTCAAAAGCATTCTACCAAGTTCTTAGAAATAGAGAATCGGAATACATGAATACATTTCCAACAAAAATAAATGTTTTTAGAAACACTTAAATTATCTACAAGATTAAACAGGTTTGCATTGAATAAGTCAAATCAAGAGCAAGTGTCTTCCCCTTTTCTCAAGACCATCTCCACACTCTAGATATTATGTTATATTCTCCAGAAATTATAATCTAATAGAAACTGAAAGGCCCTTGCGCCATAAATACTAGGAAATAAATTTCAGAAAGCACGCAGCTTGCAGTACATTTTATTTTTAACTCTATATAACTACCAAATAAACATTTTTTAAATGCCGTAAATGGATTCATGATAACTTTATCGCAGTTTTAAGTAGGTAACTTTAAAGGTGTCTTAATATAAGTCAAAGACACTACAAGGGCCATTGATCCAATGTAAGTGTTTTAAAGCTCACGCACATAAAACCATGCCACAAAACTGATAAGAATTTATATTAAATAAGTTTTATATGAAACCCCTTTTGTTGCCATTAAATCCTTTTATTAAACAGTTTGCTCGTAACAGCTATCTTAAAAAATTTTGGTTTTAACATTAACATCAAAGTTCTTTGAAATATAAATTGAAATGTTTTATAAAGGCTTCTTAAAACTTTTTTTGTGAATAAATATTGATTGATGAAGGACAATAAGGATACCTATTACTATTCCATAGCACAAAAACGGATTTTCGTGGAAATAAGTGGTAAAATACGATTTAAATGGCTACTTTAAACATCAGCAGCAAGAAAAATGTCTTAAAATGAAGAATAGACAATTTACAATCCCACACAAGTCCCCGTCCCAACAATATAGCAAATAGTTTTCCCCCTTAAGTTGCATCGGACACTTAAAAGAAGAAACCTTTCCCCATTATTTGATTTTTTTACTTTTCAAATAAACTACCTGAGATTTTGGCGATAGGTAGATAAACAAAGAAATATTGATATCTAAAAGAACTTATATTAAATACAATCGGTTCATGCTAGGCGAGCCAGGAGTCATTTATAGTTTTGAAGGTTGAATGTAAATTTTTAGAGCAAAACTAGTAATGGTATATTATTAACATACAAAATTTGAGAAAAATCTTTATTATGCTCATTTTACCGGAATTAAGATTTTGGCCAAATTTCAGTAATAAAACTTAATAATAAACAACTTTTTGAAAGTTCTTTAAACATACCTTGCTGGATCTTAAGGAATTCGAAAAGATGACATGACACATTTCCCCTATTTATGTCGATGTCACATCTATCAACACTGCAGTAAGAGGAATGACTAACTTGAGAAACCATTTCCAAAAATATCTTTAAAAAGTTACATTTAAACGCACTCTTGCTCCAAATTCTATATTTTTGCTCACCGCGTACAACGCTTCCTAAGCACGTAGGTTTAAATTCTTGAGGCACCGCGTACCCAACCACTGCGAAATGAACCCGGCGAATGACCGCTAGAAGTGGCAGTTCGTTGGTGCGGGAGGCGCGTCGGCAAGAGGGAAATTTATTGCGGAATAGCCAAGTGCTTGGACTATTAGAATATATATACACTTTGGTTAAATGACCTTCGCTAACAGCATTTTTAGTTTAAAATTAGCTTAAATGGCGGAGGTGGAGGATGTCTTTTTTATTATTTTTACGAAATCAAAACTAACTAAAGTGTATAATGAAAATGAACTTAAACACGATTCAAAAAGCTGAAATTAAATTGACGCTCAGCATCCCAAGACATGTTGCATGTGTCAACCAAAAAAAAAATCATACAGGGAGCTGTATTATTAACTAGTGTGATTGCCAATAAATTAGTAACGTTAAAGAAATTAAATTTTTGGGAGTTATAGTGGATCAATATCTAAGATAGGATAGGGCTGCCATTATATTTCGTCAAAAGTCAGAAAACTTTATTATAGGTTCTATCAATTAAGGGAGATACTAAATAAAAATTTATTAAGGATAATATATAATGCCATGGTAGAATCAATATTGCGATATTGTCTGATTGTTGGAGAGGTACTATTTAGTAATGTTTTGCATGAATTAATGGTTATTCAAAACACTATTCTAAAAATTATGTACAAAAAAGTCGTAACTTTTTGTCCTCTTGTAGTTTTTTCGTAATTAGCTAGATGAAACTAATGTCTTTGGAACTGTCTAGTAAGCTATAGCTTTATTTGGATAATCTTTTGTTTTATTGATTTTGACATTTTATTCTTCACTTTTTAGCTAGATAAAAATTAAAACTGAGATGACCCGGTTTTTGTAGCAATAACGATATATTTAATAAAAAACCTATTTAGGTTGTTACAACAATAGTTAACAATTAACAACAATAAGACAAAAGAACTTTATCCTCCCATCTTCTTACGGTTTCAAATCCATCTATTATTATAAGTCGTAGGTCATCGACTGTGTACACCGGTGTTGTGGCTTGAGATGCCCCCACGTGAAAAAATCTAGGTTATTTAGGTCAGGGGACCTAGGGAGCCTTGGCTGAGGTTCACCTCGTCCTTTCTACTTGTTTTGATAACTTAATTGAAATATTCGCAAGCCAAAATAGAAAAAATCTGATTTATCAGCATAAGTTTTCAAGTAATAAAGGCAATTATTGTTGGAAAAAGTGCCTATATGTTCCACCAGTAAGTCGACAAGGTAAAAAGCACCTTTTAAATGTGATAAAGGTATAGCAGAGAATCATGCAAGCTACGCCAAACAATTTGATACCTAATATTTAATAATACGGAAGTTTTTCTGCTGCTGTTCTCTGGGTGTGTACGTGGTTTACCTGCATCATTGTTGTTCTTTTGAAAAGTTCCAGTTTCCTCAAGACGCCTATGAATGAATTCTATTAGATAGCGCTCCATGTATAGACGTCTGGCTTCTCTTGCATTTCCATTCGCAAAGCCCTAAATAAAATGCATCTAAGCCCTTTCAGAATTCATATAAATTGTCATTGTAGCGATATTATAACGAGTACTTAAAACACTTTTACACTTTACAACTTCTAATGTCGACACAACTGGCGATTTGAAATGTCGGATGTCAAAATCAATAAAACAGAAGATTTTCCAAATAAAGTTATAGTCTACTAGGACCATTTCAAAGAAATTAGTTTCATCTAGCTAATTACTGAAAATCGATTTTTATTTTTTTCCGATAAGAGTCGGAGATACGAGAAAACTACAACAGGGCAAAAAGTTTGCAAATAACATACAGAAATGATTTTGTTTCTCAGAATCTACCAGCGGCGCATCGCAAAAAAGTTCAAGGGGTGAAAAGAGGGCATGAACCCTGAAAAAATATCACCCTGTAGATTCTGACAACCGTTTGATATGTGCAATCAATTACCTAAACTTATTCCAAAATTTGAGGTGAAACCTCAAAAATTGCAGCGTTTGCGGACCTAAGTTTGTTTGAAATTTCAGTCATAAAATAAACCAAAGAATCACCCCCTTTTTTGTACTTGATATTTAGGAACACCCTGGATATTCGCTTAAATTCCATTTCCTGAAATAAAACCATTTTATGGGGAAAAATAATAAACAACCTAATTTATTTTATACAGACTACATAAATAATGTGATGAAAAATAAATAGAAATAATAATAATAATAAAAATATTTAAAACCTAGCACAATCCCCAGTTTTCTCACCCAAGGAATATCATACCTTAAATCCAAAAATTCAGACAATAAGGACCCGTCAAATTACCGACCTACTACGTGCCTTCCAACCCTATATAAAATCATCACAGCCACAATTACCAGGAAAATAGAACAACATCTAGCACACAAAAACATGCTAACGGAAGAACAAAAAGGGTGCAGGAAAAACAGCCGAGGATACAAGGAGCAGCTCATTATATACATATATTATAAAAAAGCCTTTGATTCGACACCCCACAGTTGGCTAACCAGAGTACTAGAATTATATAAAGTCAATAAAAACATCAGGCAATTTCTTACGCAAATCATGAGTACGTGGAAAACTAAAATCAACTTGAGAACACAAAAAGAGCACATCGAAACAGAAGAGATCTACATCAGACGAGGTATGTTCCAGGGAGATTCACTCAGTGCTTTGTGGTTCTGCCTCTGTCTCAATCCACTCTCAAACACACTGAATAACACAAACTTCGGATTCCAAATTAAACACCAAAAAAATAACCTACAGAAAATAAACCATCTCTTGTACATGGATGACATAAAATTATATGCAAGCACAAAGGCACAGTTAAAGGAACTCCTTAAAATCACAGAAACGTTTACCTTGGACATCAACATGGAATTTGGTATAAATAAATGCAAGCTACTTCATATCAATAAGGGACAGTGGAAAGACCACCCTACGGGGGAAACAATCAACAGTGAAACTATAGATAACATGCTCAAAGAAGAAACGTACAGATACCTAGGCTTCCATCAAAGCACCAAAATTAACCACACTCATATCAAATCAGAGCTCAAGACGGAATTTAAAACCAGACTCACAAAGCTACTAAAAACAAAACTGAATTCCAAAAATCTAACGAAAGCTATTAACACCTTCGCCATACCTATTCTTACGTATTCGTTTGGTATCATTAAATGGTCACACAGACATAGAAAACATTTACATTCTCATACGCACTGAATTCACTAAACACAGGAAGTTACATCCCAACGCATGCAAGGAAATACTCATCATCGAGAGAAAAGAAGGAGGAAGGGGAATTATAGATATACAATCGCTAAATAAAAAATAAATTTACGAATTCAGAAAATTCTTCCACAACAAACAAACTAACCTCCATAAGGCATTAGTGAAGGCAGACAAGAATTATACAACGCTCGACCTGTCTCAAACGAGCCACGCAGCCGACGCACACAGTCACATCCAAACACGACTAAAAAAAGATGAACACCTGGTCTGAAAAAAGACTTCACGGAAGACACAGATACCGCATAAAGCAAGACCATATACATAAAAAGCTTTCATCTACGTGGTCACAAGAAGGGCAGCTGTTCCCTGAAACAGAAGGCTTCCTGCTTGCCATCCAAAACAAAGTCATAGCAACCAAAAACTACCAAAAGAGAGGTGCAGGAGATGTCACCAGCAGAGAGAAACGATCGATCGCATAACGAGTGGATGAAGAATAATGGCCGCAACTGACTACACAACTCAGTAGCGAAGGTCGTTCATCAAGCATTAGCCACAACATACATACTTACTACCATTATACACCAACATCTATACTTGAAAACGAAGACTACAAGCTCTATTGGGACATTGACATCCACACAGATAAAACAATCCCCGCAAATAGACCCGATATCACCTTTCAATCCAAAAAAGAGAAAATCACTTATTTAATTGACATGGCTGTCCCCAACGACAAGAACATTCAAGCGAAATACAGTGAGAAGATCGCCAAATACACCGACTTGGCAATTGAAATAAAAAGTCTGTGGAAACAGGAAAGAGTTATTATTGTTCCTCTCATTATATCAGTAACAGGCCTCACCCCAACAACGTTTACACCGCATTTGACTCAATTAGGACTTAATCCAGACATTCACAGGAACATCCAGAAATCGGTCATTTTGAAAATATGTAGCATTGTTAGATCATTTAACTTAATACACAATAGTTGTGTTTTTCTATATTTTCCTTTTCCTTTTGTTTTTGTTTGTTTTTTGTACAGACTTGGTATAATCTCGTCAGGATAGAATACAACCACAGGAATACTGTAAGACAAAGAAATAATAGGAAAATTAAAAATACAGTTTACAAAATTTGTATAAAGTTATTAGCATATAATTATATGCATATATAGAGTGTTTATTGTAAGTAATGGAATTCTGTACAAGAGAAGTTGTGGATAAAGGTGAATTGACCGATATTTTAGGAAATATCTAGCTGAATTTAAAATTATATTCAAACAAAATTGGCAAATATAAGACATTTATTATTATAATGTAATAATAATAATAATATTAATAATATGAAGATATTTAGAAAAATACATAAACTTTACAAAATGCATATTTTGCCTTATTAACAAGTCATCTCAAGGATTCCTAAATCAAATATTTGGCATCGTAGCGGACTGTGTAATTCGAAATTTCAATAAAATATGAAGACCCCTGACAACCCATGAATATTGGATTCCAGTTACTGGTCAGTGCGATAGTATTCGTGCATACTATTCATATCCGAATTAATATTCACGACACACTTAACACTAGGAAATTCCTAGACCGAATAGGACGAACTACTAAAGTCATATTTATCTGGAGATAAAGGACAGGTAATGTGTATGGAACAATGGCAGGATAATAAACTTTCCAAATTTTGAAATGGTAATCTGTCTAGTATAAAATTGGTTTTAGGCTCAAAAGGTAATTTCGCCCTTCGTCAATTTTTTGAAACTTTGATATATTGTAGCTCAACTCAAAAGAAGACTTTTTTATTACTGCAACAACTAACTAACTGCAACGAGGGATGGGGTTAAAACAAGCTATGTTTTAATTTTTGTCTTATTGGTATAAAAAATGAAAACAAAAGCATGAAATGTAATTGATTTTGATTTTTTCGGAAATAATGTTGAACAACTAGAATGCATTTATTTTTAAAATAATAAGTTTTCTTAATTAGGAGTGAAGGTAAATTGATGTATAAAAAACGAAATGTATTGCGTTTTTCTATCTATGTTTTCGGTTATCTATCTCCTGACACCAATTTTTTTTGACAGGAAAATGTCAAATTTTGACACCTCCTGTCAACAGGGGCGTGCAGTGACATTTTAAGAAAGGGAAGCAATTTTTAGAAACTTACCTATTTGTAATGTAATTCGATTCTTCGATCATATTTTGCAAATTCGTCAATGACGTCATCATAAAAACGTCAATGCTCCGACATATTTTGGAGAAGTTTATTTTCAATGGACAACAGCGATGTATGCGGAAGTCTCTCCTGTCCCGTTGAATTTCTCACGAAATTTTTTATACGTTTAAATGTTGAAAAATTGCGTTCTACTGATGAGCGTATGGCACGTACTGTAAATACTAATTCACACAATTTCGACACTTCGGTGTAGGCATCTTCCAGCTCCTTGTCTTTTAAAAATTGTATTAGTTCCTTAGCGTTATTTTTTACGCTAATGTCATTAGTTTCGTAAATCACTTTTAGGTCAGGTCGCAGTAACACTCAATCGAAAAACTGGCCATAATGAAGAAGAAGAGTCCCAACACTGGAACCTGTGGTGGAAGATAGATCAAAATACAAAACAGTTTATATCATCTGCTGATGATGCTAACTTGGTTAGCGAAACGCGCGTCCAGAACGTAACAAGTTGTGGTGTAGTGTGGTTAGAACTCTTGTATTTTGAAGAAGAAGAGGTTTAAACGCATCTTCTGGAAAAGTTTTCCCTTTAAATGCATCAAAATTGCAGAGCTCGAGGAATTTAAAATCATTTAAACCGTTAAATCTATAGTTTATTTGTTGCTGAATTTGATCGATTATTTCCTAAAAGATGCGTCTGTATTATGTTTGAACATCTCCCACCTTGTCTGTTCGGAGACGCTTGGCTTGTAGCTCCACATTTAATGTCATCGTTTTCTCCCAAAATAGATCAAAGTTTTTTGATTTAACATGGACTTAAAATCATCCACTTTTTTTAGGCAAAAAGCAATATCATTTGTTTTAGTTTGTAATATATTAAAAACATTGTCCGAGAATGGAAATATTTCTGAAAATATGTTTAACAAATAATTAAAATTAAAATCTCGTTTCAAACAGTCCAAAATCCCCTCGAAATATTTATTGCTTATGAGTCCCACGTTTCATTATTTTCTATTATATTCTCAAATAGTTCAATCAGTGATTCACGATTTACAGATTCTGTTAACACAAGTCTTCCATTATAGTTCCACCTAGTAGGAGCTACTTTGGGCAATGGTTTGTGGACAATGGAGTCCAAAGCTTGTGTATGTTTTATTGACTTGGAAAAAAAAGCAGCCACGCCACTTAAAGTAACGAAAAATACTTTACACTCTTTAATGTGATTGGTGGACTGGGATAAAACTAAATTTAATTTATGAGCAAAGCAATAGACAAACACAGAACTTGAAAAAGTTTCTCGATCTCTAGCTTGCAGACCCCCTGCCATCACTGCAGCTCTATCATAGCTTTGAGCAACTAATTTTTTCTCTCCATTAATTTCTTCAGTAACGTTATAAACTACGGTATATAATGCATCTGCTGTACGAATTTATTCTTAAAACCTAAAAATCGCTCTTGAATACTTCTGTCTATTTTAATTATTATAGATAATTGGCTAAAATTAGTGATATCAGTTGTTTCGTCCAGAACAATAGCAATGATTGCTACAGCGGAAATTAAATCACTCTGGATTCGACTCGACGTTCCGCGAAAAACGCTAGACTGCTCTAAATGATTTTTAAGCAATCATCATATTTAGCCATTAAACTAACTATATCTTGAAAATTTCCTCTATTTGAAGAAACCCTTGTTTCGTCATGACCTCTAAATCCCAATTCGTGCTGTCCGAGAAAACAAACAACATCGATAAGTCTTCTTAATATTTGCCTATTTTTATCGACTAGTTCGTTGTGTTGGCGGTGACTAATTTCCAATTGTTTGTTAAGGGCGTGTTCAATTCTGGTTTTGCCGAAGACTTTTTCTTTTATGACGGCCTGCAAATGCGCTTTGGACATAATGTGTCTTTTTACAGCTTTATGGAAATTGTTTAAATCGGAAAAACCAGTTTTATTCCAGAGACCCTTTCCATTTTCAAAAAGTAAACATGGCCAACAAAATAATTTATTTATATTTTCACACCCTGTTAGCCATTTAAATTGTTCGTATTGTTTTTCCGGATAAAAATGTCTAATATAGTTTTTCATTTTTGTGGTTAAATTTTTTATAGGCGGTTTTGCCCTTCCTTTGGAAATCATTTGAAGCTTATCAGCGAAGTTTAATGTTGAAAATCCCTTTATTATTAAGACACACACAACACAAGCAAACACACTCTTCTTACTAAATTCTCCAACATTTTCAACGTTATTACCGACAGCCGAAGTTGACGGTATTTGCATATCCACGTCCGTATTATTGTCTTCCATATCGCACCATGCCCGACGCAACGTACGTATCACACAACATACGGATAGCCGTTCCAACAAAGAATCTACTCCAACGATAGCTTCCTCCCCCACTTAAAGCACGCGACTGAAATGCAAAAATTGCAAACAGCCGGTGGAAAGTTCAATAACCTCTAGCTCGATTCACAGTAAATCAAGCATACAGGACTTGGCTGCAGAGAAGCTAGCGGCACGCATAGGTTCTATTCGATTTTCTATTGTGGCCGGTCGGAGTCAAGGCCGCATTTATTATGGGCTCGAGAATTAAGATAATATTTTAGCATTTCCTATTTCAAAAATTACATTTTAGAAGATGTTTTGTAATTTTTTTTGGGGAAGCACTGCTTCCATGGACTGCACACCCCTGCCTGTCAAACTAGAAAATGGAAAGTAAATTCCATTTTGTTACAAGTTAACTCGTTTGGGAGTTAGAGAGCTTCAAAGGGTCAAAAATGTCAATTTTCAAGCCCCATTTTTTCGAAAAGTGTAAAATTTAGGTATCGAAAGAATATAGGTATATATATATATATATATATATATATATATATATATATATATATATATATATATATAGTTACCAAAAACACAGAATTCTTGAACCAGTGTGTTTATATATTGTAGGGTTATTTTCTTGGGAATATGGTTCAAAGAGACAATTAAGAGTTTATTACATAGATTTACATAGACGGGAACCAGCCACACACTTATAAATTCGGCTAAGGTCACTTCATGTGTGGCGCTGACTGCTGTCAATAAATCCACGTTTGTTTTCTATGAAACTCAGTTGAATCCCACCCTTGCACCTCCGTCTGATGGCCATGCTTAGCTCCTGAATATAGGAAATATTAAATAAGCCGATAATACGATTTCCTTTATTGAAAATTAATTCTTTCCTCTACTGTAGAATAAACTAAATAGAGAGTGGCAAAAAAATTGACAATATAACGAATAAAAGTAGCAGTTGGGACAATTTCTATCAATTTCCTTTTAGATGCTTAAACATTGTAACAGAGTAGGTACAATAGCAGGCCATGATCTCTAAAGAGTGAGACCTCAGGAACTTACCAAGTTGTCGATTATTACCTTGTACTGACTTTGTTGACTTCGATTGGGTTTATGCCTAAATACACTGCTTAATCCCTATATTTACCTAAAAGGAATTTTCCCATTTAGTCGGGAATATTTTAATTGCCAAGAGGATGAATGACTGAGAAAATTAAATCTAAAGGCTTCTAATATTGACATTCCCTACGTCATTGCTAAAGTTAAATTATATACCTCTTGTAAATATTTGAGTAACTTGCTTGTCCAGAGGGGATAAACGGTAACATTGAAACATTTTAACCATTGTTTCTTCATAATTTTAAAGGATATAATTCTACACGCTTTGTGCATATCAAGTGATTTTCGGTTAATAATTCGGGATAAGTGTTTCTGTAGGATCGTGCAAATATTTTGTAAATGGTAGTTAAAAAGATGTAAATAAACTGACAGACGATCGAAATTGGCAACAGGGTGCAAATGTGTGGTTTTGTTATTCAACAAATTAAGCAATATTTTATCGTTCCTTTAAGGTTTTAAAATAGGAAAACTACTTCTTCTGCTGCATGAAGTGAAGGCAAATACCAATTTTAAGAAAAACTAATCTAAATCTCATATTTGTTTACAAATTCCCAGAGTGTTTTGTTTGCCAAATATACCGAGCAGCTCAAAATCAATGAGGAATTACGTAGTAAACTGATGGATATTGAAAAACAAATAAATAACAAAGGGCAAATGGATTTAAAAAATAATCCAATAGTGCAGGGCATTCCATGTAAGCCAGGCGAAAACGTCACAGAAATAATAGCTAAAATTGGGGAGAACCGAGAAGTTTCCATTGAAAATAAAGTCACCGCTTTTCGAATGGGAAAGGATCAAAAAAATAGTAGTTCGATTAAGGTAGTTTTTAACGAGGAGCATGTGAAATCAATATTGTTTAAATCCAGAAAAAAGTTTCACTTGAATAGTAAAAAATTGGGTTATAATGATAATAATACCATATTCCTGAATCACGACTTGACAAAAACAAAGCAAGAGTTATTCAAGGAAGTAAGGTTATTCAAGAAAAACCATCAATTTAAATATGCATGGGTAAAAAATGGTAAAAGATTTCTCAGGAAGAATGATAATGCCAAGGTACTAATTATAGAAGGTAAAGATCAGTTAAAAAACTTGTGAGGCCTCGAGAAATGATCAAAATTGCCTACATGAATATACAAAGTGTTAAAAATAAGATTGATCTAGTGCAATGTTTTGTGATTTACAATAATTGTGATATATTACTATTAACAGAGACATGGTTGGAAAAAGATGAAGCATTTTTATATAAATTAAATAACTACAGGGCTGTGCACTCATGTTGATTGGGCAGAGGAGGAGGATCATCAATATATGTAAGGGATTCTATCAAGCTTCAGGAAATAGATAAATCTGGGATTTATGAAGTGTTATAAATATATTATATATATTATAAACCCCCTTCATATAATAATATTGAATTTTTAGAGCAATTAGAGACCATCTTTATCAAATACCCAAAACAACATTTGGTGGTTGGTGACTTTAATATTAATTTACTAGAGGAAAGCTATAGTACATATGCATACAAAAACTTAATTACGTTAAATAATTTAAATATAAATAATTTAATTACCGAAGAAAATGCCACTAGAGTCACAACACATAGCAAAACTATTATTGATCATGTCTTAACTAACCAAGACTGTAAGTTACAATGTTCCATACAGGTTAAAGTAATTCACTCTCCGATCATAAGCGGTTGTTAATTAGTTTAGAAAATAGTATTAAAATAAGTAAACCAAAAACTAGAATAGAAACCAAGCACATAGATTATCGGAAGTTTCAAGCATTATTTACGCAAAATATTGTAAATATTGAAATTGATACCTGTCAGACACTGATTGGCAATATCAAAGAATGTAAAAGTAAATGTGAGTATGTAAAAACAGTTAAGTGTATAAATAATAATTGGGTAAATCATGAAGTATTAGAAATGATGAAAGAACGTGATAAAATATATAAAATGAAAGTTAACAATCCTGATGATAAACAATTGGATTTGAATTTTAAAATATTAAAAAACCAAATCAATAATAAGATAAAATGTTTAGAAAATCAATATTTTCGAAATAAGTGGGAAGAGGCAGGCAATAATACTAAAAAACAATGGAAATTTATTAACAGTTTTTTTAAGAAGGGTCCAGACCCAAAATTGACTCTTTAAAAATAGGTAATAATGAGATCAAAGAGCCTAAGGAAATAGGAAATAATTTAAATGATCACTTTGCTCATGTTGGTGAGAAATACACATGTTGCATAAATATAATGTTTTGAATAATGAAATTAACTGTGAAAATAGTTTATACCTAGAATTAACAAATGATCATGAGATTAGTCATGTCATACTGGAACTGAAAAAAAATTCGGCCCCTGGATACGATGATATATCAGTTAATGACATAATTACTTAACAGGATGACCTTGTTGCGATTTTAACAAAACTGGTAAACAATGTTCTTTCGACTGGTATTTTTCCACAGGAGTTAAAAACAAGTAAAATTAGGCCAATATTTAAGTCGGGAAATAAACATTGCATGAGCAGTTATAGACCTATATCAGTTGTTACTGTTTTTTCTAAAGTTGTGGAAAAAATATTAAAAAAAAGAGTGCTGTCATTTATAGGCAAATATGTTTAGTGGACGAGTTCCAGCATGGCTTCATTAAGAACAGCAATACGCTAAGTGTAACCGTTGACTTTGTCAACCATATATCAAGGGCATTAGATAATAAACAGGAGGCTATTGCAGTGTTTGTAGATCTAAAAAAGGCGTTTGTGTGTTTAGACCTACTTTTGAAAAAATTACAACTAATGGAGTTTAGGGGAAATATTCATAAGCTAATTAAAACCTATTTGCTTGGTAGAAACCAGTATGTCAAACTTAACAATCAAAATAGTGAAATTTTATCTAATGCATATGGGGTGCCACAGGGGTACGTACTTGGACCACTGTTGTACTCTCTCTATATACTTAAGTTGTTCGAACCTTAAAGCACGTTATTTTACATTTGCCGACGATACTGTTCTGGTTTATACAGGAGCGAATGAGCAAACACTCGCACAGCAAGTCAACGCTGACCTTGAATTGTATATGTATTGGTTATACGCTATTAAATCAAAAATAAATATTGATAAAAGCAAATATACGATGTTTAGGCAAAAAAATAAAGTTATGTATAATTTAGATACTAAAATAGAAAAAGTGAATCACATTAAATATTTGGGTCTGATCATTGATGACAAGTTAAATTCATGTGAGCACATAAATTCCTTAGCGAAAAAAATTATACCGATGATATCAGCAATGTACAGATGTAGGTGGTACTTAAGTAAAAAAAGTAAAGTAGATGTGTGGGGAATGTGTGGTACGACAAACTTCAATAAAGTTCAAGTCTTTCAAAATAAGGCACTTAAAGTGCTTTTTAATTATAATAGTATGACAGACACAAGATACCTTATACAGGGACTTGGGAGCTGTTTCATTAAACAAAATATTGGATTTGGAACAATGTAAACTAATATTTAAAATAATAAATAAACAACAAAAATGTAATATCAATATTATATATTCAAAGGATGTGCACAATTACCATACAAGAGCACACAATAATATATATCAATTGTTTACTAGAACTACCATTGGAATTTAAAATCCCATACTAGATGCATCGAAAACCTACATAAAAATATGAATATATATATTAGATTTGTAAAGAATTTAAAAACGTATTTGGGTGTAAAGTAGTCAATTAAGGCCAGAGCTAGAGGCACTGTTTAGAAAGCTTTACTTATATATGTAATTTATACATTAAATTTGAGAAATAAAGTTTTATTTTCAAAAAAAGTGATCCAAACCAGAAAAAAGAATTGTAAGAACATACTTTTAGGTTTATTGTAGATTCATACCTCAGCTACACCATGTTTATGTGTCAAAACCTGTAGCTTATTCTTGGACTGATACACAGGGTTACCCATCATGTAATGTTTTTTGGGAAAGTTTTAGGTTAGTTCTAGACTATCCATTTAGGAATATTGTATGGTACTTGTGTTGTAGCCTTTACCACGGATTTTTTGTTTATTACTCCATGCAACACCGACTCTACTAGAATTTTCTGCAATGAAAAGCTGGGGTTGTGACGTCACGGCGTCAATGATTACTTTCCGAAGTTACAATGATTATTCGTAAAATAAGTTCTTTTTCCTGGTTTTTCAAGTGAATTTTTAGTTTTGTGACATATAAGTATAATTACGAATGATTACAAGTGTATATTGTCGATTTCTAATAAATAAAGATTGATTTTTACTTAAATATCCATAACAGATATGTGTATTTTGGCTATGATTCCTTTTTTACTTTTAAGATTACTATAGTAAAGAAATCAATTATCAGGTTCTCAACAATAATCCAAGCTTTTGCAAAGAAGAAGAAAACGCCGTAGATCCAAACCGTGTGAAAGACGTGGTTTTGATGCGAAACTTCCTATAATCAAAGAGAATGCTCTTGCAAGTATAAGAGAGATCGTCTTTAGAAGGTTGAGGTAAGCGCTCTTTATACATTTTAGGCACATATTCATAATGTAAAAATATTTAATGTGTTAAAACAGTATTGAATTTTGAAAACATTGTTACTGATTTAGTTATACTTTGTCAATAATATATTTTTGAATTTGTTATTTGCAGATTAAACTTGATGAATGATATTGAAGAATCTATGTGCAAATGCTCTAGAGGTAAATTGTTGCGTCATCATATGTCTACATCGTTAATATTTGCATACCACAATATATCCGTAACAGATGGGGGCAAAAACCACAGACAATGGTAAAAGGAAGAAAAAAATTTCCGAAATATACTATACTGCAAACAGTGTAACGGGTTATATTTTCCTAACTGAAATTTAGAATTTTGCTATATTTTTATTTAAGATAATATCTATAAAATATGCTTACCAGTTCCTATAATCTTCATAGTTGAAATAAGAAACATATTTAATGTTTTTTTTTATCGTTTAATTCAAAATTTAAAACCACAATCTCATTAATCCTAGGTTAACTTTATAACAATAAACCAAGTGGTGGAGACCTCCATAGGCACATTCTTCTCATTCTGAAACAAATTATTAAAATTGGCAATTTTGGGTACAAATTTGTTACATGATTATGGAGTTGACAATTTTAGGCTAAGTTAAGTAAAAGAAATCAAAGTTTACCTTGTATTCTGGTGATAGCTCTCATTAGCTTTTACTGTATTTGTTGTTTTTCAGTAGCATCAAGCCCCTTTGTAGAAATAAAGCTGATATTTTTCTGAAATTAAGAGAAAGCACATTACATAAACTTTAGTAAAAACAATAACAAACAATAAGGTTAGGAATTAGGAAAATAGGAAATCAGAGTAAAGAAAATTGATATGATCAAAAATCTTCATTTTGAAACTTACCATTGTAATTTTAACTAACATTTTAGTTTATCCTAATTATCTCAAAACAAAAATAAAATTTATCTAAATTTAAATTAATTTTGAAATATCTGTCAACTTCATTAACAATTAGTAGTACCAACATCAGGGTTGTATCAAAAATCTCTAGGTTTCTATCCAACAGGAGAAAGAAAAATTGACAGAAGAAGTTAAAAAAAAACGCAGACCATATTCTGGAACTTTTGGTTGTCTTTAGGGCATTTTTGCCGATTTTTCTTCGAAAAATGGGTCCATTCTAATTATTTTGGGTGACTTATTGTTAAAGTGTCCTATAGCTATGCTAGCTGAGTTAAAAATAGAATTTTAGTGGAAGAAACCCATTTTTCATTCCAACTCACATGTTCTTGACTCTTTGAAAAGGCCAATATATCATTGGTAAGTCTCATTTTCATCATTCTCTCACAAATATTTATTATTAAAACTAAAATGTATAATTTACCTACCTTGGGTTCTCGAACTTTCTTCTATTGCTTAATTTGTTCCTTTTAGGCCTTTTTTTTTATTTGATGTTTTGGTCCAATGTTCTTGTGTGCTGATGAACTTTAGAAGTAGCACAGTCACTCTGAAGCTTGCTTGCAGTCCCTCAGGAGTTATGTTTCAAGCTGTATGAAACTAGGCCTGCCAACCATATGTACATCCTCGATGCTGTTGTGAGATCCTCGACAGACTCTTCTACGTATCAAATATAATCAACTTCAGGTTTGATCTGTGTGTGTTGTCTTGGGAACATACTTGACTGTCTGTTAGTGTTATTATGTGCCAAATAGAGCCAATTCCATTTTGATAATAGAATTAATATATAATGAACTTTAACGAAACACTTTAAATCATGTCTAGTTTTTAACTTTTAACGAATAGCACTCGGTACACCGCACTGTTGTTTTATGAATTTGCACATTTATTTGTAAACTAGGTTAAATAGGCCTATTTCGAAGGTAATTGAATCACTGACAAGTATTGTACTTAAAACTTGAATGATGTAAGTTTTGTAGCCTTTTAATTTAAGTTAAATTGGTATAAAACCAACACTACCTTTCTTCCTGAGATACTTAACATAGTTAAATCTTGATGAGCTTTCTCTCGTACCACTTATTATTAAATATATAAAAATTTAAGTGCAACATGCAAAATTATTTGGAAGAATCCTAGGTTAGGTTACGTCACATCTTACGACCTCTTCCTATATTTTATAGACAGTTCTCTCCCTCTCTTTCTTTTGTTCATACTCAGGAAATAGTCGTAAGAGAAGGTAATAATTATTAATATGTCTTTCATCTCATTTATTAAACTTTATATGAGCTAAGTGTGACTGTAATCTATGTATAAACAAGGCTATAACGGTAAGTTTTCGTAAATATATTTTTCAATATTAAGGATATTGGTGATATTGTAAAGTTTTTGTAGTGTTCCTGTTTTTCTTAAGTTCATCCGGTCTCCGGCTTTCTTTTCAGGGCCATAAAAACAGGTGGCGCATACTTTTCCTATTTTTACCCCGACCCACTCTACCGATCACCAGTTATCTAGTTAGCCGACGGCAGCCCAGCCCTATAGACCTTGGAAAACCGAAGAGTATCACCAAATCCATCTAGCGGCCGAGTTTCAATGTCCTCGCCGAGAGATCATTAACGGTTCAACAGTTCTCCCTTTAACCCTTCAATCTTTAATAATATTAAAATCGATCTTCAATATATTATTATACTTTTATCAAATTTTAACAACAGTAGGCCAATTGTTAAATGAAATTTGGTTATTCCTAAGAAAGAACCGTTTGACTTTCAAGAATTTTGGTTCTGTCCTGTCTGTAATGTATGATACATAAAAGATTTCCACCTTCATTATAAAAACAACTAATATATGTTTTATTTTTAATAATTATTGATTCACTGGGTACATTAATTCGTAACTTTTATTGAGCTTTAAAAAGTGTTAAAGTTACTAATTCTGTTCTATGTATATATATATATCTAAATTATATGATAAAAAGTTATTTACCACAAACATATTTTGCCAGCCTTCTGAAATGAAAATACGTTTTTTTTTCACCACTGAACATCCCAGCGTAATGATTTTTAGCTTATTGGGAATTGAATATAACGTTTTAAGGGTGGTTGTGGTAATCATCGATTATATACGTCATTTAAATAAATAGCTTATCAGTAATGTAACTGCTATTCTATCGAATGCAGTTACCTAGATTGTCCAAGGTGGTAAGGGGGGGGGGGGCCGTTGCCCCCCTCTCCCTGTATTTTGGAAAATATCCTCTAATCGCTGAAATTACATGTTAAAGGCACAGTGGATTTCCCTGTTTGAACTTTGTTACCCCCCCCCTGCGGACGCCCTTGGCAGATAATTTGAGCTAGGTAATATGGAATGATGTTTTGTAAACTCACTAGTAAGAGCTGGATCAGAATTAACCATTTCAGCAATCGAACTGAGAATTGTATGCTTTATTAACTGAAAAATATTAAAAGGGTCATTTATTCAAGTGCTTATAAAAATTTAGACTGATCTTATTGTATAAAAATGTATGAATATTTTTTTGACAAATATAGGACAACTATTAATTACTGCCTATGGCAATATTTGAATTTTCTTACTGGCTATTTCCGATCTGACATTTGCAGACTAATGAATGTTTATCTGCTGCCTGTAGCTTTTTTTTATTCTTTTCAGTAAGTAACACTTCAGATAGCATAAAGACCATACAATGAGGGCAAGACACAAAAATAATGGGGATATTTGAAAAAAAAAACCGAAATACTACCGTTACTCCCACAGCATCGTGGCTTGATAAGCGTGGATTTATTGGAGGGAGTACTGATATCCTAAGGGAGAAGATTATGCATATATTAATTGTTTTTTATATAAGTAGATACACATAATTTTTAAGTGAAAATAAAAAACTGTCAAATATGTTTTTTTATCATAGTTCCCCTAACAAATTATACATAATACATTGTTTGAGCAAACCTTTATTTTGTCTTTAATTATAAAAAAGTACTTTTAGTTAGTTATTTAAACAAAATATAGGCTGTGCTAAATCCTTGTTCTCAGGGGTAGTAAATTCAACCCTTTTCCACCAGTTTACGTAATTGACAAAAGTAATTTTATAAATCAGCATTGGGAAAATTTAGTTATACAGAATCACTCTCTAGAGAAATCTAATCATATATTACATAAATGTTGAAAATGATTGTTTTCAAACGAGGCAGGTGATAGGAAAAATGAAAAAAATTTTGTCTAACACATTTCCTTTAATTCAAATTTGTAGTACATTACGCAACAAAACCTGCTTCTGTAATATTAGTTGAAAAAAGAAAGAACCAGTTTTTTTAATGAATTTTCAAGTTTTTGTAAAACCATTTTTCTTTTCTGTCAGAGGAAGGATTTTCCTAATCCGAATTAATATTCTATTATTTATTATGATAAACTAACATACCAAATATCTTCAACAAAATGAAACACTATCTACATTTTTATCACACTTTTATTAACAGACTAATTAACAGATACACTGTCTAATGACACTGACAATATTCATACGTACATATGTACAACTTAAACTACCGAAAAGAGACTAATATAATATTAAAAACCCATATATACAATGCTACGTATTACAATTCTTCATATCTCCGTTAAAAAAAAAGATATCTACTTGATTTTTGGGCCGTTTTCTTGATTTTTTTGTAACCTGGCCTATAATAAATATATATTTATAATTTTTAAGAAAACGCGTTAAATTTAAGAAATTGCCAGAAAGCGCCATCTGGCGATTGGAACGAAACTTAAAATAATGTAATGCGATCGTCATTTGAAAGCCTAATAAATGCCCTTTTCAACAAGATCAAAATCATCAAGATCCGTTAATTATTACTCAAGTTATGTCCGTTTTAAAAAACAAACATTTGCCCTCTCCCCCATTCTTTATTTGAACAGCTAAAGAAAAACCCTTAACAAAAATTATTCCTAATTTAGCAGAGAATAATATGAAGTAAATTTTGATATACCTTCACCGGCTAAATTTCTGAGCAAATCCGCTTTTTCTAATTGACTATGCGTGTTGTACCCTCTAGCGGCCGACTTAGAAATTAAAAAATAATTTCCAGCGTTTTCTCTTGGTTACTTTTACTATAAGAAAATGTTTTCCAACATCGTGGGATAAACGGTTTCTGAGACACAGCCGGCCTCCTTTCTTAGTTGTACACCCGGTACATTTTGAAAACAGGTTCAGTTATACAGAATAACTCTCTAGAGAAGTCTAACAATATATTACATAAATGTTGAAAATGATAGTTTTCAATTTAATAAAAGTACTCATAGATGTATTTAGATATCCCTTGAGAATTATTTTCAATCTTAGCTTAAAAACTAGTGTGTTTCCTGATGAGTGGAAAAAGGTCAAAGTTTGTCCTATATACAGGGTCCTGCAGCTCACCTCCCGTCTTTTATTATACCTTAACCATTTATTTTAGAAAAAATATTTAAAAGCCACTATATGCTGTTGATTAGAGAGCACATTTTAAAAATATTCTTGATTATACAGGGTGGTGTAAATGGAACACCCTATATTTTTTTACATTTTTGAAACACTCTTTACCTAGTCTACAGACTCCTAGAATAGTATCTCTCTTTTTTTAATAGTTTCGGAGAAAAAAGGTAAAATCGAAGAAAAAAAAATTATAGTCTACATTTAAAATATTTATAAAAATTATATAAAACATCTTAAAAGCTAAGGTAACCTAGTAGCTTACTGCAAAAGGTTTATAGTTATTCTGCTATGAGTATTATAAGTCTTACTTATATAGGGTGACCCAAATTCCATGTCAAACGTTGCAAAATAAAAAATAATTTTTCTCCATTTTTTCAAATGGAACACCCTATATATTTTTTTTCTGTCCGGTACAGAATTAACAGATCAACATTTTTCATTATTACACTTATCTCAAAATTCCTGAAGGTTTTTGAAATATTCTTAAAAAACTAATGTTGTACTTTGTTTTTCAGTACGATAATTGAATAAACTCAATAGTAATGTGGAAAAATGGAACACCCTATATATATTTTTTTTCTCCGATACAGAATTAACAGATCAACATTTTTTATTATTACACTTATCTCAAAATTCCTGAAGGTTTTTGAAATATTCTTAAAAAACTAATGTTGTACTTTGTTTTTCAGTACGGTAATTGAATAACCTCACTGGTAATGTTCATAAGTAAGCACCTTCGCGATTTTGAATAATAAATAGGTCAGCGTAATTATAGCTATGGGAAAAAACCTAAAATCCCAACATTTTTTGTAATTACGTTTACCGCATAAAATTTGAATTACTGCCAAGAGTTAAGCCGTAAAGACGTTTTACATGCTGCAGGTCTTCCTACAAGTTACAAGAGACTTGCACAAAGGCATACGCTGACACTTGCAATTGAAATACAACTGCCGCTTTACAGTCTGCAAGACAAATTGCGCGCAATATCTTGCAGGTGCAACCCCTTGCTGCAAGAAACTTGCAGCATGTAAAACGGCCTTAACCTTTATTTAATATTATTGACAAGTGTTGCCCAAATTATTAACTAGAATTTAAGTAGGCCATGAAAAACAAATTGTCTAGAAACTGTCAAACAACTAAAACATATCGGCAATTTACTTATTCGTTTTTTAAGTTTTACAAATTGAAATAATTATCGGATTTTTCATATAGTGGTCTTTACCTTCTACGTAGTTCATTTTTCGTTTGTTTGCATCACTGTTTAGAAGTTTTATTTGAACGTTCTATCGTCATGGAGTACACCCGCGAAGAACTGGTTGATATGGTTTTTGTGTTAGGAGAATCGCATAGAAATGCCTTTTTGGCCAGTAGGATTTATGCGCAAAATTATCCAGAACGAAGGCACCCAGACAGAAGGAGCATGACGAACTTATTAGAGAGATTTATGGCAACGGGAAATGTAAATTATACAAGACCAGTTAGAAATAGGCCCGTTCGAACGGAAGAAAATGAATTAGCTGTGCTATTAGCTGTCACGGAAAATCCTTCTGTTAGCCAAAAAGCAGTCGGGGATGCCGTAGGAGTAAGCGAAAGAACTGTTCAGCGAATTTTAAAGAACCATAAATTTCATGCATATCATATTCAGTTGCATCAAGAACTCCTTCCAGCAGATTTTGAGAAACGTGTTGACTTTTGTAATTGGGCACAAGCTAAAATTAGGTTAAGCTTTGATTTTTTTGATAAAGTTTTATTCTCTGATGAGGCCACATTTCATAAGAATGGATTTGTAAATCGTCATAACTACCATTACTACGCCGACCATAATCCAAGAATTTTTAGGCAGCTTGATCTACAACACAGATGGTCAGTTAATGTGTGGGGGGGAATTATTGGTGAACATGTTATTGGTCCCCATTTTTTTAATGGACATTTAACTGGAGCCATGTATCTCGACTTCCTAGAAAATCACTTGCCAAATTTGTGCGAAAATTTGCCGGTTAATCTGAGAAATACAATGTGGTTGCAACAAGATGGTGCTCCAGCACATTTTTCGTTGCCAGTTAGGGATCATTTAAATAATAATTTTCCAGGTCGATGGATTGGAAGACAGGGAGCAAGTGCGTGGCCGCCCCGGTCGCCTGATCTAACGAAATTAGATTTTTTTCTATGGGGCTACGTTAAGGAAATTGTTTACAACAAACCTCCAACAACTCCCGAAAATATGCAGCAACGGATTAGAACCGCATTTCAAAGTATTACGCCCGAAGTATTAAGAATAGTAGGAAGATCTTTTCATACCCGTCTTCGTTTATGCCTCGAAGAGAATGGAAGACATATCGAACATATGTTCTAAGTAAAAATTAATTTTAGCAATAATTAGATATTTGTTAATAATGTTAAATAAAGCTGTTACACCTTAAGTCGAGCCTTAACTCTTGGCAGTAATTTAAATTTTATGCAGCAAACGTAATTAGAAAAAATGTTAGGATTTTAGGTTTTTCCCCATAGCTAGAACTACGCTGACCTATCTAATATTTAAAATCGCGAAGGTATGAACATTACTAGTGAGGTTATTCAATTATCGTACTGAAAAACAAAGTACAACATCAGTTTTTTAAGAATATTTCAAAAACCTTCAGGAATTTTGAGATAAGTAATAATAATAAATGTTGATCTGTTAATTCTGTATCGGACAGAAAAAAAATATATATAGGGTGTTCCATTTTTCCACATTACTAGTGAGTTTATTCAATTATCGTACTGAAAAACAAAGTACAACATTAGTTTTTTAAGAATATTTCAAAAACCTTCAGGAATTTTGAGATAAGTGTAATAATAAAAAATGTTGATCTGTTAATTCTGTACCTGACAGAAAAAAAATATATAGGGTGTTCCGTTTGAAAAAATGGAGAAAAATAATTTTTTATTTTGCAACGTTTGACATGGAATTTGGGTCACCCTGTATAAGTAAGACTTATAATACTCGTAGCAGAATAACTATAAACCTTTTGCAGTAAGCTACTAGGTTACCTTAGCTTTTAAGATGTTTTATCTAATTTTTATAAATATTTTAAATGTAGACTATAATTTTTTTTTTCTCGATTTTACCTTTTTTCTCCGAAACTATTAAAAAAAGAGAGATAATATTCTAGGAGTCTGTAGAGTAGGCAAAGAGTGTTCCAAAAATGTAAAAAAATATAGGGTGTTCCATTTTAAAAAATTCAACTTTTATGCGCCACTATTTTTTGTAACACCCTGTATAATCAAGAATATTTTTAAAATGTGCTCTCTAATCAACAGCATATAGTGACTTTTAAATATTTTTTCTAAAATAAATGGTTTAGGTATAATAAAAGACGGGAGGTGAGCTGCAGGACCCTGTATAAAAAAAGCTCTAGGAGTCATGTTACGAACTATAGGCCAATTGCCGTAGTTTCCTCGGCTCACAAGATTTTTGAATATTGTGCGAAACCATTTATACATCTGTGGCCTCAATACTCTCTGTTCATCAACATGGGTTTCTAAAAAGGAAATCGACGGTCAGTAACTTAATATGTGCGGCTAGCGCCATATCGGAGGCCCTAAACAGGCGAAGCCAAATGCATGTAATCTACACAGACTTTGCTAAGGCCTTCGATGTGGTGTCGCACCCCATACTGATCCAGAAACTTGAAAAACAGTTTGGCTTTCATTATAATTTGCTACAACTAATCTCTTCTTACTTTAAAACTAGACAACATCGGGTGGAATTCCTTCATCGGGTGTTCCCCAGGGTTCTTGCCGACGATTTGAAACTTTATAGGGAAGTAAAAACAGTCGCCGAGTGTACTGATATGCAAGCAAGCAAAGTTGTAAACAAACTTTCCAGGTGGTCTAGAAAACGGTAATAGTTACGACAAAAAGTTAAATGCAAAAGTTGTTTGGATTCAACTAAGTTTTTATTTTATTTCACTTTTGCGTATACAGGGTGTTTCGTTTTGACGTGACACATGTCAACTTTCTTAATTTAAATGGGATACTCTATATATTATTACATATTTCGATTCTACTTTTAATTTGCGAAAGGTTTTATAATAACATCTATATTTAAATTCTGTATCGTTTTTGAGTAAATTGAGTTTTTAGAATTTTTTTTTAAAAAAACATATTTTTTAAAAAAAAATTTTTACCTATAAAACTTTAATGGAACTGACTAATATCCTAAACATACATTACTAAGGGTTCAATTCAACGAGTTTCCATGCTGGTCTTACCAATTAATATACAGGGTGTTAAAAATGGAGAGCAAAACAAACAGAACTTTAAATGTAAAAATCTCCTGTTTTTCAAATGGAACACCCCAGTATATTTTTATTTCATCTGATTCAGCGTTCAATTACTTATCATTACTCATATATATGTCTTATACCTAAAACGAACAGTTTCGATTTTATTAGCCGTTTTCTGATTTGACTATTTTTTTTTAATATAAGTAAACAGATGAAGTGGGCTAAAATAAAAATGTCGTAAACTAAGCCTTATTCTCATTTCCTTAACACAGATAGCGACTATAAATATTGTTAGAAAATACCAATAAAAGTGAAATATTATGTAATTTATGTTCTTATTATTTAATGTTTACGAAAATAAGGGAGAGACAAAAAAATATCTTGTGCCACACGGTATAACTAATAACTAACTGAGTATAAACATGATTAAAACAGATTATAAAAAATTTTCAATATGGCCACCGTCCATTGCGATACATGAAGTGTAAATAGCCTCCATTTTTCGAATAGCGTTCCTTACCGAATTAGATGCATTAAAATTATTGATCTCTTCCCTGATGTTTACTTTTAACTAATTTCTATTATTAATTCTATTTTTATAAACTTTATTTTTTAGTGCACCCCACAAAACGAAGTCTAAAGGGCTTAAATCAGGGCTTCGTGGTGGCCAGGATATTAAACCATGTCTTCCTATCCACAATGGAAAAGGTTGATTAGGGAAATTTACTACCGGTGCAACCGTGTGGTAAGGGGCGCTATCCTGCTGAAAAATGATATTTTCTCGAATATTTGCTGGCAAGTCGTTGATAAGGGGCATAATTTCATTCCTAAGCAGCTCCAAGTATCTTTCGCCATTTAACGACCTGTCAAAAAATATTGGTCCGATAATACGGTCGCAAATAATTCCGCACCACACATTTACGGTTTGACGGCTTTGTTTTTTAATTGCGTTTATTAGATGTTTATTAGTTTGAGACCAGTAATGAGTGTTTTTCCGATTAAAAATACCCGCCGTATCAAATGAGACCTCATCAGTCCAAAGCACTTTTGAAAAAACACATTTTCGAACTGCCGATCCATAATATCACAACAAAAAGTCAATCTTTCATTAAAGTCTAGTTGTGATAATAATTGAGTTGGAAGAAATTTATAAGGATGATAACCATTCACCTGCCGTGTTTTTTGAATACTTCCTCTACTGACACCTGCAATGTCTCTGTCAGCATCTCTTTGGGAGCTTTCAACATCTTCCTCGAAATAAAGTAAAATCTCCAGTTGTTTTTCCTCAGTGAGGACAAAACTGGGACGATTTTTCTTAGAGTTTTTAAGGACACCATTTTTCAAATCACGCACAATTCGAAAAAATATAGTCCTGAAGGGAACTCGATTATTAGGATATTCCCTCGAATATTCTCTAAGGGCTAACCCTGGACTTTTATTACTTTTTATGAAACATTTGTATAATTTCAAACGTTCATCTAAACTATATAAAGCCATTTTTTTAACAAATTTCGCAGCAAAAATTTGACAAAAAACAGAGAAAATGTCAACTTAAGGCAACAATTGCGTTCGGTTATTTCCTAAGCCTATCTTGATTTTTTTAGTTTCTGATTTCATTTACTGGCAAAATTCCGGGATAAATCAGACAACGGCTAATAAAATCGAAACTGTTCATTTTAGATATAGGACATGTATATGAGTAATGATAGGTAATTGAACGCTGAATCAGATGAAATAAAAATATACAGGGTGTTCCATTTGAAAATTAGGAGATTTTTACATTTAAAGTTCTGTTTGTTTTGCTCTCCATTTTTAACACCCTGTATATTAATTGGTAAGACCAGCATGGAAACTCGTTGAATTGAACCCTTAGTAATGTATGTTTAGGATATTAGTCAGTTCCATTAAAGTTTTATAGGTAAAAATTTTTTTTTAAAAAAAATATGTTTTTTTAAAAAAAATTCTAAAAACTCAATTTACTCAAAAACGATAAAGAATTCAAATATAGATGTTATTATAAAAACTTTTGCAAATTAACAGTAGAATCGAAACATATAATAATATATAGGATGTCATATTTAAATTAAGAAAGTTGACATTTGTCACGTCAAAACGAAACACCCTGTATAAACAAAAGTGAAATAAAATAAAAACTTATTTAAATCCAAACAACTTTTGTATCACCATAAAATGGCCACCCTGTACAGTGCTAACATACCCTAGGAAAAAGCAAAATGTCGAATTTGGCTATAATATAGGGTGAATAGAGCTAGCCAGTGTTGGAGAAATGAGAGATTTGGGCGTCACATTTGATAGTCAACTAACATTCAATAAACATGTAGAAATCATATGTAACAGAGCATCTCAATTATATGGTTTAGTGATTCGATATACAAGAGCTTTCTCTGATGTATGGTGTATCAGGACATTATATATATCTTTTGTGAGGTCTATACTGGAATATTGTAATCAGGTCTGGAGGTTTTATCAATATCATAAATATAGTATTGAGAAAATTCAAACAAGTATGATGCGTTATATCTATTACAAAGAAACCGGAGCTTACGACTTTTACATGTCGAAAGAGCATTTGTTGTTAAAATATGGCTTTAACAGTCTCGAAAAGAGGAGGCAAGTAGCAAATTTAGTTTATCTATGAAAGGTTGTATAAGAGGTAGTTCAAGTAATAGTGACTTTTTAAAAATGTTAACATTTAATGTTCCCACTTATAATACTAGGACTCATAATACTTTTTACTTGTGATGTTGCTTATTCGAACATTTATTTAAACTCCCCTATTTATAGAGTTTGTAATCTGTACAACAGTAGACACTTAGATTGCGATATATTTAACACTAGTGTAAGGATTTTTAAAGCAATTATAACTACAAGATTGTAAGTATAGTACAGTTTTACAACATACATTATGAACTTTTACGTAACTATACCTGAGAGTACTTTGCAATGGGATATGTATCTGCTAAGTACTGAATAAATAAATAAAGGTTATGCTTTAACACTGTATCTCTTACCAACTATAAAAAACGGCAAAATAATATTTGTTCCAACTCTCAAAACAGACTTGCGTTTATTTCGGTAAACTTCGGTTCATCCATTATCGAAATTAATTAAAACTTTGCAGTTTTATTCCCTGTTTCCAAATAAAGATCGTTAAAAGTTGCATCTTTTTTAATAAAATTTTGCCACCGAGCTTGTTACTCATTAAAGTGTTTGTGCTTTTATTAAATTTTAACTTTATTTTTCTTCCAACTGTTGTTAGGTTTTTTGCTTTGTATTTTGCAAAAGATGTTAATAATAATAGGGCAATATTTCTGACAATTTTTTTCACTTATTAATTCTGCTATAAGATAATGCTAATTGAAACAAATAATCCGAAGTTCTAGTCACTTATGATGTTTTTTGCTTAGAAATAGTCTAATATAGTTATTTTCCTAAGTGGTGCGAAAAGTGACACTTTTTCGCATTAGAGAGCAGTTGCAGCGGAAAAGACACTTTCTGAAAGTTAGGAACAATATTTTTTTCTATGAGCGTAGGAAATTAAGCTATATCAAATTATTAATTATTATTATGAAATACATTTCTAACGACAAAAGAAAATTATGTTTATTAAATTTCAACTTCATATTAGAATTGTTGTTTATTATGTACAACTAGCTGGCGCGATGAGCTTCCAGTAGAATTATAAGTATGTGTTGCGCATTCGCCATACTGTCCAGAAATGTTATTGAAGAAAGACATATTGGTTTAGTAGAAAACACAGGCAATAAAACCATAGAAAAAATAGCGCTAAAAGGTCTCTGTAACCAGACGAAAATTTCAAAAAAAAGAAACACGTAGATTGGTGCAGTACAAACTCCTCACCAAATTTCTAAAAAATTTGAATGTAGTTGCAGAGAAAGTGGATGTGGGCAATTTCCTAAAGGTTGAGGGTAAAATATTTCTGAAGTGTGTAAAGAAAGCGAATATTTTACTGGACATCATCTTTTTCTGGTTTGTTGAATTTTGTGAACACCATCTAAAATTGCCTCAAGTCTATTAAGGGGCTTTTACATAAGACCACATGAGCACGTGCCCCCCTCCTTATCAGGAAACATATTTTAGATATTATAAATAACAAACATTGAATTACAAACTATCTATTTAATTAACGTCCTGTTTAGACTGTTTATTCAAAAATATGCTGTTAGACTCTCTCTCTCCTTCTCTCAGGCACATAAAGTATTTTCGTAGAAAAAAATGTTTCTGTAATTTTATATTTATTTTGATTTTTTATTTGGGAGTTATTTTTATCCAGATTTATATCCTGTATTATCAACTATGCTATTGTGAACCCCCAAATATTTTCTCTGTCTACAAATATGATCCATCACAGATTTTATGTGTTGCCCCAGATAAACCTAACTGTAAGCTTATCTGGGTTGTTGCTTAGAAAGGTAAGCTTTTTGAGATTCAGGCTTCTTGCTTACTCACTTTTAAATTTGTAGTGTTTGAATTGATAGTAAAAACCAAGAGAGAATGAGGAGGAGGAGAGGGAAAGATAGAGAGGGAGAGAAAGAGAGAGAGAGAGGAATATAGGGAAAGAGAAAAAGAAAGAGAGAAAGAAAAAGAGAAAGAAAGAGAGAGAAAGGTAGAGAGAGAAAAAGAAAGGAGGAGAGAGAGAGAGCGCGCTTTTCGATAATTTCTCTTTTTTTATTTTTTTCCGATTTTATAATGAGTGATTAGTAACACTTTTATTTTATTTTAACATGTATGTTGTAGTGTAATAGCGTTTTTTCAGTGTTGACAAAAACCCAACAAAAGATCGAAACGTCGGCATTTTTGAAATAAAAGAAGATTTTATTTATTGTTCTGGGTTCACAAGATATACCACCATTATAATTGCCGTCGAATTTAGGCGGAGGTCTCATTGTTTACTAATTACGCTGTAACCGGAAACACTGCTTTGTTCTAGGAAATCTATCTAATTAATTTTTAGTTTGCCCTCTACGCCAATGTAGGCGAGCGACCGTCTCGTCTAGGTCCTTAACCGGATTTAGACAAACAAAAATTTAATTTGTGGGGAATCCTTGGCCGCGCTGTCTAAACAGAAAAATTAAATTAAATCCCTGAATGCAGTTCAGATATGCAAAATGAAAATAAAGGAATTTTTAATTGAAAACGAATTTAACCGAGGAAAAGACCAGTTTGTGTGCTCAATAGCAATAGCATTTTTAGAGCAGCATATTAAAAAGTGTTTACTAATCTATTAAATAACATTTCAGATTTTCTGAAAATGTCCTACTTGCAATATTACAAAAAGAGTCCATAATACAGGGTGATTCATGACGAAA
This sequence comes from Kuschelorhynchus macadamiae, assembly GCA_030620095.1. Taxonomy (NCBI): domain Eukaryota; kingdom Metazoa; phylum Arthropoda; class Insecta; order Coleoptera; family Curculionidae; genus Kuschelorhynchus; species Kuschelorhynchus macadamiae. The sequence continues at coordinate 1,291,487 of JAUTXW010000066.1, read as the reverse complement.
TGTCAATACTTCAGGTACATATTCAGGACCAAAAAATTAACATAAAAGTCTATGTAAATAAGTGTCCGCAAGGCCTTAGTTCTCGAGATACAGGGTGTTAAAGTCTTTATTTAATTTTCCTATTTTTTAAATAAAATCTATGATAATGTAAATAATGGAGTGAAAATTGATATGCGGGGGTTTTTTGGTATGACAAATTCGAATCTAATATTAGTATTGCTCTTACTTGTAGGGGGCGCCACCTACATGTCTTTCTACTCTTTCGAACAATCACAACTTTTTGGTACAGTCTTGTATTACATTTTTGGTAAAACAAATTATTCCCTTGCCATTTCTACGCCAAAAAGGTATACCTGTTAAAAGTGGATACGAGCAACCGTTTTCGAGATATTTGTATTTAAAACAATTTCGGCGCATGTAATTTTTTATCGCAAAATTTTAAAAGTTTGTTATTTTGACCAAATTTAAACGTATCTTGGCACAAAAGCTTTGAAATGAAAGACTAACACATTTTTTTGAGGTGTGTATTCAATGCCTCAGACGTAAACTAAACAAAAGGTATTTAATTTTTATTAAAATTTTTATTATTAAGTTGTTTTTAATAAAATCTAGGTTACGTTTTATAATTTTCAAAAATTCCACTATTTGCCTTTAAGCACAGGTCAGTTCTATGGTGTATAGCTCGAGTTGCTCTGTCTCTCTCTCTATCCGATCCAATAATGCTTCTCTTGTATTTACTTTAGTGGAATATACCAGTGATTTGAACCATCCCCAAACACAATAATCCAAAGGATTAGGGTCTGGCGATCTAGGTGGCCAATTAAACGAACCTCCCCAACCAATCCATCGGTTTGGAAAGTTTTGGTTTAAAAAATCTCTTACAAGTAAACTGTAGTGTGCAGGGGCTCCATCATGCTGCAAATACATGTTCAGTCTTACATTAAGGGGAACATCTTCTAATATATTTCGCAAGTGATTTTCAAGAAAGTTTAAATATTTTTCTCCTGTAAGACTACCGTCGATTATAAATGGACCAATTAAATGACCATTTAACATTCCACACCACACATTAATGCTAAATTTATGTTGGAAATTATGTTCTACTGTAGCGTGAGGATTTTCATAGGACCACCGGAGTTCATTGTGAAGATTATTTATACCATCACGCGTGAACTGTGCTTCATCAGTGAACAAAACATACCTATACAACCTTCGATCTTTATTAATACAGTTACAGAATTGCATTCTCATTTCATGAACCCGTTGTAAATGAAATGGGTATAAACAATTAATGTGAAGATTTCTCCAAGCAGACGATTGTGTAATTTGATTAGTATCTGCAATACGCCTAGTGCTTATGCTTGGATTATTTTCGACGGCATTGAGTAAAGCCTCTTCTACTTCAACGTTGGGTCCCGATTCCCTTTCAGATACAATTTTCGCTTTTGGAAACATCCCAGATTCTCCAGCAGTAGTGAGAACTTGTTTAATAATAAAACTCTTCTATCTGACACCCTTCTATCTGGAAAACGACGCTGGTACTCCGCGACTGCTTGAATTGCGACCCCATTGTAGAAGCCATAGACGAATATCATATCTGCATATTCACGATGCGAGAATATCACAGGCATAATGACGTATTTAGATCTAAAGTTTCTTAAATGATTATTGTCAGATAATAAAAGTTATGAACAGAAAATGACAGTGACAAAATTTGATCTTATTATTAACTGACATTACTATTGCTAAGTAACAGGAAAAACTATGAGAACACCAACCAGCAGTTGTTCTGTCAGGCAAGGCACACTTCTATTTTTTTACAATACATGCATACTTCATGTGAATTTGATAGAAAAAATCACACGCGCCGAAACTGTTTTAAATCTAAATATCTCGAAAACGGTTGCTCGTATCTACTTTTAACAGGTATACCTTTTTGACGTAGAAATGGCAAGGGAATAATTTGTTTTACTCAAAAATGTAATACAAGACTGTACCAAAAAGTTGTGATTGTTCAAAGAATATATATTGTGCAAGTGGATGACACCACTGATGTTACGCAAACCTCCCAGTGCTCCATAATTTTAAGATACGTTAATTCAGAAGGTTCAGCAGTCAAGAGATTTTATAATATTAGCTCCGATAAAATGTCGGAGAATTTAGATTCTCTATTGGATCAAATTTTGGACCAATTTGACTATAAACATAAATTAATAGGGCAATGTTACGACGGCGCAAGTGTGAGAAAAAAAAGCACCGCAGGCTGTATAGTAGAGTCCTGATACAGCAAAGTTTAAAAATATTTCTAAATGTCGAATTTTTGCGACCCAACAAATTTGTATTAAATATGCCTCAAACTCTTGTGTGATTTAGAATATGGCAATTGCAGTAACCCGTTATGTTTTAAAATAAAAAAGTTAACTAACTTTACAAAATATTGTGTTTTGGATAAGTACTATGTTCACTCGTTAAAAACCATATAACTTTTACACCGATTTTTTTTTGTATTAGTTACGTAACATCGAGATTTCAAAAGGGATTTACCCAAGAAGTTTATCTACATTCAGTTGGAATTTCTACGATGAATAAAACCATTTTTTTATTAAAATTTACATAATTTTTGACTGAAAGTTCTGTAGTTGATTATGGTTTGGCTTCTTTATTTCACATATTTTTTTAATTATCGAAAACTGTATAGAAAAAAAAAATTTACAATATTATCCAGAAAAAAGAATTTTTTGATATAATGCACAATTTGTGCAAGAATTATGCACACACATATTTTAGAAATGATCCACAATTTTGTGCTAAAAAAAATATGCATTATTTAAAAAAAATATTTCTAATTTGTTGCACAACTTTGGGCATAAAATGTTCACAATTTGTGCAATAATTATGCGCAATATTTTCTCAATTCTGCCGGTTTGTTTGTATATCTCTCTATTCGCATCACAGCTAGAAATCTGCTTAACCAGTTGACTTTAAAATTTGGCCAAAAAAAAAAATAAGGTTATACGGGAATAACTTGGTAATCTTTTGGTAAAATCCAATATGGAGAAACAAACTGGTAACCTAGTGAAATGTTAAAAAAATATATGTTACTAAAAAACTACTTATCCAATTTATCTGTAATTTTCTACAAAAATCATGTATAATACGAATCCAAGATGGCGTACAAAATGGCGGCTCACTAAATTATTTAAAAAATCAGAGAGTTTACTAGACTGTTTTCAAATTTTGTGTAAGAATTAAATGTGTTATAGAAATGAACTGGTGAAATTGTTCATAGTATCTCATTTTGGGTAATTTTGCGGTATATCACCATTATTTTTATAGATAGAAAGTTGCGGTTTTTGCGACAGTGTGTTACTTTTTCGTAAAATTAAAGATACCTTTAACAAAATTATCATACCTTTTAGTTTTTAAGATACAGATACAGATACTTATCTCTTATCTCAGCTATCCTATAACTTATAGAAAATGTGAAAATTGTTTCTTATATAAGTTTTTTTGTAGAACTTAATTCCGCCTTCGGAATTAGTATACAGGGTCAGGTCAAAAAGTTATCGGACCCTACTTAATTTTTTTAAACGGAACACCCTGTATAATTATAGACTATAAAATTTGTCTATTTTTACCTTTTTAAAAATATATAATAATATGCACTTTTTCTCAGAAACACGCAAATAAATGACAATTTTCTGAAATTAATTGCGTAGTTTAATAATTGGCCATGAATAACAATAATAAACAATTGGAAGTTACATATTGCTAACAAAGAATTGGATACCTTGCATATAGGTATCTTCTTATATAAATATACCTACCTATAGAATTTTTTTATAACAGTAAGTTTGTAACAACAGTTTTATAGCATAAAATAACAATATAACAAACAAAAAAATAACATTATTAAAAAAAAACAAATTTTTGAAGGTCATGTTTAAATTGACGATTATTTTCTCAAATGCAAAAATGGCCCATTTTTTTAGTTCTTTCTGTTTTATATACTTCATTTTGTATATAATCCCATAAAAAAAATCTAAAATTGAGACATCTGTCCGTTGGTACCTATCCATCTTTGAGAAAAGTCATTATCAAGAAATTCCCTTAAGAGCCTAGAGTTGTAACTTGGAACACCATCTTGCTGTAGGTAAACAGCATTATATTCGGCTAATAGAACATTTTGGAGCAGTTCCAGAATAACTTCCTCAAGCATTTCTAGGTATCTATGTGCTGTAAGACCTGCTTCAAAAATCCTATAAACTATATGTCTGCCCAAAATAAATCATGACACTCGAATTCCAAAGCGACCTTGTTATGCCCTTTCAAACATTAAATGCTGATTTTCATTATGCCAGTTCCTGGTATTGTGACGATTTAAAATTCCCGCACTTGAAAAGAAGCATTCATCTGGCCAGTGCCAGTGTCAGAAAACAGATCGTCGCTTTCATCTTCATCATCCGAATCGGTTACTATGACGGGGTTTATATCTGAATTATCGCATACTTTGACTACTTCCCAAGCTTCTAGAATCTCTTTTTAGGGTGCCCAATATAGTTCTGCCAATAATCAGCGCTTACGTTGCGAAGAACCTTTTCCCACCTTTTGCCAGAACTTCAGAGGATATTCCTTTGAAGGCAAAAATAGATTGGTCATATTTTCTTTTGCACTCTGACCAAACCATTTCGATGGGGTTATATTGACAATGGTATGGTGGGAGGCGGGGAACTGTATGACCAAAAAATTTTACATATTCGTCAAAAAAATATTTTTTTCTGTACTTTTGTTCCTGTTACCTCTGGAAAGGCAATATTTTTTTCGGAAAGCCATAAAATGAATCTTTTATAGGTCTAGGATTTTCGGGGTATGTGTTCAACTAGCCCAGAGTGGTAGTTTGCGCTGTCCATCATAATTAGTGATTTGGACGGCAAATTAGGAACAAGTTGATATTTAAACCATTTTTCGAAATTTTGACTGTTCATACTATCGTGGTAGTCCCCATTTTTGTCCCGCTTTTAAAAACTAAACTAGCCCCCTTTACAAACCCGTTCTCATTGCCGGCATTGACGACGATGTGTCTATAACCTATAAGTAGTAACAGTTTTAACACTGGAGCAAAAGAAAAAATATCTGTTTTGTTTTTTATAATTTAGAAGACTAGAAAATGGATTCAGTTCATGACATTTCATCACAGGAATTCAAGTTTATCTTCTGTTCAAAATTATAAAAAAAACTAAGTTTAATATTAACAATTTCTCAAACAGTATTTAAAAGATAAATAATATAGGATTTTGACAAAGTAATTATTTTTGTTAAATATTAAAAATTAAACATCTTTATTTTTTCGCGGCCAAAAAACGGTTGGCTTTTAACCCAAATCCTGGTCTTGTTTATGAATTAAATTACACTACCTTTGAAGCCATTTTCGACTTATCGCAACTTACTGTTGTTCGACGTATAGATATGATGGTTAGTGATATGAAAAAACATTGAAATACCGTTAAAAAGTTGTTTATAATAAACTTAGTTTTTTTTATGATCTGGGTTAAAAGATCACTAAATTAAGCAAAAAACAAATGAAGTCAAAATGCTCCATAAACTTACCTTCACAAAGAGTATGTGGCTTTCATATCATCTTGCCAGGTATTTTTAAAAGTCCCTTTACTGAATATCCACGTTTCATCAAGGAAGACCGTTTTCTAGTGAATTAATATTTTTGTGTACTTCCTCAAAAATTTAATTCTTTTATTAAAAACAACAAGATGCTAAAAATGGCGTCACGCCATCTCCGAAAAATTTCTACTTTAGTTGAGTGGACGGTGGAAGCTGTAACTAATTTGGATCACTTAATTATAATTAATATTAAAAAAGCGAAAAACAAAATTCAGGAGGCAATACTGTCAACTTTACTGAAATCTGCCGCAAGTATACGGCTTTAAGAAAAGCTAATTTTTGGGTCATTACCAAAACGATCAATGTACTACACAGACAGTTGGTAAACATACGTCTGAAAAACTACCCCAGAAGTGACCAGCACTGTTAAATCTATCCGTGATTATATACTCGACTTTGTTGTCACCTAACATCTGGCTCTTTATTAGCTTACGCTGGTGCATCTGTGGATGTTTTAAAATGGCATGGAGTATGAAATTCGGCAGCCATCTCGGTTGGCGAGGGGTACGTCGAAAACTCCATAACTAATAAATAACTATATCCGAAAAAATTTTTGGACATAGTGATGTGAATATATTCCAAATTGGAGCTTCAAGAAACCCTTCCAAACAAGGTTCTAAGGAAGTATCTAGAACTGTCGCATGTACTTCTATAAGTAGCGTTGTGGAACAAACTGTCGACGAAACAAATCGATTATTTAATATTGTAAATTGTACTAATGTAAATATTCATAAGCTAAAAGAAAATAAGCAATTTATTACCTTACCTTATACAGAATAGCATGAATTATTGATAAGATTTTTAAAAATGAATTGTCGACAACTTCAAAATAAGGTTCTGATATTTGTCAATATTTGAAGTCAGACTCTAATTAAAAAAAAATAATATGAAGACGCTGCAGTGTTGGCAAAGCAATTTCTTTCATGTGTGCCTATTTAGAATAAACTGAGCGGAAATTTAAACCAAGTGCTTTCATTTCATTAGTTAAAAAATGCTACTTGCTAAACTGCTAAAACATATTAAATAGATACCGATGAAAACCTAGAAATAAGACTTTAAAAAACCAATTAACGAATATAAATGAAAATCAAAGCGAATTACCCTAACAATGAAAAACCTCAGCTAGAAATCTCAATCCGTATTGGAAATATTTATCTTCAAAATTTCCTTTAAAAAAATAAACGTTGCCCCAAGGGTGTCGAGTTTCGATAACTTTAAGCAAATAATGACAGAATCGTAACACAACATTAAATATTGATCGCTTTTCTGGCACAAAAAAGTTCTTTCTTCCCCTTCTTTTTAAAAGTTCAACAGAAAGAACATATTCGTTATATAAACATCGGTCAACCGAGAATGCCACACACAAAAAACTTAGGGATTATAGGCCAATATCTTCTTATACTTTAACTTAGAATCAGTAACATATTTTTTTAACTTGATCTCGAAGTTTGGTTTAACATTAGTCTCGGGTGGACTTCGGTTTCTCAGTCCGAACTTTTATTTGTGACCTTTTTAGGGTCACAACGGATATCTTGTCTAACGATAACGTAAGTTTGAGTAGAAAGGGTTTTTATCAAGTGACATTTTCTTGGTTTAATTAAAAGGTTTTTCGATAGCCCTTAAAAATTAGAGACTGCAGCTGTAAAGACTGCTTCTGTAAAATCTAACATACTTATTATCAGCTTATTATCATGGTTAATAATTCTAAAATAAAAAGAGTATCAAGCTTATTAGAATGCTAACACATTCCTCACAGATTTTGCCAACAATATTAAACTTCAACGTGGCAGTCTTGCCTTCTGCCACATCAGTTTCAGTCGTGCAATATACACTTGCCGCAATCAAAATCTGAACAGCACTGTATCACATTGTAATCCTAACTAGTGCGGAAAGTGAGGCTTTTCCGCACGCGCCTGCAGTTGAGTGCAAAAAAGACAGTTTCCGCACGTACAACTATTTTTCTACGAGCGTGTATTTCAGTATAAGTGTCAAAATGAAAATGCAATTCAAAATTAAACTTAATATTATTTTAATTTGTTATCAACAATATTAAAGATAAAATAACAGTTACGTTAATTCGTAAAATTTAAGGCTGAAGCTATAAATTAATTTTTAACGGGTATGGAAAGATTTTTCCCATTTTAGAGTTATTTATGCCTTGTGTATGATCAAAATGAGGTGGATGAAGGTAACTTTTTGCTAGTTGATGAGATTTTAAAAATGGTAGTAGCTAGAGACTGGTGTGAAAATCAGCCCGATTAGGGATAGGGGTGAATTTCGAGCAATTTTTGAATTGTTGCAGTGTTGGTACTTATTATTGGAGAAAATTGTAAATTATTTCGGGAGGCTGCAATAATTTTTAATGAAAGGCATCCTGGAAGAACTGGTCATTGTAGTACAGCCTCAAGATTTTACAATCATTTTAAAGAAAGTGCTTCACTAGACTGGGATTATAAAAAAGCTCACCAACAGTTAGTCAGAAATGAAGATGCCGATATTGAGGTGTTAAAAACATTTATGAAACTCCAACAACATGGTTAAGAACCGTTGCAAGGTATTCCGAATACTGAAAAAGCTGCATAGGTAAAGTTCTGAAGGAAGCCAAATTTCATGCTTACAAGCCGAAATGTACTATGAAATGTTGGAAAGGGATGTGAGGCTAGATTTTTTATTTTGGATCGAAGGGGAAATTAAGGTCAATAGATCATGTCCAAAAAAAAATACTGTTCAGCGATGAAGCGACTTTTAGTACTAATGGTGTAGTCTCTTCACAAAATTGCCGATGGTGGGGCAATCCGCACTTTACAATCGAATGTAAAAGCCATTATTGTTGTGGGTTCTTTTTTCTTCAGAGAAAATTTGAATTCTCAGAGATACTTACAATTTCTAGAAAGTGAAATAAGCGATTTTTTGGAAGAAATACCACTGAAACTGAGAAATGAGATGTGGTTTCAACAGGATGCTCCTATCCATAGCACTTGGAAAGAAAATTCAATGGCAAGTTTTTTATGTAGTGTGCAACAACCCTAAATATGAAGTTGACAATCGTACGACAAGATTTTCTTACCCAATTCCATATTTGGGCATGCATGATAATTCTAAGCAACTTTTCTTAATACAATTTTTCTCTATTTTGAGAAATCATGCCACTTTACTCTCAACAATTTTTCATATTTTTGATTGTCCCTCGTATACTGATAAATATCTTGGAAATATGTTTACTGTCTCTGTAGTTTCTTTAGATCCGAACTATTCTCAAGAATAAAATTTTCTGAGAAATGAGAAATGAAAAATTTTCACTGGACACACTATATACATATATATATATATATATATATATATATATATATATATATATATATATATACATATATATATAGAACTAAAAATGACAAAATTACTCCTTTAGAGTTGTGGTAAGAAACAACTAAAACATGACGCTTTGATTGTTTCAGAACCAAGGAGCCACTCTGCTACGGTGGTATCTGCCCCGGTAAGCAGGCAGTATCAGTATTAAAACTGAACTACCCAAACACTGAAACAAACAAGGTGTCATGTCGTTCGACTTTAAAAGTCGATAAGAGAAATATGCAATAAGTTGCTCCATCTGCAGGTACTATGGTGCACTAAATAGCTTTAGATACGATCTACTTGGGAGCATAAGCCGCCCCATCTGTGCAAAATAGAATAGAACAGAAATATCAATTTCTGTGTGGGTCTTGGTCGTAAAAAATTATACGAAAGAACTAAAGATGAGAAAATTACTTTCTCTATCACCATTGTGTCAAGGAAAAACCAAAACACGGCGCATGTTCTATTTGTTTCGGAACCAAGGAGCCATTTTGCTACCGTGGTATCTGCTCCGTGAAGGGTCATCAGGCAGTTTCTCTGGGGGTATCAGTATTAAAACCGAAATACCCGAACACTGAAACTTTAGAAATGACAAGAACCGGCGATTCTATATACCCAGTACATAATTTCAAAAATTAAATTAAAGCTGCTGTTGAATCTCCCAGTTACTGAAAAATGCCCCTATTCTGAACTGGATTGCTTTAACACCCCGTCTATATATATATATATATATATATATATATATATATATATATATATATCACGAAACCATGTAGCATACTAAAGTTAGCGACACTTTTAATACCTCATAAGTATAAACTTAAGATACTTAATCAAATGATATGAAGCAAAAAATAAGAATATAATTACTACCATTACTAACTCCTGCGTATTTGGGGGACATTAAGGGTTAAAAACAGCTGGCAGAGCCACGCCAACTTGAATAAGTGGTAAATTAAATGCCAATTGCAAAAGAAATAGTGCATTTTGACTCGAAATTAGATTTTACCAAATTTTTCGACTTTGGATAAAAATATATAAATATACGTCTTGTAGAAGGAAAATTCAATTTTTGATATAGTTAATGGTTTTTGTCGCAGGAGGTATCGAGACGATTACATGAAGGGCCAGGAATGGCAACCAGAATTCGTGCACGCTAAAATTCAAAAAAATTTCAAAATTTACCCCTAACCCTGATGGAGCTGACTTGTACACCAGTCTCCAGATGAAACAAAAGAAGCTATTGTAACAAGAGTTATTTCGTATTCTAACATACTTTACATAGCCAGTCTAAATAACAATATGTATATCCTACTTAGTCATTCGTGGGATTAGGGAAATACGAGCATCGAGCCACATACGTCAAGGACCTTTCCTTTGTTCGCTTCTTTGTTCCCCTACTGTCCCGAATATGGAATGTGTTACCAGGAAATGTCTTTCTCTCTTGTCCTATACTGCTAGTCTTTAAATCTTGCATCAATAAACTTTCCCTGTCTACACTTGAAGCAACCACGGTACCTAGAATTTGAGCCTAAGTATTTCGTGGTCTGTTTACAGATTAAAAAAAATGAATATTTTATGTAGGCTACCGTTTACATATACTGTAATATTAATGCATAATTAATTACAGCTATCTAATATATTTTTTATTAATTTTTGCAACCTATTAACACTGTTAACTCACGATAAGCTTTTAATTTATGACACTTAAGGAGTAAGTGGTTTCGATATGAAAAAAAATACAGAGTAATTAGTATGAACACGTTATTATCACAAAGGCTGTAAATAACGTTAACGGAAGTAGAGAATTAACACTCCTTAACAAACAAATATAACATTTTTTTGCTTCCCTTGTAAAAGGAAAGTATTGTAATCGATAAAAAATCAGCCTCCTAGATGTCGAAAAACATGTTTTCTCAATTCCGTCTGTCTGTTTGCGGCGAAGCTAAAAAACTGCTTATCCGATTGGTTTCAAATTCTTACCAAAAATTAAGGATCATATGGGGATGACCTGCTAACATTTTGATAAAAATCCAAAAAACTACTTAAAATAAAAATAAAAAAAATTAAAAAAAAATTTAATACGAATTTTTGTACGAATCCAAGATGGAGGAACAAAATTGCGGCTTAATAAAATATTTAAAAATTTAGCTTGAGAAAACAAGGTAATAGAGTAAGTTCAAATTATGTGCCATATCTAATTTTGCTATAGAGATGAACTAGTTAAACTATGGTACTCAAGATGGCGACTAAATAAAATATTTTTAATCGCCAAAAAATGACGTGAAATTATAGCATGAATTCAAGATGGAAAAATAAAAAGGCGGCGAAATAAACTATTTAAAAGTTGAAGTGGAAAAAACTCTTATTCAAGGGACTTTCAGGTATGCACAAGAAATAAATATGATATATTGAAACACTGATTAAATATGTATGAATTCAACATGGAGTATTTCAGAACTATGTAGTAGAAGGCGTGGAGAGTGGCAGTCAGGTGGACGTGGTGTACACAGATATCTCTAAGGCATTTGATACAGTTAATCATCACCTTATTAGAAAATTATCTGCAATGGGACTGAGTGGACCATACATTCACTGGATCAGTTCATATCTAACTAACCGAAAGCAAACCATCAAGATTGGAGGTGTTGTGTCACGAGACATAATAGTAACGTCAGGCGTACCGCAAGGGTCACACTTGGGGCCCATTCTCTTTCTACTCTTTATTAATAGCGTTACATCTGTGTTCCGTAAATGCAAATGCCTTTTATATGCAGACGACCTCAAGCTGTTTTATGCTGTCAATTCCATTGAAGACTGCTTGAGTGTTCAGGAGGACTTAGAAAATTTTGAAAACTGGTGTAATTTAAATAACCTGAATATCAACATGTATAAATGTAAAGTAATGAGATTTTCGAAAAGTAGGGCTCCTATAACATACCCATACTCTAGTGGAGACACTGTTTTAGATTCTGTAAATAGTTTTAATGATTTGGGTGTTGTCTTTAGTGAAAATCTAAGTTTTAGCAACCATGTTGATATTATAATTCTGAAAGCCTCAAGAATGCTAGGTTTTTTTACGCCGGACCTGCTCTCATATATGTGATGTTAAAGCAATCAAATGTTTATATTTTTATCTTGTGCGTAGTATATTAGAATATATTTCTGTTGTATGATGTTCTTTTTACAATTGTGTTATTCAACGTCTTGAGGCTGTTCAAAATAGGTTTGTTATTTATCGTACCAGACGCGTCTTCAACTAGCCGGTATCGAGAGTTTGGAATTTCGAAGGCAAAACGCTTTAGCAATTTTCTTACACAAACTTGTAACTGGAAGAATAGAATGCAATTAGTTGTTGACAACAGTCAATTTTACCTCGAAGCAATACAAGATGCAGAGATCTTTTCCAGCTTACATTCCATCGCACAAATTATGGTACGCAGCGTTTCTCAGATAGGCTTATGATGAACTACAATCATAACTTTGATAATATTGACTTCTTTGCATGTAATTTAAATACGGTTAAGAATTTGATTAAGATGCGTTTAAATGGTTAGATACTAAGTTTTATCCTGTAACAGATAGGATTAGATGACTTTTTTTTTGTATGTACAATTTGGAGTTTAAACTCTGTAAGTGCTTATGACAAATAAATAAATAAATAAATGATGGAAAAATGGCGTTCCAATGAAATTTTTAATAAAAAATTGCTTATTTAATTTATTTTAAATATATTTAAAAATTAAGTGTGGCCAGTGGCGGATCTTCCATAGGGTCATTTAATCAATGACCTCCCAAAAATATTTTAGAAAATAAATTATTCCTTTGACCGTCCCTCTTAATAGCAATAAAACGCGAACCTTGGAAAAAGTTAAATACGCTATTAGTCACGCGCGGCGGTTCGAATGGTCTCGTTGCGTTCCTTAGGCATAATAAAATACGCTATACTAAGCTAGGCTGGGCAGTCGGAATTGCCCTGATTACCTTAAAGCTTGACGAAAGTACCTGAAGATTTCATTCATTCATTCATTCGAGCAGCAGCCGAACGTGATAGCAAATGGAATATGAAATCGCGATTTGGGTCATTAGCCGGTCTCTTCTCATAACTCGATTGATCGGTCGCGGCATCACGTCGGCATACGGAAGTTCAATTGTTCAAAGGTTCCGCGGCCGATATTCTAACTCGATATTGTTTCGGACGTTTTTAATCAATGAAAATTGATTTATATACTATTTTTTTAATATATATTTTTTTATTTTTATGATCCATTTGTGAGTTGGTAATATACAGGAAATAAAATGTTGGTAGTGACTAGTTCAAAAAAATAAACAACTAAAAAGTGCTTACGAACTTAATTTTGCAAAAATAACTAATTTCAAGGTGGTCTATAGTTGAGTTGTGAATGTAGACGAAATAAAATGTCGGTAGTGCTAAAATTTAAACAACTAAAGAGTGCTAACGAATTTAATTTTGAGAAAACAACCGAATTCAAGGTAAGTGGTCGCAATTTGCCAGAACTTAGTATACGGCAAACTAGTAAAGACAAAAATAAAGAAGTTCATCGAAACTTTTGCAAAAATATGTACGATTTAGCTAACTGGATATGTGGTTGTGAAGTCTCTAATTTATTATACTGTAATATTTGTTTGTTGTTTTCTAAGGACTCGTCGGACTCATTATGGTACAAAACCGGTGTTAAAGAGTTAAAACAATTACAAAAAATAAAAAACATGCATTTTCTGCAGATCACATGAAATGTTCGGTGAACTATGCTACGGTCGGAAGTGTTGATATTCGCACTCAGCTAGACACAGCTTATAGAAAACCCCTTAGAGATTTTAATGAAAATGTATCCAAAAATCGTTATATTTTAAACAAAATTATAGATTGTGTAAAATTTTGTGGGGCATTAGAGCTGGCACTACGTGGCCATGATGAAACGGCTTTGTCTGAAAATCCAGGAGTTTTTCTAGGGCTTATAAATTTTGTTGAGGAGCTATATTAAGTATCGTGGAACCGTTTATAAAAGGAATGTGCGTGCAATTTTAACGAACGTGTCATTCAGCATTTTTCCAATTCTAAAGAACGAAGAGTAGACCTGAACTTCAAGAGAATTTAAAGATAAGATATTTATTTTTATTTTAAAGGAAGTTTACTGATTTTTAATATTATAAATTTCTACACCAATCCTCATTGATATTAAGAATTAATATTAGATGGATCGAATCTCGATATCTTTAGTAGGAAATTTTTAGTGCCTTGTTCGTTGCAAATTGTTTAAAAATTAAAAATCCGAGTTGAATAAAAGTAAATGTTCTTTATATTATTTCTCAACGCAGCTTCAAACATCCGATTTAGGGCCTCTTTAGAGAGGCGCCCGCGTGCGTTGCATGTACGCTAATTAGGAAATGAGGCTATGGCCTTTGTTGGTAACACATTCAATAATCGGGACACTCTTGGGAATAAAGAAGCGAACAGAGCTGGAGGTCCTTGGTCTTTGCAGTTGAGCGTCGGAAGAACACATGTGGATCGAAACTCGTGTTTCCCTGGCAAGTAAGACTAAGCCAGACATAAATGATGATAATTCATAAGAACAGAATCCTTGAGAGCACGAGAATCTGCAAAACAGATACAGATCGCCTACAATTCGACGTTGCTCTAGCGATGCAAGCTCCCTCGTGATGTTTGAGTCATCACTCAGGTAAATAGCTCTTGTGTGGACAGTGTCAAGGATGTTAAGGATTAAAAGAGAGGCTTTCTATATATGCACGCAATATTCAAGGCTGTGTCTGATTTGTAATGTGTAAAGAGTATACAATTTGGCGTAAGAAAAGTATTCGAGCTCGGAAAATTAAACCCAATTTTTTCATGGCTGTTGTAGCAATGAGGTGAAGTGTTCATGCCAGCGAAGACTTTTTTGAAAAGTAATGCCAATTAGGCTGGTGTTAGGAGGAGGAATCACATATTGCTAAGGTGGGATGGCTGAATATGTTCAAACTATTCAAGCTGCATATGTGTCACATTGGATTCAAGATTGTTAGACGTAAACAACTGGCATACTTATATCAAAAATAATATTTAAAAAGGATATTTATTACCTAAATTCGCGTAGAAGTGAAACTCGTATAGGTCGTATAGTACCACAACATAGAAAAGAACTCCACAAAAATTTTATTTTTTTAGGCAATATTGAGTATACGAAAATTTGGCGTTTAAAATTAAAATAAGATAACTTGTAGTAAATTTGGAGAGATAATAACTTAACTTCTACTTTAGTTAATTTAATACAAAAAAATGTGATCTTAATGTACAGTAAATGTATTATTATTAATACTAATGTTATTATTTACATTATTTTTAAATAAATATTAAAATTAAACAAACATTCTATATATACAAAAACAAGAATTCATGTGTTGGTTTTTTTTATATGTTGAAGGCTTAATATAGGATCGTTCCACTGCGAGTCGAAAGAAACACCCCAAGTTTCCCGCCCGGAAAATCCCCGGATAAAGAACGAGCTGATCCCGCGCCGTATTATCCAGTTCACATCGGCTGAAATAACTGGGATTCCGAAAAGATGCACGTAAGGCCCTGTGGTACTTTCAGGTTGCAAGATAAATTGTTTACTTAGCTTAAGAAATAATCCTTACCTTCTAACTTGGAAAGCTATATATATATATATATATATATATATATATATATATATATATGTATATATATATATATATATATATATATATATATATATGTATATAAATATATTTAAAACTTTATACTAAATTAGTTTTAGAAAAAATTGTAAATGTCTTTTTATAATTAGACCAGTAAATGTTTTTTAAATTAATTGTAGATAGGAAAGGAAAGCCTTATATATCAAAAAAAAAAAATAAAGGAATGAGCAATTTTTGAGAAAGCCTACTATGATAGGCGAAACGTCAAGTTAATCGCATTGTTTGATTTTGCAAATAAACCTATACCCAAGAAAGAAGTCCAATTAATATATACCGGGTTTAAGCAACAAATTGAATAATATATATATATATATATATATATATATATATATATATATATATATATATATGTAATATATATACCGAGTGACACAGAACATAGGGTACACGCAATAATCTTTTTACCTTTACAGATATTGCTTTGAAACTTTCTGTTTTCACAGATAATTGAATTGTACATCACTTCCGGTTTAACCGAAAGTGACCTAAACTTCAGTACATTAAAGGGAACTCTGTATATTTTTTTTCATAGTCGTATTCTGTGCAAAATTCCCATTCCAATAATGTTTCACAAGTTATATTTTTCTTTCAAAATGGCGGCACTAAAACCGGTTTTCTGAAAAACGTTATATTCACCATATAACATATAAAACAAAAGACAGTGTCAAACTTCTGAGGTGACCTGGTTAAAATAAAACTTTTTAGGTTAGAAAACGCATAAAAGCATGTTATTATGTTTTTTTCAAAATATTACGGCCTCTCAAAAAAAAAATTAAAAATAACTACTTTTAATGTAAATTTTCTGCCAAAATTTAAATTGGATCTTGTATATTTTATTTATCCGATTAATTTCCCGTTAAATTACGTTTCCAATAATGTTCCACAAGATATCACTTTGTCCTTAAATTACAATTTTTTATCGGGGAAACTACTAAATCAAATTTTACAATTTTTATTAGAAAAACTATGTTAGATTTATCTGGCCATCATTTTTAGTACTGTATAAGCAGTGTTAGCGATTCTAATATTCTAATCTCAATATTCCAGTTTATAGAAATAGGTAAACTGGCCATTTTATTTTTATAAAAACCTAACAGTCGGTTAATATAAGCATTTTAAAATAATTTTCGCTTATATTTTTTAAGTTTAATTGTTTCTAGATGGTTGCTTACGATCGTTTAACGTAAATGTAGCTTAAATCGCATACAACTGCCAACAACCAGATAATGATGACCGTATTATTTCGTGTTTTTTATAACCTAAAAAGTTTCATTTCAATCAGGTCACCTCAAAAGTTTTGTCTTTTGTTTTGTGTGTTATATGGTGAATATAACTTATTTAGTGCCGCCATTTTGGAATAAAATTATACCTTGTGATACATTATTGGAAAGGGAATTTTACACAGAATACGAATATGAAAATAATATACAGGGTTCCATTTAATATATTAAGGTTTAGGTCAGTTCCGGTTAAACCGGAAGTGATGTGTAATGCAATTATCTAAAAAAATTAGAGCGTGTAATCTATGTTCTGTGTCACCTGGTGGTAAATATTGTTGTATGCCTCAGCCACTGTCAAACAATCGAACATTGACAATCAACTGTAGCCTTTTTTCAGTTTCATCATTTTTTCAAGTTTTTATGGTAAAATGGACAGCAAAGTGGAACAGTTCGAAAAAGAAGGTTTTTCAGAAGACATCATAGAGGCCATCAACTCAAATAGAACTCTGATTCCAAAAAAATCTAAAGAACGTTACAAAAAGGAGTTCAGTTTGTTCGAGTCCTTATGGCGTAAAGTCACTATGAACTTACCAATACACGCAAACGGCAGCTAGTCTTCTTTTCGGAGAGCTGTTGGTTGCAGATTCTCGGATACACCATTAGAAATTAAAAGAGGCGCCACCTAATTGACTGTGACTCAATTAGGAAGAAATCTATATTGATACTTAAATGCTGATAAAATAAAGATTTGGAGGGGCTTTTCAATAAAACACTGTATAAAGTGCAGACTGTCAAATTTTAGTGATCTCTTTTGTTTTTTGTAAGAGTTGTTTTGTAAAATAATTTTGAAATATGAAATTTGGTTTGCATTTTGCAATAATTTAAGTGACATTAAGAAATAAAAGTAAATACATGTAGAAAATGTAAAAATTAATAAAATATATCAAATATGTGAAATGTGATAGAAAGTTTAATTATTATCATTATATCAACCTGTGATCGTCTGGCGAAATGTTATGACGCAAATATGTAAATATGAAAATTATATTATACAGCGCACAAAGAAGCCAAAAATTCGTGAATTTTCCTATACCACACTGCCGCAAGGAAAAAAGTAATAAAAATATAACATATGTAGAACCAAACAATAACGGAATCACAATTTAGGACCAGACGATGTCCATAAATAGGACTTAGGCTTTCAACGACACTGCACTTGGAATAATTAGGCATAGTTCCAGTACTTTTAAAAAGATCGGTCCATTACGGGACTCTTATAAAACGGGACACATGTTGCACCTCTAAGGACAGCCAATAAAAAGGGGCGAGAGAATCAACTCAACAAATTCGAAGAAATTCAGCATTTCCCTCCACCATTCTTCCTGACTTCAGAAGGAACATATGCCGACCTAACGCCCTAAAATAAAATTATAATTACATTGCTGTTCACTGCTATAAAATTAGTCAGAACCCGATAATATTCGGTGTCCCCCTGAATAAAGCTGGCGAATTGCCCTTGACCAGAACTAAAATTATAACTGAAATGAAAAACCAGACATTGTCAAATCGGGCTGAATGCCAGAACAAATGCCGAAAGTATCTGTTCCGCCCTTGACGTCGCGTGCAGAAAAATATTACTTTCCGCACTTGTTAGGTAAATAACTATTATCACACTTAATGATTGCTCGAAATTTGAAATTATTCTAACAAGTATTTTTTTTTCAAGCCAATTTTTTAAATATTTTATTATGCCGCCATTTTATTTTGCTGTCTTATGTTCATATCAAAATGTTAACAGTTCAATTCTATGTAATACTTGCTCTTTGTACAAAATTTGAGAAAGCTGGTTAATTAATTTTTTAAGTAATAATTCTTTTAATGTTTTACTACTCCACCATCTACTTCCGGTATACTGGAGTTTTACCAAAATATTGCCAGGTCATCTCCATAAGACCCTTTATATTAGATTTTACCAAAATGTTACCAGGTGATCCCCATATGACCCGTAATTTTTGAAGTCATCAGGTAAGTAGTTTTTTTAGCTATGCCGCGACGACCAGCCAGTCCGACGGAATTGACAAATCATATTTTTGGACATCTAGAAGCACTGCAACGTAAAGATCTGAAAAAAATCTAGGAGGGTGTTTTTTTCACAATTACAGCGCTTTTACGAGGGAAATAATAGTAAATATCTTTTTTATGTCTTTATTTGAAAGGTACAATGTAAAATAAATATACAGTTTGCAATAAGTGAAGAAAAGGTCAAAGATAAGAAAAAAACTACTGGAGAGGATGACAATTTTTATCCGAAAAAACTTTCTTGACTCTTTACCTAAAAATTTGTTTTAGAAAACATAGTGCATTCTGGTATATGGTATAATCATAGCCAAAGCAAAGGCGAAGAATATGAAGCTTGCAGAATTGGAGATAGTGGCGAACAGGTCTAGAAACGTTAGTAAAGACTTTACCAATCACTGGAAAAAATGTTCTACCACCTTTTTTTAACCAAAAAATAAAAATTCCATTCATGCTCAAATTATTCAACAGAGAACTTTTACAAGGTTTGTACTTTTTAATAAAGAAAGAAATACCTCACACTGCTAAATATGAGAGTTTAATTAAAAGTATTCTTGACAATGTAATTGATTATAACAGTAAAGACACAGCTTGTGAACTACTAGAAACTATGGGAGAAGTTTTGAGAGATGAGCTGAAGGAAACATTAAAATTCAAGAAGTTCTCCGTTTTAGCAGATGGAAGTACTTCTTTAAGAAATGAAATGGAGCTAAGCATAATGTTCAAAGTAATGGAAGATAAAAATCTTTGTCGAAAAGTTCCCTGATGGAAAGGCAGAAACTATTGCAAATACTATTGATAAAGAACTGACAGCGCTTAATCTTCAGTAAAACAATATTATTTTTGGATATGATGGCGTTTCCAATATGGCTGGAAATGTTAGTGGTGTGAGAAGAAAATTGTTAGAGAAAGTAAACAAAAAAGTTTCCTAAACACACTATAGAGCACAGGTTTAAAATGTTTTGAAAGACATTTACAAGCTGTTTAGCAATTTGCCTAAAAAAGAAAATGTGCTGCATGAAATTCACGCAGTGATTAACGATCCTATTTTTAAGATTTTATAATGTATCGAAGTGAGATGGTTGTCACACAACAAGATAATAAATGCTATTTTTAAAACCCTTAAGTTAATTTTAATGACTTGTGAACATATGCACAAGGAAGGAGTAGACCTCGCATCGCTCGTAGGGGGCATCTTCCTGGAAATCAGAAACAAGAGTATTATCATCACTTGCCATATGTTAAATGAACTCCTCAATGCGCTTTCTTACCTATGTTTTGCAAAAGAAAGACTTGTGTCTCGCCAAAGTTATTTCTCTAATTACTATGATGAAATTGCACTCGCAAGATGTTGCAAAACAGTGCGAAGATATCAATAGTGAAAATTAATCCATAGAGCGCTTAGTTCTCGATGAAAATGCAGCTGAAACACTCAAGGGTATGAAGATATATTACGAAAGCGTAGTTATTGAAATACAAGACAGGTTTAATGACCAATCAATTGACGTCATGATATTTTCAAGTAACTTCGAAACCTTTCAGTCAATAATAGATTTATAAGACACTGAAGTCAGTCAGTTTTGTGACAAATTTTCGATGCTTGATGCGGAAAATTTAATAGCAGACCTTAAATCATATAAATTTTATATTAAATCCATGCTGGAAAGTGAAATGTACAAGGAGACAGGTGAAAAGCCGATATCAAAAATTTTAGAAGCCGACCTAGGGTACAGAGAATTACAAAATCTTTGTGAAATTCTTCTTGTCATTCCCGTAACGACTGCCTTCGTCGAAAGATCGTTTAGTACGATGAATGAATAGGATACTGACTAAGGCAAGAAATAGAATGCTACCGGACATTCTAATGCATTGTGTGATAACCAGCGAGGAGATACCAGAGACTCCAGGAGAAGAGTATCTAGACAAAGTTGTTGATTTGTATGTAAAGAAAAAACCACGAATGATAAGATTTTTGTAAATAAAAAATATAAACTTTTAGATAACAATTTGGTTTCATTTTAGTTATATTTCCATTATTTATTTCCCCAACTTTCTTCAGTCAAAATATTTGTAATTAACCTAAAGTGACAAAGAATTTATTTTGGTACTCCCTTCCCCCCCGAACTTCTGAAATACCCCCGCCCCACGGAGCAAACTGTCCGAAAGAGACACTGATTAAGAATATTATAATGTAACATATAATAATAAAATAATCTGAAAATTTCGGCCAATAAATGATCTATTTCTTTTATTGTATTGAACTCGTTGTTTTCCAGGCATATTTTTAATGCTTCAGTTATCGCAGTTTGTTCCACTGAGAAATTTGAGAAGCTGGTAGAAAGTTTACATGTAAATATTTCTATTAGGACAGTAAACTTCACACCATATTTTGTAAAGTAAAGTAAAATAAATTTATTAGTGCTGTTACAGACATTTTGCTTCCACACAGCACAAGGTTACATCGATTAAATTTGTATTAAAATTAAAAAATTGTTTCGCTTTGAAATATGGTTTTAAAGGTATCCTTCAGTTTTCAGTTACTGGACTATAAACGAAAGATAAAATTATAATGGATCGACTCCATAGCCCTTACATTCAAGCCTTAATTTTTATACACGCGAAACTAAAAGGGCATGTGCTTGTCAGAATGATTCGGCATAAATATCTTATAATACAATAAGATAATTTGGCTATTCCAACCAAAAAAGACAATTTTGATACGTGATTTTTGTTCTGAATCCGAGTCGAGTAAGCGACGTAATTTCTTTCAATAATGCTTAAAAACAGCTAATCTGTTCAAGACCTACTGCTTAGCTAATGTATTTTTTATGCTTTTTATTGATTGTAATAATAATTGTAGAATACAATATTGATAATCATATTACATTTTAAATAAGTGGTTACAAAAATTGTTATGGCGGATTTCTAACTTTTTAGGTCTACTTGATTTAGCTTAAAATCAAACATAAAAAATCTGTAAATTTACCTTTACACACACCTTCTATTGTGCAAATTTCACTATTTATAATAAACGATCTATAATGGCAATAACTTTATACAAATCCTGTAAACTGTAAGAAATCATGGTTCTTGGGAGTAGGCCATGTTCAATTGGAATTACTATCCGACGTTTCGCCTTCGATTGCAAGAGGAATCTTCAGAAATCTATACTCTACGAGCTCGGAGAGATTGAGGCGGGCTTTTATACCCTTACTTGTGCTCGCCGAACCGTTATCCTATATTAAGATGGGTTTCCACGTATGATGTAGACCGTAATTCGTATCTCTATCGACATTTTTTGTTTGCTTAAAAATTTCAATAGATTACCTAATTTTTCGTTTATAAAATTCTGAAACCGATGCTAGAACCTTGGTTTCCTTTACATTTATAATATGGCTGGTGGTATGCTCGTGTTCAGCTGCCTCATATTGAACAATTTATTTCTTTTTAATACATCGTTCATGTTCCTTAAGTCTAGTTGATATTGAGCGTGTATCGTTTGTCGGAGAAACAGGAACAGCAATACGAAAATACTCTGCCAGTTGGCCTTTCACCTTGGATGCTGAGATGACGATGTAGTACCGAAAACATGACAAGCGAGACATCATGTTACTTCTAGAACTGCTAAGAATATTTATAAGCGTGCCAGCAATGCATTAGCTAGAGAAAGGATTAGAGCAATATGGCGTGATTTATATAAAAATTCCCGTCAACTTTTAGAAACTCACCTGAAATTAGCTTTTAGACTTGAAAGAACCTTATTTACAACTTTGAACAACATCACCAACGCACAGGCAGAAAAAATCCATCAAGAAGTTACACTTAAGCAACAAAGGAAGTTTGAAGCACTCCTCAACAAATAAAAAACAGTGAACCCTCTGGAGAATACAGTCATCAACTTGTCATCGAAGCCGTTAACCGAAGCAGAACAGTCCGTCCTTCCAAAGGTCAAACTTTCGCAATAGTGCCAAAGAGAATTCCCGTAGATGACATAATATACTCCGTTGAAGCAACAAACAGAAGATTACCAGTAGAGCAAGCTGATGAAGTTAGATATGAGACAGAGATCATTAAAAACTCAAAAACACCGAAGTTGAATCTCTCGGCAGCCGAAAAAGCAGTAATGAAGACCCTAACTGAAGATCAAAATGTTCTGGTCCTTCCAGCAGATAAAGGCAACGCTATAATTGTCGTTGTCAGAACGGAATACGTGAAAAAGATAACTCAACTTTTGGACAACAACACTTATAAGATTATGTAGACAGACCCTACATCCGGTTTATTACCAGAGGAGAAGAAGTCATTAAAACAATGTAGCACTTCGACCAATCGTCAGTGCAATAGACTCGCCCACATACAAACTAGATAAATATTTTTCAAATTTTCTTAATCTATTTTCTGGCAAAACAGATTCTTTTATAAAAAAACTCTGCACATTTTGTGGAAAATCTTAAGGAAATCCAGTTGGTTCCCGAAGATATTTTGGCCAGTTTCGATGTAGACTCAACTCAACGACTCAATTTCCATTATATCAGACAAATTGGACCATAATAATCTTGACAAGAACCTAATATACCTAGTGGAAGCTTGTTTTACATCTACTTATTTCATTTTTCGAGGAACTGTTTATGAACAAACTTCAGAGGCAGCTATAGTTTCTACTCTATCACCTGTGGTAGCGAATATCTTAATGGAAGCCTTTAGAGATATTGCTCTAACATTGGCTCCAGTAAAACCAAAACACTGATTCAGATATGTAGGTGATTCTTTTGTTGTTTGAAGTCATGGACTGGATAATCTCCTGATATTTCTGAACCACTTTAATCAACAACATCATAATATTAATTACACATCAGAAATTGAATCTAATGGAACGATTTGCTTTCTAGATGTATGTGTTCAAAGGAAGGAAAATGGTATATTAGGACATTCTATGTATAGAAAACCGACGCATACAAATAGATACTTAAATGCAAATTCCCATTACCATCCAGCACAGAAGAAATCGGTTAATTCACTAGTATTTAGAGCCATTCCGATTTCTGATCAAGAAACATGGAAACTGACCGAAGCTCTTAGAATATAGCTGAACACCAGCATACCGCTAGCCGTATTATAAATTTAGATCTCGTGGAGTAAAGATTCCTGAAGATGCCTCGTGCAAATAAAGGCAAAACGAACGATGTATTAGAAAGAAACAAATTGTACAATCTGCTGTATTTGAACACCTACACTCTGCTGGACATGTCATAAATGTAAAAGAAACCAAAGTTCATGCATCGGTCTCGGAAAATTAGAAAATCTGTAGAAATGTATAAGCATCCTAATAATTTTAATAGAGATACGGGATTCAGTGTGTTATTTACCTAAAGTTTTTATAGAGAATATGAAAGCTCTTGTAGAAGATTTTACCTAAGAATCTTTTGACGCCTCACTCCTGAAAATCGATTTATGCGATAAGCCTTTAGGTGGTAACAATGGAAGCTTACATTCATACTGTTAAACACATTACTACCTTGTATGCGCAATCGGGTAAAAATAACCACAACTATTATTAAATATTATTTGTTGTCTAATCTAACAATCTGGGAGTAAAAATTAACTTCCCATTTTAATAGGATCTATCCTATCGATAACATCAAAAATATCTTACTGGCTTTAAATATTTTACTTTCCATTAAGAATGAAAACAGCTCCAATGAGATATTTATTGATGAAACGACGTTTATCAAAATAAATAGCTTATAAGTTCTAGAAAATAATTTAAATATTTTTTTAGTATTGATCCTGTTTAATCTTTTAAACGTTTCAGCGTGATTTATAAATAGAACCTAACTCGTTTATCAAATATTTATCAAACAAATTTTTGTTAAAAGGCCATTAAGGCAGATAATAAATCACCTGAGAAATATTTTTAAATTGCCACAGAAAACTATAATATTTAAAATTATTTTTATATACCCAGTAATTCAAAACATAAAATCCAGATGTAAATTTTTCTGTCGCTTCTAGTAGCACCAGATAAATAGTTTTTCTTTTTTGATTATATATATATACAGTGGGTCCCATATACAGGGATATATATATTATACCTATATAGCAAAGGTTAAATAGGGAAAGTTTAAGAGGAAACGTATATTCGATATCCGGTTTCAGTTTTACGATATAATATATATATATATATATATATATATTGAATTTTTCGATATAAAATTTCCAGTCTAGTGATATTTCATATATATATATATATATATATATATAAAGTAATGTTAGCTCTCAACGCTTTTCTAAGGAGGCCATGATTTATCTGTAACAAAATTGAATTTTGACTTTGACGTTAAGTTAAATAGTTAAAAGTATCAAAGCTGTGTTTTATTGAGTAGTATGTACGCTTTTATCCCAATAAAATCATAAATCTGACACATAAATTGTCAAAACTTATAGAAAATGGCCGGCATTCTGTATTCAAATGAAGAAAAGGTTGACATGTTAGCTCTGTACAGGGTTGTCCAACGAAGGGTAAATACCTTTATAATTTCTTTATTTTACAAGATATTGAAAAATGGTAAAAACAAAAGTTGTAGGGATTTTAAAGAGGAATAAGAATAATTTATGATAAAAACAATTGAACATCAAATAAAAAAATTACGCGAAAAAATTATGATTATTTTGCTTATTTTAAATTCTAAACACTTTTTATATAAAGATATTACACCTTTAAACCTAATAGTTTCGGAGCTATGAACAGTTGAAAATCAGTATTTTGGCTAATTTGCATTATTGTAAAACCTACCTAATGAAATAGGTACCATGAGTATACGAAAGTTGGTACTTCAGCTTGTACTATAGTAAGCACCACTATTAATTAAAGTGGCCAAGAGGCTGATTTTTACTTGTTTTTAGCTTAAAAACATGAATTTAGGAATAACGAAGTGGCAACATATCTGCAATAACTAAACGAGTAGATATTAAATAACGACGGAACAATATTTATTATAAACCAAATCTATAATAACTTAACGAATATGTATTAAATAACGACGGAACAATATGTATTATAAACAAAATCTATAATAACTAAACAAATAGGTATCAAAGAACAAGGAAACAAAACTTATGAGAAAAAAATCTAGTTTTCAAAAATGCCTCCTTCAGCGGCTAAGCACATTTGCATGCGTTCTATAAAGTTTTCTTGAGTGTTACGTAACATTTCGTTGTTAACGGCTCTAAAGGCCTCTTGTATTTCTCCTTCATTTCGTTTGGACCTTCACAAGGCGTAGCATTTACAAAATTGTCGACGAATCCCCATAAAAAGTAATCCAAAGGACTGAGGTCCAGAGACCTAGGGGGCCATAGAATCGGTCCTTCGGCTTCATTATTTACGTACCATGGATTCCCCCTATTACCTATCCAATTCGATCCATGACGTTCGGTTAAAAAGTATGTGACATCACGTGTGCCATGCGGTGGGGCCCCATCATGTTGAAACCACATATTGTTTCTAACTTGAATGTTCACATTTTCTAATAAAATCGGCAGTGATTCCCTTAAAAAGTTTAAATATATGTTACCAGTTAAATTACCCTGGAAAAAATATGGTCCAATAACATAATCGTTTACAATGCCACCCCACACGTTCACGGACCATCTTCCTTGTTTCATAATTTCCCCTCTCCAAGTAGGGTTTTGTTGACTGTAGTACCATATATTATGTCGGTTCATAGTACGGTCACTCCTAAACGTAGACTCATCTGTGAATAACACATTTCTAAAAAAGTCAGGGTTTTGGTAAGTTTTCTCTATAGCCCAAGAACAAAAATCTACTCTTTTTTCTATATCTCCAGGTAGTAACTTTTGGTGATATGAAATACGATAGGGATGGACTTTGTGATTTTGTAAAATTCTCTTCACAGATGTGTAAGACATACCAAGTGCTTCGCTCCGAGAATTGGTACTTTGAATTGGATTTTCATAAATGGAAAGCAGAACTCTTAGCTGATTTTCCTCATTGAGAACAGGCTTGTTAACAACGACTCTCTTCTTATAATCCACGTTTCCGGTCTCGCGGAATCTAACTCCTAATTTTTTTAATGTTCCTAAACTTGGTTGTCGTCTATCGGGATATCTGTCCAGATACTCTCGTTTGGACGGTCTTAACTGATAACCAGTCCTCGCCAATATATTTAACAAATCTATCATTTCGGCTTTGGAATAACGTGTGACGTTTCTGTTTATCTTTAACAACTAACAACTTCACTAAAATAATATTCTTTAAAAAGTAAACTACCGAAAGTTTGACAAATCTTTGATTAACTTGTTGCCCGGCAATCAAACGACAGTGTCTCGATAGAAAACCAAGTTTAAACACGAAAGAAATTAGGCATTCTGGCAATGCGGATTATAAGAAGAGAGTTGTTAACAAAATGAGGAAAATCATAGAAACATATATTTTGTTTATAATAAATATTGTTCCGTCGTTATTTAATATCTACTCGTTTAGTTATTGCGGATATGTTGCCACTTCGTTATTCCTAAATTCATGTTTTTAAGCTAAAAACAAGTAAAAATCGGCCTCTTGGCCACTTTAATTAATAGTGGTGCTTACTATGGTACAAGCTGAAGTACCAACTTTCGGATACTCATGGTACCTATTTCATTAGATAGGTTTTACAATAATGCAAATTAGTCAAAATACTGATTTTCAACTGTTCATAGCTCCGAAACTATTAGGTTTAAAGGTGTAATATCTTATATAAAAAGTGTTTAGAATTTTCGGGAGAATCCAAAAATGCAATAATATACAGAGTGTTCCATTTAAAATAAGCAAAATAACCATAATTTTTTCGCGTAATTTTTTTATTTGATGTTCAATTGTTTTTATCATAAATTATCCTTATTCCTCTCTAAAATCCCTACAACTTTTGTTTTTACCATTTTTCAATATCTTGTAAAATAAAGAAATTATAAAGGTGTTTACCCTTCGTTGGACAACCCTGTACTTTCAATCATACAGAAACGCCGACCTTACCTCAGCAAGGTATTTGGAGATGTACCCCGAACGACGGCAGCCTCATAAAACCCAATTCAGGAAAATCGTAGTTAATTTAATTAACCATGGTGCCTTCGAACAACCTAGAAGCGGATACAATAATAACAATGAAAATCGAGACAGAAACATTTTACAAGCTATCAACGAAAACCCTGGTGCACCGGTAAGAACTGTAGAACAGGAAACTAATGTTCCAAAATCAACAGTACAGAGAGTTTTAAAAAGGCATAAATACCATCCATAGAAACTCATATTAGTACAAGGGCTTAAGGAAACTGATTTTCCAAGGCGACTACAGTTCTGTGAGTGGTATACTAGGCCATCTAATGAAAATCCTGATTTTGTAAATCATGTCTTGTGGTCCGATGAGAGCAGGTTCACGAATTGTGGAGTCTTTAATAGGCACAACCGTCATCATTGGGCTGTGCAAAATCCTCACGAAGTGGCAGAGAGACGTCTACAGATCAAATTTGGAAGTAACGTTTGGTGTGGGATCATTGGTAAGTTAATCTAACCAATCTTTTTTAAATAGGCACCAAATGATGGTCAAATAATAATCTTTTTCTTTTCGTTTAGTTCTTTAACGATACTAAAAGAGTACAATCTAATAAAAAAAAATTAAAACGTTCTACTCTAGTCAGTCAACTTATTTTTTTTGATATTGTATT
Source organism: Kuschelorhynchus macadamiae (assembly GCA_030620095.1). Lineage (NCBI taxonomy): Eukaryota > Metazoa > Arthropoda > Insecta > Coleoptera > Curculionidae > Kuschelorhynchus > Kuschelorhynchus macadamiae. The sequence continues at coordinate 1,262,712 of JAUTXW010000066.1, read as the reverse complement.
ACATTTTTATTCAATCATTTTGTATTGTAGTTTCGAAGAACCTATAAAAATAGAATTGGATTCTATAAATTGATTAACACTTTATCTAAATTTTCTGCAGATTTAGCTAATTCTCTAAAATTATTTTGATTGTCTAAATTTACTTAAATTTATTACCCGGGAAGCCTAGTTCTTGCGTTATGAAAAAAATACCATATTAATCAAATGTCGAATTATTTTTCGATTTTCATTACGATTTACAGAAAGGCGTTCAGCTGTATTTCCGAATAATTTAAATTTTAAAGCGCAAGGGGTTTTTTGCGAAACCAGGTTGTACCAGCCTTACGAGCTGCTCTAACGGAAGATGAATTAAGAAGAACTTGGTTTCAACAAGACGGATGTCGGGCTCACAATGCCATTCAAGTCCGTAACTTCTTAAGAGAGCAGTTTGACGAAAGAATAATTTCTTTAAATGGTCCAATATCTTGGCCTCCTAGATCCCCTGACCTGTCGCCCTTGGATTTCTACCTCTGGGGTCACACGAAGAATGAAATCTATGAATTTGAGCCCCCCGCGACCATAGAAATCCTGAAACAAAAAGTTCTGGACACATTTAGAAATATTAACCGAACTACACTTACCACGGTTGTACGAAAAACAGTCACTAATTGTCAAAAATGTCTTGATGCAAATGAACGTGATTTTGCGGATTTGTAAATTAATGTTACCCACTTCTAAAGTAGTTAAAGCTCATTTAGACTTTTAAGTCGTTATTTACGTTCATGTTGTATTGAAAATTCAATGCGTTCAATACATTACTTACTTATTAATGTAATCTTGCGACAAATAAATTATGGCCTCCTTTAAAAACATTGAAACCTAATTTACGAATTGTGATATTTTGATGACACTAAAATCTTTAATGCACTTGTGAGATAGATATAGTAGACTGGAAATTTTAGGCCCTTTCCAAAAATCGAAAAATCCAATATGGCGGTCATAAGAAATATGAAAGTTGAGGCGGGTTGCGGGTTAACAAAAATCAAAGAAGACGTGTCGTATACGCCATCTTATTTGTCTTATAAAAGTGTTTCAATAATGTCACATTTTGACAGCTGTCAAATTTACCGTCCTGGATATACTGGCGAAAAAGCAAATCCGCCATTTTCGGTTTTTCGCCGATATTTCTCAAACTTATTGATCGATCGTAAATCTGAAGCCAGATATCGAATGCAATAAGTTTCCCCTAAAACTTTCCCCATTTAATTTTTGCTGTAGGTATAATAGGAGCCGAGATCCCTATATAGAGAAGCGAATCTGGGACACACTATATATATATATATATATATATATATATATATATATATATATATATATACATATATATATATATATATATATATATATATATATATATATATATATATATATATATATATATATATATATATATATATATATATATATATATATATATATATATATATATATATATATATATATATATATATATATATATATATATATATATATATATATATATATATATATATATATATACCCTTATCAAGCAGGCTTGTATCCAGGCAGATCTCATGCTGAGAGAGAGAGAGAGATCATCAATCAAAAACGAAAACGTCTTTCAAAGTAGAAAGATCCCACGGGCTAAGCATAACACTTAGCGCAACCTATTGGGACTCCGGAGAGTTCCGGCTGCAATCCATAGGATTTGAGCGGAAGCATGGAGTATGCGTGGGTAAATCTCACATTAAAAAAAAATGTGTTTTCACACAACAAGCTTTCTTCTTGGGTATAATAATAGTATATTGTATACCAAGTAGGATAACCTAAACATCCCCAAACGAGGGGCAAGCCGAGACAAGCAATACGGAATGCGGAAATATAGCTTTTTCTCCTAGGTATGCATACTATTATTCCGAAAATCCCAAACTACTGGAAGGACATAAATTAGTACAATTAACCTGTTAAAATTTTGAAATAAGCATTATTAATTTTATTCACAAATGAAGGATACCACGAAATATCGATTTTATAAATATGAAAACAAAGTTATATTGAATTGCAAAACTTGACATTTTTTTAGGGATGTTCCTAATTTACTGACCCATTTTTATTTTTTATATTTTCTTTAAAAACTTCAGAAACTCATCATTATACTACTACCATCTTCTGTTAGTTAGTACTGCACAGAATTTAACTACTACCACCTTCTCTTGATTACTGCCATACGTAGTTCAACTACTACCATTCGTATTTGAACTACTACCAACTAATAATGAGTAATATGGGCGAATAATGAGGGAACTCAGCAATAAAGAGGTCCCAACATACATTCTTAACCTCCTGCCTCCTAACCGGCACTCCTCCATCAGACCTACTGATGGAGGAAAAGCGGTATCTTGACGAGACAGGGAGTGGTCATCACGTGGAGACTCGAAAAGCTGCTAGAGAAAGAACCATCAATGAATGGCAAACATTGGTGGTCACAGAACAGCGAAAAATGACAATGGACAAGGCATCTTATCCAAAACGTAGCTGCTTTTCCCTAAGAATTCTGTATCTTATGGACTTATCTCGAAATTTAAACAATTATTTTAGGTTTTTGAAACATATTTTTACAGAATTATCCCATAATTTTAAAAAATTTATTTTATTTTATAGGCCGCTTCTGAAAACAGAACACTTCCAATTAAAAAAATATATACAGTGTGTATCAGCCAAATGGAATAAATTCGATAATAAATAAATGGGGGCGTGTTCGGAAAAACGCTTGGACCCGTCGATTGGTATTTTTAGTTGCTCATTTTCTCCAATAAAAACTTTTTATACAGGGTGTGTCCTGTAACAGTGGTCAATGCCAACTTTCTTATTTCAAATGCAACACCCCGGATATTATTTGATTTTTGGATTATTTAGGAGATTCTAAACATATTTTATGTTCAATGTCCTATACCTATCTTCAACTATTTCGGCAATATTAAGTGTTTTCAAATTTATTGCAAAAATTAAGATTAAAAAAATAAAATTATTTATTTCTTCATAATGTATAAACAAAAGTAAAAAGTTAGTTTAGGAACTGTTGAATATGCTCGCCGCGAACGTCTTGGCAAATTCCTAATCTTAAATAGAAATTTCTTCTAACGTTATTTAGCATCTCAGGCGTGACCGATCTAATCGCAAGCGTTATTCGTCTTCTTAAGTCAGCTAAGTCGAGGGGTTTAGTTTTGTATACAACATTTTTAATATGTCCCCATAAGAAAAAGTCTAATGGCGTCAGATCAGGGGATCGCGCTGGCCATTCTATCGATCCTCGTCTCCCTATCCACCGATTTGGAAATATTCCGTTGAGGTACTGCCGGACATTAATTTGGTAATGGGGCGGTGCTCCATCTTGCTGAAACCATATCATATTCGCTGGAACTTGTGGGTTTGCTGGATCCGGATACAAATTTGTCAAAGTTGGCACGACATTATTTTGGAGCAGTGCTAAATAATTATCGCCATTCAAATTGCCGTCAATGAAAAAGGGGCCTATGATATGATCCCTAACAATTCCTGCCCAAACATTAACCTTTTCAGGATATTGAGTATGTTCTTCGCTGATCCAGTGAGGATTTTCCCTAGACCAATAGCGGCAATTTTGACGATTTACATGACCGTGAAGTGTAAAGGTGCACTCATCCGAAAACAAAACATGTTCTAATTGAATAACATTGTTATCTAACATAGCCATCATTTGTTCACAAAAATAAGTTCTCCTATCATAATCGTCTTCCATGAGGTCCTGAGTTGGTATCACTTTATAGGGATGCATTTTATTTTCTTTATAATATCGAACATTGCGACGGCTTGTCGACTAGAAATATGTGGATTTTCCTCAAACTCAAGCATAATATCCAATTTAGTATCATCATTTATTGAATTGGCAGCTGCTTTTTTTATCTGCCTCACATGTCCAAGCTCGCGAAACTGCTTTTCTATTTTACTAATTGTCCCTTGGGATATATGCGGCAAATTTGGAAATTTTTCATGAAATAAGCGAGCAACTTCCACTTGTGTTCGTGTGTTATCTCCATAACCAATCATTTGTAGAATTGTTATTTTATGCATTTCTGTTAAATGAACCATTTTTCTGATATTAGGTATTATGCAGTTAACGAAATTCAAAAGACTATGACACTGACACTGACAACTACTGTCTTGCAAAGAGAAAGGCCAGGCATTTTACACAAAAGTAAACAAAACTTAAAAGTAAACAAAACTGGCTCTTTTTGTTCCATATCAATAAAAAGGAACGCTAAAATGGTTTTTGCTTACATTCTTAATATGAAGACCTAAATGGTAAATAAGTATTGAGTGTGTTGTAGCGAATTTTTGTAATCAAATAAATAGTTCAGTAACCAGAGCCACTTTCATGAATAATAATAAATTCGAAATAAATAAAATAAAAATAAATTTGAAAACACTTAATATTGCCGAAATAGTTGAAGATAGGTATAGGACATTGAACATAAAATATGTTTAGAATCTCATAAAGAATCCAAAAATTAAATAATATCCGGGGTGTTGCATTTGAAATAAGAAAGTTGGCATTGACCACTGTTACAGGACACACCCTGTATAAAAAGTTTTTATTGGAGAAAATGAGCAACTAAAAATACCAATCGACGGGTCCAAGCGTTTTTCCGAACACGCCCCCATTTATTTATTATCGAATTTATTCCATTTGGCTGATACACACTGTATATAGACATATTTCCTAGGTTTGGTCTTTTTTATTTACCCTGTATTGTCAAAAAAGTGCTAATAAAAGAATATACTACAAAGTTACAGGGTAATACATAAATGAAGGTCGGCAGTTCCCATTACATTGTGAATATTATGTGGCTCAATCAGTTCAGATCTCGTTGAGTAAAGTCGGATAATAATTGCAATTTGACACGGTTTCATCCCAAGAACCATGAGTTATTTAATATCAAGCTAGTTTCCTCTGCACATTATTTCATAATTTTGTATTTTCTATTCACCGTGTAAAACAAAACCAAAGTGTGTAACGTAAATCTATGTTACTAATCCTCAATATAAAAAAAAATCATATTCTATAAACCCACGTTAAGGCGTGAATTATATGTTAATAGTTTGACGCCGACTTCACTACTATAAAATATATAGCCATGTGTTAATACTAACAGCCTTATAAGATAAATCGTACACATTATATAATCTTTATTACCATAATTCATCAAAGGTATTTTTATGAGACTATCTGCATAATGTTTACTAATATTATGCACATTTTCGCGATACCTGATGGGACCGTTTCTAGGCACTGCTTGATTGATGCACTTTCATTAGAGGTAATTAGTTTCCGCTTATTATTTCCATGTCGCTATTAAAGTCTGATTTAGTTTTAGTGGAAATTCCCGACCTGAAAAAGTTACACCGAAACATTTTATCTCCCGAATACACGGTAATTCACGGCCATTAGAAATTTCAGGAATTAAACAAGATAACAAAGGTCAGTTGAATCCGTCGACCTTATTTAATCTTTCTGTATTTTATAAAAACATTTTTTAATATTTTAAAATGGTACATGGGTCATAGACTTCATAAAAGGAGGAGGTTCACAATTAAACCTGTATGTATTTTCTTTTATGTTTGTTCGCGCATAGTGTCTTGGCCGACTTTGATAAGTCAAACATCAAATTGTAGAGGATGTTCCTCTGGTGGCCCCATGTATTTTGATTTGCAATCCGTTCACCCGTTTTTTTCTAATAATATTATTATATAAAACACAAGTATAATGGCGATAAAAGCAGTGAGTTTTATAATTATATTTTCATTTTTTTAACCCCTTCATACCCATGTTGCCACAAGTGGCAACAAATGAATATCGGAGCGCCATCCCAGATTGTCACTTGTGGCAACAAATTTAAAATTGTAGTTCTAAGCTGGAATAATATTGCAGTTACGTGGATATACCCTGGAATGGCACATATTTATTCACTAAGACGATTTTGATTGGCTCGCTCAAGGTCGAACGATCATACCGGTAGCTAACGTGTTTCATGTTTCGCTCCCTTGTTGCAGTATTAATTACGGCTTTGTTGAGTACGTAGGCGTCGCGTCCGGGCGGTTATTATTTTGTTTTTATAAGTAGAATGTCCGATTCAAGCGCTTCCGAGCCATTTCAAGATTCCGGGTCTGAATTTGTCCCATCAGTAATTCCGATACGGATAGTGACGACAGTTTGAGTAGTATTCCAGATATAGACGCCGATGGTGATAATCAACAATATATGGGTGATCTTGCTGTATTAACAGATCCATTTGCGGGAAGATTTCTTTTCTACATTTTATGAACGGTTTTTATTTGTTTGTTTTAACTCTTTTAGCACACAAGAATAAATGCAGTGGTACCTTGTTTGAATATGTTCGAAGGTATTCATCTCGGTGTCGACTTAGACGAAATGAAACTGCCTGAAAACTGTTTTGAAGCATTTTTGTCTCAAAGAATAGTTCAAATAGGGTTGCCAACTTTCAAAATTCAAAATAAAGGACATTTTAGAAAATAATTGCCTACCGTAATAAAAATGCGCCGCAGGCAATTTTTTTTTTTTGCGCATTCACCATTTTATCTTTTTTTTTTATTCTGTGTAGAAGTTTCGGCGTAAATCTAAAGATGACAAATCCTAATATGTAATAGCCAATGATTTTTCATAATATTTTTTAATTTAAAAAATTAACAATAAAAAAACTTTGTTACAATAATTTTTATTAACATTTTTTTACATAAAAAGAAGATAACACAAACACAAAACATAAATTCTGTTTTCTACTAAATAACAGCATAAAAACCTACATACAAAAAAATAACATTTAGGTCTACAAAACTTTTTTAAATTTATATTTTTCTTGAGTTTTTGCTTTTTGAAGTAAACTTGTATTGTTTTTTACACTATCAAAAAATTGGGCACAATTTTCGTTTATATTAAAATATATGTACAATTCATTTTTAATTAAATCAATACTACATCTGTTTCTCTCATCGGACCACTTAAAATTTACCACACTAAACACTCTCTCTGGAAATGCCGATGAGGCAGGAATACTCATAAAAAATTAAATTATTTTAAATAAATTACTAAAATCACAATTATTAATATTTTTAAAAATAAAGTGCCACTTGTCACTAGAGCAAGATTTTGGAAAATGTTCGTTTCGTTTAATTAAATCAAAATTTTCCTTTAGGGAAATCATTTCTTCAAATAGTAGGTCCATGTTTACATTTAGCTGATCTTTTAAGTTACATTTTTCAAAATTGAAATAATATAAAGCCAATTATCTTTGTTAAAGTTGAACCATTTATTTAAATAATGTATTGCCCCGTCAAGAAAACCTAAAAATTCTTTTATCATAAGTTCTCTATCTTGTGCAAATACATTTTCATTTTTTAACGTTTTGCCAGTTTCATAACCAAAAAACTTCTCATTTTTTCTAGTTTCTAATTGGTTTTTAAAATCAGTCATAATTTGAAAAATTTCACATGCTGTTGTTTTATTTGATTCAATTTTTTTTATTGTTTTTTCAAAAACTTCACAAATATTATGTATAAATAACAGGTAAATTTCTATTTTAAGAGGCACTTCTATTGAATCGGGAAAAATATTTAGAATGTTTTTAAGTTGCTTGGAACATGCTTCTTGTGCACTGAGAAAATAAGAGCATAATCCTTGACAAACAAAAATCTTTTTTGGCTTTTTCGCAACTGAATAAAAATATTTAACTTTAAATTAATTGAAGCAGATATTTAATATAATTACATACCTCAACATGTAGACTAGTCTGTCTACGGAATGTTTCGATACATATTATAAATAATATTATTTAATCAAGCATAAGAAATTATATCATTTACCTTAAGTTTTTATAGACACATAGTAGTTGTACAAATACTTTCATCCTATCATTTTTTTCATATCTAGGTTACATGTCAAACAAACTGACACATTTTAAAATTTTGAAATCAATTCTTTTCTATTATTTAATGTTTTTCTCTTACGATCGGCGCACTGACGAGTCCCGATAGGATGAAAGTATTTGTACAACTACTATGTGTCTATAAAAACTTAAGGTAAATGATATAATTTCTTATGCTTGCTTAAATAATATTATTTATAATATGTATCGAAACATTCCGTAGACAGACTAGTCTACATGTTGAGGTATGTAATTATATTAAATATCTGCTTCAATTAATTTAAAGATAAATATTTTTATTCAGTTGCGAAAAAGCCAAAAAAGATTTTTGTTTGTCAATCTAAACGCAACAAATAATCTGAACACATTTAAAAATAACGTTATAGATGGCTGTAAACTATCATTTTTTTCATATCTAGGTTACATGTCAAACAAACTGACACATTTTAAAATTTTGAAATCAATTCTTTTCTATTATTTAATGTTTTTCTCTTACGATCGGCGCACTGACGAGTCCCGATAGGATGAAAGTATTTGTACAACTACTATGTGTCTATAAAAACTTAAGGTAAATGATATAATTTCTTATGCTTGCTTAAATAATATTATTTATAATATGTATTGAAACATTCCGTAGACAGACTAGTCTACATGTTGAGGTATGTAATTATATTAAATATCTGCTTCAATTAATTTAAAGTTAAATATTTTTATTCAGTTGCGAAAAAGCCAAAAAAGATTTTTGTTTGTCAATCTAAACGCAACAAATAATCTGAACACATTTAAAAATAACGTTATAGATGGCTGTAAACTATCATTTTTTTCATATCTAGGTTACATGTCAAACAAACTGACACATTTTAAAATTTTGAAATCAATTCTTTTCTATTATTTAATGTTTTTCTCTTACGATCGGCGCACTGACGAGTCCCGATAGGATGAAAGTATTTGTACAACTACTATGTGTCTATAAAAACTTAAGGTAAATGATATAATTTCTTATGCTTGCTTAAATAATATTATTTATAATATGTATCGAAACATTCCGTAGACAGACTAGTCTACATGTTGAGGTATGTAATTATATTAAATATCTGCTTCAATTAATTTAAAGTTAAATATTTTTATTCAGTTGCGAAAAAGCCAAAAAAGATTTTTGTTTGTCAATCTAAACGCAACAAATAATCTGAACACATTTAAAAATAGCATAATCCTTGCCAATTTACAAGAAGCCTTTCAATACATGGTCCCATAGAAAGCCATCTAGTGACTACATGACGTAAAAGCTCTTTATAAGTACTTTCAACAAATAGGCAGAAATCTTGCAATTCCTCTCGCCTTTTTGCTGATTGAGAAAAATGCGCGTATATTTTTAAGACAAGGTTTTCTACGTCTAAATCTAAATTACCCAGAGAATGTTTGAAGCAATTATGTAAAATATGCGCATGGCAATTAGCTTTTAAAATGTTTGGATTTGCGCTTTGAAGATTTGTATATAATGAATGATTTTTGCCAAAATTTGCGTTGGTATTGTCGGCATTTAATGAAGATACTTTTAATAAAGATAAACCCAATTGCCCTAGCGACTTCTGAACCGCTTTAAACATTCCATTGGCTGACTCATCGGGATTTTCGTAAAAATCAATGATTTTATTTGTAAGTCCTTCACTTTTAGAAAAATATTGAATGCAAATGGGAAACAATTTTCTATTTTTCCGATTTGAAGCATCTATTTGTATGGAAAAAAATACATCTTTTAAAGCAAATAAAACGTTTTCAATTGAAAATGGACCAAGAATATTTGTAACATATGCTTCTGATTTTGTTCTTCCACATGACAATTTTTGAGTCTGTGAAAATTTTTGAATTCAATTTAATCTGGCAGTCAGTTGAGTTATATGATATATGGTGTTTAACAGCATGAAAAACCTGAACAAGCTCAGACGATATAACCATACCTTCTTCTTTTGTGTCTTTTTTCGCAAAAAATGTTTCCATGACCTTGGATGATTTTGCACTTTGGCTGCGCTTTTTATGGCCCTCACTCTCCATATGTTGCTTTACAGATGATATTCCCATAGAGCCGATAGAAAAATAATTATTGCACATCGTGCATCGTGCTTCATTTATATGTTTTCCCTCCTTGAGCCAAGCGGCATATTCCTTAACTTCTAGCCATGCTTTGTTAAATACACAAAGTCTTTTTCTTTTCTTGGGCGGAGTGGAAGGACAGGTAGATGTAGATGGCTGTGACTTTGAAGCCTCACCACCACTGGGTTCGCCTTTAACATTGTTCTTGTTCATAATTATCTATAAAATAAATAGCGCACGTCAATTGTGAATTCAGAAACAATTAGTGAATACAGAAATCAGAAATGTTAAAATAACATTATTTTTTATAGAATGTTTTTGCTTAAACTTAAAAGAGTTTTCACTTACCTTTAAGATAATAGAATAAAACACTATATTTTAAAATGCATACATAAATAACACACAAAGAGAAAAAATAAACGCTCTGCATAGGCCAACCTATTACCTACCAATAAGAAAATATCGCGAATTTTGCGGGAATTCGCGCCGAGACATGCACGGGGAATCACCGACATTTTTGACATTTTCAAGTGTTGCCAATGTTGCCATTGCCAACTGTAGGACATACACAATAAGAAAATATCGATATATCGCGAATTTTGCGGGAATTCGCGCCGAGACATGCACGGGGAATCACCGACATTTTTGACATTTTCAAGTGTTGCCAATGTTGCCATTGCCAACTGTAGGACATACACAATAAATAACAACTTAAAAAAAATTAAATAACTAATTTTTTAGTCGTAAAAAGGATTTATTTTTAATAATTCAAAGATGTTTGGATTTTAAAGGACATTTATAGTCCTTTGACACCTTTTCAAAGGTCAAAGGACTTAATTTTCAAATAAAGGACTGTCCTTTCAAATAAAGGACGGTTGGCAACCCTAAGTTCAACATGTATGTGACTGGACAAATGAGCGGGCAGGGAGGTATCTTATTGAAAATGGTACTCTAAAAGTCTACGGTGTAATATGGAAAGATGTCACAATCGCTGAAATGTACACATTCTTCTCCCTTCATTTATATATGGACATTGTTCATTATCCAGAGATAAGGGATTATTGGCAGCGAGACTTTTTGTTTAGCGGACCGAATGTATTTAGTGCAGAGATAATGAGCAGAAACAAATTTTTCGGTATTCTGAAGTTTCTTAGATTTAGTGATCCAAATGCCTTTGTTCCAGGAAGGCCTATTACTCGGCTAGCTATGTTTTTCTCATATGTTAGAGATAATTGCATGAATATTATTGATCCAGCCGAAACAGTGGCAATTGATGAGTGTTTAGTGCTATATAAAGGAAGACTTCATTTCAAACAATTTATAAAGTCTAAGCGTGCACGATTTGGCATAAAAATGTTTTGCATGTGCCCCAGTCATCCAAGTTTACGTGGGTACACTTTTAATTTTACTATGTATTTTGGTAAAGATATTTATAATACCGATCATATTCCTGGATCAGAACAGCTCACGACATCTGAAAGAATTGTGGTGATTTTGTTTCAGCAATTCTTAGAACAGGGACGAAAGATAATTCTCGATAACTGGTATATGTCCTTGAGACTAGCTGAGTTTCTACTTACAAAAAAACTCCTATGTGACTGGTACCATTCGACCTGGTAGAGATGTACCTAGGGAACTCAAAGAAATATCTCTCAATGCCTCTCCAACGTGCTTTATACGAAAGGATGAGGTATTGATTCTTCGGTACAAAGACAAAAGAGACGTTTTCCTTTTGACTTCTAAACACACTGCTGGATTTATAGAACGAGAACGTTATCAACCATCAGTGTCTACTGCGTTATGTATCAAAGACCATCTCCTATTGAGTACTGCAATGTGAATATGGGCAGTGTAGATGTAGTTGACCAAGACCTTGAACCCCATGACTGCACCAGAAAGAGTTATACCTGGTTCAAAAAAATTGGTTTGCATGTAATTCAACGCATGGTTCTGAATGCGAAGGTGTTGTACCCACACTCCAAAAGAAATGACATAAGTGTTTTAGCAATCGCCAAACTTTTGATTGGAGGTCTCCTAATAAAGTATTCTCCGGGATTCAGAAAACTGAGAAAGTACGAAGAACAAAATGAGAATGGTAAAGCGAAATGCAGGGAGAAACCTTTCTTCGTTTCTACTGTCAAGGAAAATGGATCCCGTCGTAAGCGAGAAACTTGTAGAGTATGTTATCAACATGGGAAGAAAAGAACATACACAGTCAATTTATGTGATAATTGCCCAAATGCGCCAATTTATTTGTGCTCAAAGCCGCATTTCGACGAATATCATGGTTATAACCAACATTGACCTGGGTATCCCTTTTTTGCTGAACGCCACTGTACTTTTATTATTACTACGCCACTGTTTTTTTGTATGATATTGATATTATAATATTTATGTTTATGTTTTATAAATCATTAGAATAAGTTTCAGTTATTTGCTAAAAAATTAGCATTATTTATCAACTGCTTGGATATAATCTTTTTTTTTACCCTAACGTTACGCCATTGAGTCGAATATTTGTACTTTTATTAGTACTAGGCCACTGTTTTTTGTATGTTATTGGTATTATAATATTTAAGTTTATTTTTGATAAATTATTAGAATAAGTTTCAGTTATTTGCTAATAAATTAGCATTAGTTATCAACTGCTTGGATATAATCTTTTTTTTACCCTAATGTTACGCCAATGAGTTAAATATTAAATTTTCAAAGTCACTTTTATTAAAAAAAGCATTTTCTTATACCTATAAATTAATAATAAGTAGAAAAAAAAATTTTTTTATAACATTATTTTTTTACAAAATCTGGGATATGACTACGTCCTTAGAAAATCGGCCTGGAGCTGAAGGGGTTAAATACCCTTTTCAAACTAAAGCATTAAAGTGTGTAATAGACATACAACCCCATTTGCTAAAAGGAATCTCTTTTGCTACCCCGTTATGTAATTTTATGTATACAGGATGACAATGAAATTGTGAAACCTCAAAATCTAGTACTTTATTTGACATATTCGAAAAATGAACATTCGGTATGAATAAAAAGTTATTAATCGACTATCCTCTTTATAATTTTTAACCAACGCGATGGTTTGACCAATTTGGGCGAAATTTTCAGGGGACATTCAGGATATTGCCGTAGTGGTCCCATAGTAGATAGAGAATATAGAGGGTTGACTTGTGCCAACCTTTTACTTAAGAATCGCAGGTGGGCCCATTGTAACTTCCTTCGGAGGTTTACTCATCAAGCCAACAGCATTAACGTAATTTAACACCGTAGCGGCCGAGCATCCTCCGATTGTGGCCATTTCTGGTCATCTTTCCCCCATAATATATTCTCTTTTATTTACAAGAGCTGGACAGTAACAAAGAATATGTTCTGCAGTCTCGTCATCCTCGTTGCACTTTCTACACCTTGAATCCGGAAGAACGCCCAAGATGTGAAGACGTTTGTTTAGCTTACAGTGTCCTGTTAGCATTCCTACCAGTTTTCTAAAATTTCCTCGAGAGATTCCAAGGAGGTACTCAGTCCGAGCGACCTCAGGGCCACGGATTGCGGCACGTTTATCTTTAGATTGATCGCCTTAGAGGATAGCGGCGCTAAGGCTTCAGGACCGTATGCTTTGGTCTTTGCTCTGTTACGCGCCAACCTATCCGCTTTTTCATTTCCTTCGATTCCGCTATACCCCTTAATCCATAATCGGTTTGGATATAATTTTATTCTTTTTTAAAGTTTGCAAAACTTGTTTGCTGTGTGTGAGAATAATAACTTTTTTACCTGTTATTCTTTCTTTCTCAATTTGTATGGCGCCATGCAGAATTCCGAGTAGTTCCACCTGGAAGACGGACACTCCTTTGCCGAGAGCCATACTGATTTCCATGTTGAGTTCTGGTACATACACTCCCAAGCCTGTCACATATTGGTTCTGAGAGCCGTCCTTTCCTGGTTCTATTGAACCGCTGATGTCAATTTTGAAGTTTTTATTGAAAATAAAGCGGGGGATCAGGGCATCCACTAGGTGTTCTACAAGAGGTTATCATGTGACAGCCTCTAGGAACACCCGTGCAAGTTCCGGACCCCAGTTTTTTCCGCACCACAGGTCAACAGCGTGCAGTCTGACTGCCGTTTTCTCTGCCTCGCCTTTTAGAAATACCAGATACTTAACCTCTTTAGATAGACCGAGCTGCTTACCGAAAAGAGAAGGTGGTCTTAGGCTGGCCAGCTTTCTCTTCCTAGTGAAGAGTACCATCTCGATTTTTGTTGGATTCACAGAGAGTGCGTTATCTACGCACCATCCTTCCACCAGTCTTAACGCAGCCTGCATTGTTTCACCCAGGACATTTTCGAATTTTCCTGTTAACAGAATAGTGATATCGTTTGCATAACCCGTTGTGTAGAATCCATGTTCATTAAGATTCTTAATAAGGCTGTTGACTACCATGTTTGCTTACCAGCGCTCTCATCGTGGTGTCTACTGCTTTTAGTTCAACTGTTCTGTTCATTAACATACAGCCAATCCAGCCAATAATGATTGAGTATACGCTGTGTCTGGTCAGCGCCAGTTCTACACTTATGAAGGTCGCTTTGTCGAAGGCGCCTTCAACGTTTAGGAAGACTCTTAGAGCCGACTGCCTGTGGAAAAGCGACTCCTCTATTTTCTGAACCACATAATGCAGTGCGGTTTCTGTTGATTTACCAGGTTGGTTGGCATGTTAGTTAGTAGTAGAGTGTGTAGTTAGAGTGTGTTTCCATCGCAGGCAGATGTTTATCCCTAATCTGTCTATCACAGAGCCTTTCCAGAGTCTTCATAAGAAATGAAGTTAGGCTAATAGGTCTCTAAGGTTTTGGATGGGAGTAGTGATCTTTTCCAGGTTTGGGAATAAAGACGACCCTCACCTCTCTCTATTTCATAAGTATATAGCTAAGAGATAGATATGCCTTAAATATAAATTTGAGGTGTCTCCTAACAACCTCCAGACCCCATTGTAATTGACTTAAATGGTTTGAAGGTACTAATTGCCCAAGCTATTTTGTCTTTCGTCTCCACTGTGTTTATGACCTCCCAGTTTGCTTTTATAGCCATCCGGCCACACATGGTCTTCAGTGGTGTCGATAACTTTGCATTTCGGAAAGTGAGTTTCCAGTAGTATTTTCGCCGTGTCTTCGGAGGTGACGGTGTAATTTCCGTCGCTCTTCCTTAGACTTCCCGGCTGCATAGCAGGATCTTTACAGAGGACCTTCTTAAGCCTCGAGGCCGATGACGTGTTGGAAACCTCGTTGCAGAAGTTTCTGCTCTTTTCTTAGCCCTGAGTTTCTTTTTAAAGATCCTTAGATGGTTTTTATAGTCTTCCCACTTTTGGGTTCTTTTAGCCATATTGAAAGCCTTCCTTGTATTTCTTCTGAGTTTCTCCATTTCTCCATCCCATCCAGGGTTTCTGGTATTCTCCCTAAGAGTGGGTAGAGGGCAGGAGGTCTAGAAGGCCATCATCAGGCTGCCATTTAGTAAGTTCAGGCACTCCTCAATCTCCTCTGAGTTGTTCAGGATTTGTAGAGGATTTCCTCTTTCTGTTGTTTCCGTCAGAGCGTTAACGAACCTCGTGGAGTTCGTTTTTAAAGGGTTTCTGAACGGTATCCTGTTGGGTGGTCTGACAAGCGGCTTATAGCATATCCACCTATGATCCGACATGAAAACGTGCCAGCTCGTTACCTCGTCGTATATATTTATAGACGCAAGAGTGAGATCTATTATCGTTTGGTATCTGGAGGTTACAAACGTAGGTTCGCAGCCTCTGTTCACTATATTTAAACTAGTCCTTTCCAAATAATCGAGTAGAAGTTTACCTTTTTCATTAGTGTTCCTGCTTCCCCAAACCGTATGGTGTGCGTTAACATCACAGCCAACGATAAGGTCCAACCTCTCCCTCTCACATTGCTGCACGACTCTTGTCAGTTCGGTGAAGGAGACCGGCTCTCCTGGATCCTGTGGGAGATATGCAGAGGCCAGGGTGACCGCTACCCGGTCATTCTCTTCGCCCGCAGAGATTCGGACGACGGTCACGTCCGCACTGCACAACTGGGGCATTATATTTGCTTGGAAGTGGCTAGGTATATATATATATATACATATATATATATATATATATATATATATATATATATATATATATATACAGGTCCTAGGCTTACCTTCGTTTGTTTTGTAGTAGACTGTGCCTTAGAGGCCACCAAGCCCACATACTTTATTTTTTACTACACAGATGACATTTATAGTGTCAATCACAGGTGAAAATCCTACATTTAGCCCGGGGGGCTCGTATCTGAGTCGGAGTCAAGAAGTTCCTCCTCGGTCTTGGATTTAGGGTTGTCAATTTCCATGACAGCCGCCTCATCCGTCGCCAAGTTGGGTCCTCCTGATTCTCCCGTAGTTGTTTAGTGGTCCCATAGCAAGCATATTAAAAAAAATAATGTGAAAAATTACGGAATGGCGGGCATTTAGTTGTCTTTTTTTGTTTGTACATCGATTATTCCGCAATGGTTTGACCAATTTAGATGGCGCCATTTTGTTTTTTGCGCCAAGATATATTGCAAGTTTTTTAATATTTTACTCTCGCGTCTCGACTCTACGCGTTCACCATGATATCAGGAAAAAATATTATGCAGTGGACCATGTGTTAAACCTGATTTTTACCATAAAACTGGTACAGCTTAGCCTTAAAAGGATGAAGTAAAAATTTTTATTAAAAATTAAAATTTTTGGACAATATTCAAGTTGTAGTATTTTAATTTATAATCTCCCTAATGTTTAAATTATTTACCGGAAATTTTTCGAAAACACGATTTCTCGAAATTTACCACCAGCCGCGTAGCAACGAGGTATTATTTTCGGGGGTAATACCACCAATTTTTTATGAATGTGTTCGAAAGACGAGTGAAATTTGTAAAGAAACATGTGTTTAAAAAACGCTCCAAAGCTATGGATAATTAATATCATAAAAAGGTTAAAAAACAGCCATTTTGGGGAGTGGTACCCCGAAAAATTAACGCCTATCCACCTAGCTACCTGCGCTTCACCCATTCTTATATCCACGAGCCGCCACTATGTGGGGCTGCTGTTGTATGCGAAGCGCAGAGATTTTAAGATGGCTGTATCCAGCGTTTTAATATTTTTCGCATACAAGTGTCAATAGTGTGGCCTAGGTTTCTTTCTATTTTGCTTTTGAGAAAAATGTCGTGTTTTGCAAGAGGAACTACTGAATTATTAAGAGAAGAGGTGGATAAATTAATTCCATTGAAATCGAAGAAACCTAAGGAAACCGTATAGAAGAAATTTTTAAAAAAATTGTATAGAATTGAAGAAGAATCCTCTGTTAAAAAGCTGGCTGCAGCTTTGTAGGACTGAGGGATTAACATTTTAACATGAAGAAAAAGAACTCGGATGATTATAAAGAATCTGTGGTAATGGTGACATGTTGTTGATTGTTTTTAAGAAATATCATTTAAATAGATTAGATTTGTTAAGTAGTGAGAAAAGGATTCAAACATGTATTATTGATGTAGATTATGTGGAATTCAACTGCAAAACAACTCAAAGAGATGTTCTATTCCAAATTCCAGCGCAAATTTTATCCTTTCTGAGATGTTGAATTTATAGCTACAAGAGCTGCTCGTGATGCGAAACGACGCCAGTTGCAAAGAGGTGCAACAAAATGAAAACAAGTGCTGTTGCTCTTACTAATGCAGAGTATAAAAATATTTTAAATATATGGGATGAAAATGATTCTATTGAAAAGGTTTTCACATGATCACACGAACTAACATGGAGGGGTGGTGAAGGGACAATGGCCAAAGTTGAACATTTTCTTAAAGAAATAGATCATAATGTAGACTTAACAGGACAAATATAATCCTGGGTTCAAAAAAACAACTCAAGGTTGACAAAAAAAGTTGCTGATAGTAAGTGAAACAGCAAAATCATTGATGATTGTTCTATACGACTTTTTGAAAAATTTATGGGAAAACGTGGAAATCTAACAGTGGATAGATTGTTTGTGGCTTCTAATCCAAACTGGAATAAAAAGTTTTCGAAGCGATGGTATACAAATTATCATGTCGGCA
Organism: Kuschelorhynchus macadamiae; assembly: GCA_030620095.1. Classification (NCBI taxonomy): domain Eukaryota; kingdom Metazoa; phylum Arthropoda; class Insecta; order Coleoptera; family Curculionidae; genus Kuschelorhynchus; species Kuschelorhynchus macadamiae. Next base: position 1,244,530 of record JAUTXW010000066.1, on the reverse strand, counting down.
AAAATACGATTTCTTCTTGGTTAAAAGAATCTGCATTAAAAATAAGAATTGATTTCAACACGGTTAAAATCACAAATCATTCAGCAAGCGGCTACGGCACTGTCGAATTTGGCAAAAAAAATGGTGTTCAGGAACAACTCATTAGGATTACGGGTCACACTAATTCCCAGTCCATAAGACCATACCTTTAGTTGGATGTGGATCACCATCAAAATATAATTGGCGCCGTGAGAGGTGAGTATACTTTGGAAAATAGTCAAGACACGCATCTAAATAATATCGTTTATAACAACTGTGTTTTTAATGTCACCAACAATTATAATAGTCAGAAGAAATTGCCAGTATTTTAAACTTATTTTTTAATATCGCTAGCTTTTAGTTGTATTAAAATAATATAGAAAATTAATATTAGCTATATAAATTTATCACCTAAACAATTTTTATACTACAATAAAGGGAAATCATTGTATATTATATTCTATTATGAGCAAAGTCAACGACATGGAATTTCTTGCAGACGTCAATGAGTAGAATGGTGGCAAATATCGCGCGTTCACAAAATTATTTTTCAAAGTTAGCCATGGAATCCAAGACAAGTTTTTTGGCACACGTCATTAAAATTTTTTGTCAATGTTAATATGAAAATCGCGTCGTTATTACATTTTCTTGTCGCAGAATATGGATAAAAATATTTCAATCGTCTCCGTCTCTAGAGCATTCTATTAATGAAAAATGATTTCTCTTATATTGGCAAGAGAATATCGTTGCGAAATAGAAAATAATGTATTCTGAATTTCCTAAACTCCGGATTTATTTCGATTTAGATTAAAATGAAACCCCAAAATATTACCCTGCTTTTGCTATTATTACTATTACTAGGCAATTTAGCTAAATCAAAGTTCTTTCATTTCCACGGCTTATTAGCAAAACAATATCTGGAAATATTGTATTATTCTGTTTCATTAAAAAAATGTTCCTGTCTACCTACAGTTATAAGATCTAGACCTAAAGGCGTGAAAAAGTTAGTCACGCGAATCTGCAATTACTTTTTCTTTTTTTGCTAGAAAGTAATCAGGAATATTAAAGGATATACAGGGTGTCCCGAATTGCAGTGTCCAAACTTTAACAGCGCATTCTGCATTCAAAATAAGCCCTAATTTTCTATATAAACATATATCGGCAAATGCTTCGTTTTCGAAATACAGGGTGTTAAAGTTTTAAGAAAAAAAATTGTTATTTAGTCATATCTTTTTTAGTACTTGAGATATTGTTATTAAATTTGGTAAACAGCATTTGAGTAACAAAAGGCATTTTTTGATTTAAAATATTTTTTAATTCTTTATCAGTGGTGTCCGTATAGGATTTTTTATTGAATATTCTTGAAGAAAAAATGGTACTCTACTGCTTTTTCTGAAAACAAAAATCATTCCTGAAATCCCCACTCAGTTTGGAGCAAATTTGATCTCTTGCCTTTTTTTCGGCGTAGTTAAAATTTCCATTATTGTTAATTATTTCAGTGGCAAAACCTTTAACATCTTGGTATGCCATGATTGCATTTTTGTGACAATTGAACAATTGCTAGTTTCGTCTTTAAAGTGTGACATTTGAGTTTTTAGAGTAAATAAATGTCAGGTACATTACAGTTTATATAAAAAGGTAATTATCAGTCTAACTAGTGATTTCAAAATGGTGTTATTCAGTAACTTTGAGTATGCTGATATTCATTTCGTTTATGGTTTCTGTAATGGAAATGCAAATGCAGCAGCGCGGGAATACCAACGAAGATTTCCAAATAGAAGATTACCTTGCAAACAAGTTTTCATTAAAACGCATTTAATGTTTAGGAATTTTGGACTCAAAAAAGAATCCGAGAAACGAAGGTAGGAGAAATGAACAATATCTAAACGTAATTTTAAATAAGTTTGACAACGATAGGACATTAAGCCTACGAAGAGCAGCTCATAATTTACAAGGCAACGCAGTTTTTGTTTCTAAAAATAAGGTTCATCGCGTTTTGAGAAAAGATCACAGGAAGCCATTTCAGATGCAGCCAGTTCAAAACTTACAACCTGGTGATGCCGAAAAACGTGTCAGTTTTTGCAATTGGTTTTTGCGCCAAATAGAGGAAGACGAGAACTTCTCAAAAAAAATTTTATGGACTGATGAAGCCACATTTACCCGAAGCGGCTCAGTAAATTTCCATAATTTACGAATCTGGAGCCATGACAATCCACGTGTTGTACGAACTAGAGCATTTCAGCAAGAAGTTTCTGTTAATGTTTGGTGTGGTGTAATAAATGAAATTTTTTGCGGGCCCCATATTCTACCACCACGCCTAGATGGACAGTTATTTAATGATTTTCTGCAAAATTAGTTATTTTAGTATCTAGAAAATATTCCTCTAAATCTTAGAAACGAATTCTGGATTCAAATGGACGGGGCTCCCGCGCATTTTGCACTCGTAAATCGCGAGTGGTTAAATAATAATTATCCAGAACGGTGGATTGGACGATTAGGAGCTATAGCCTGGCCACCACGTTCCCCTGACTTCACACCTGTCGACTTCTTTGTGTGGGGTTATTTCAAAAATTTAGTTTATTCCAGACCAGTTCATACAAGAGAAGAACTGATTCTAAGGATAGAGCAAGCCTGTGAAACTTTGCGAGCCAATACAAATTTTATACGCCATGCCACTGACACAGTTAAGAGCAGATGCCGAAAATGTGTCGAAGTTAGAGGAGCTCATTTTGAGCAATTATTGTGAATTTTAAGGCCCACATTAATCCTTAATGATATTTAAAGTGCTCTATAAATTTTTTTCATAATCTAAGTTAATAAAAGTTATGAATTCTAGTTTTTGTAAAATTAATTACGAACTTAGTTAATAAAGAGTAGTTTCTGTAAAATGAAGTATCATCTTCAAAATTGAATTAATTCCAATCACCGTTTTACAAAATGAATATTTTAGAATTATAAACTCATCTGTCGTACTTTAAAGAAGAACCTAGCAATTGTTCATTTATCACAAAAATGCAATCATGGCATACCAAGAGTCGACAATGAAGGAATGATGGTAAGTACCAAGGACATTAGATTTTAATAGGTTGCCTGCTAACTTCTGCGATGTCACCCTGATAACCCAAACATAATGCAAATCTCAAGCTTTTATTTTAGAAACCCTACATACGTTGTTCAGAAATTATGAACTCATCCGGAATGCATGAAATAAATATCGGAAACCAAATAATTTTAAAAACTTGCTGTTACAATCCCACCTTAAAGGTTTTGCTACTGAAATTAACAATAATAGAAATTTTAACTATGCCATACATAAAAATGGTTTTTAGTTTTTGACTCGAAATCCTTACACCGCACGAAAAAAAGACAAGGGATCAAATTTGCTTCAAACTGAGTGGGGATTTTAGGAATGATTTTTGTTTTCAGAAAAAGCAGTAGAGTACCATTTTTTCTTCAAGAATATTCAATAAAAAATCCCGTACGGACGCCACTGATGAAAAATTAAAAAATATTTCAAATCAAAAAATGCCTTTTGTTACTCCAAGGCTATTTACCAAATTTAATAACAATATCTCAGGTAATAAAAAAGTTATGACTAAAAAACAATTTTTTTCTTAAAACTTTAACACCCTGTATTTCGAAAACGAAGCATTTGCCGATATATGTTTATATAGAAAATTAGGGCTTATTTTGAACGCAGAATGCGCTGTTAAAGTCTGGACACTGCAATTCGGGACACCCTGTATACAGTATGTCTAAAGTGAGTGTAGATAAAACTTGATTAGCCGGATCGTTACTTGTGAAAATCTAGTATCAACAATGTAAATAAAACACTTTAAAACTGATTTAGATTTTCACTTTTATTCACAACTCACATGTTTCGCTAATACTGTAGCTTCGTCAGACAAACGGTATCTTAACTTACAATCTGCTAAATCAGCTTGATTTTTAAAACATATTTTGTTGTCTAGGCAATGTGGTATTTCCACTTTTCTAAACAATAATATCATTTGCCAACACAAAAATCTGTTTTCTTTGTATTGTAGATATTGTCAATACGAATCGCTTTGGTAAAATTCAAGAAGTCGAAATCGATGAAAACATAGTGAGAAGCGAAGATAGCAAGAAAACTCGTAAAATCCAAGAGCAACATTTGAAGGCAGTTTATGTAATTTTGCGACGAAGAAAAACACACGTTTTGTCAAGATACTTCAATATCCGAACTTGCGTCAATTCTAAAATGCTGGGCCTACAATATGCTGAAAAGAAACGACAAAGAATCGAATATAACCCTATCTTTTCAAAAACAATGCAAGGAGGTGGTCGAAAACTTGTTTCTAATATTAACTATACAGGGTGTTTCAAAAAAAAATGCGAAAAACTTAAAGGGATGATTCTTAAGTTTATGTTAAGAAAAAAACTTCATATGAACATATGTCCCAAACCTCATAACTTTTCAGATACAGGGTGTTTAATAATATTTGAGATACTATTCTATATATCTTTGGGAAATTTGGTACACATTTTCTGCGCATCACGACCCATTTTATGGTGTAATTTCTTTTTATTTCTTCCATTGGCGCCCGTACGGGATTTACATTGCATATTTTTGAAGAAAAAAATGGTATGCCACTGACATTTTATTAATTTGGATAGTCTAGACATTTTTGCATAAAAAATTATCTCTTTCGTTTTCTTCGTCAGATGTACCGTTTAAAAATTATTTAGCAAAATGTCGGAATATTTGGAGTTTTGCCTGTTGGCTATGCATTAATGATCATTTTGCCAAATAACTTCTAAACCGTAGAAAGACTAAAAAGTTAATATAATAAAATAATATGCAATTTGTTATAAACGTTTGGTCAAAAGTCAACAATTAGGGAGGTATTGCGGTACAAAGATGGCTGAAAAATAATGATTTTATTTTATATCTTAAAAACGAAAAGCATAGAATAATAAAATTTTATGGAAGTTCTACCACATGACAATAAACTATCTGCATATTTTTTCACTTTTTTAAAATGAGTGGAAGGAGTTGAAGTAGTCCTTAAATTTGTGTTAACTAAATTTAAAGAAAAGTTTACGCAACGACTTGAAGAAAAATAAATTTGGATAGTGAGTTTATTTAGAAACTTTTTTAAATCTTGTATTTTTTTTATAGGACTTATCGATTTGAAATTAAGAAATAAAATGTAAATCATTACGTGTCGGGACGGGGAAATTAAAAAAAAAATCGAGAGGGTTGCTGTCACTTTTTAGTGCCTTTCTAATATTGCTTTATTTGACATTACTTAGTTTAAATAGAATATTTTACATTTTATATCAACAAGAAAGAGCTATTCTAAAACTAGATTCGTATATATTCTATTTAAAAAATAGAAAAATTAATTAGCACACATATTTATATAGACTTTTATGTTTATTTTTGGGACCTGAATACGTATCTGAAGTATCGACATTTCCTCATGAATCACCCTGTATATATCCGGCATCCTGCAAGCTGAAAACTCGATTTTGCCACGGAGGGATCCAGAAACGCAACGACCAGCATATATTTCGGAGGGGGATTTTTTCACAATTACAATACGAGGAATTAATTAAAACCATGTCATTTCATGTAATGATATTTAACATTTTATATCAACCCGTATATATTCTTTCCAAAGTATCACCGCTGTTTGAAGAAGTTGCCAAAGAACGATATTACCTTCTGAATTCTGTTATACTTCCATTCTATTTACAATAAAACTTTTCACGGAATTCAAAATCAATACACTTCATAAATATTTTATTCTTGACCCGAATCATTTTTGGGATGACGAGGGATAATTCCGATTCAAAACCGATCACTAAAAGGGGTATAAAAGGGGTGCAAACTGGAAATTCTATAGGACAGAGTGTGGAGATGATATAATATTTTAATAGTAGTAAATGGAGTAGTTATTCAAGATGTCGCAGCCAGAGATTACCTGTCAAGCCTCAAATAGTCGAAATGCTAAATAAGTATCACTTATAACAGTTTCTCGTTTGTTAACATGAAGTGAGCCATCAGAGGCGACTCGTTGCGAATTTAAATCGGGAGGGTGAAATATCATTCCGGATGGAGTTCTAGAGTTAATTTTTGTAAGAATAATAAAAAATTTTCGTTAAAGCTGCAACGATCTCTAAGCTTCATAGTAATATTCACTCGATGTGTACCAACGCGACAGCTGTAGATGAACTTTTGTGCAATATGCTAAACTATTACAACGCTTTGATAGACAATATTTACAACAACATGACAATAATAAATCACTTTTATTAGTAAAATAAATGGCTACAGATTTATGTATTAATAGCCAAAAAATATCCAATAAAAAAAAACAAATTGAAGGTGGAGATTCGAGCTCATCCTGGCGAAGTCTAGCCTTAAGGCTACTCGTACTCAACCTAAGATGAGTGCGGAAAGCCACCAAGCCTAATTAAAATTATTACATAAGTATAGTAGGTACCTAAAACAACAGTACGTTTAAGCATTCTTATTTATATAGAGTTTGTCTTGTGCAATAAAAGTGAAGTTAAACTTGAAAATAATAAAAAAAAATGGTAATATTGGGATATACAAGCAGACAACCCTTACCACCGTAGCAGCCCAGCACTAGGCCAGTTTCTGACTATCGCCCAAGTAGTTGCTCTTCAAACGTAGCTTATATTTAAATTTATTGATATTATAAAGCTTTAATTCTTCAGGTAATGAATTATATAAATTAATTGAATTAAATGAGAAGCTTCTCATAAACATTGCAGTTTTATACTGAGGCATTGTAAGTTTATTTTTAAACATTTCTGTTACGAATATTTCTACGAGTTGATATTCCGAACAGTTTTCCAGATATCTGAGTGATAGAAAGAGTAGTAAAGGTGGGTATCATCGGCGAAAGCTTGAGTTTTGCAGTGAATAGAGGATGTAATTATTTCTATGGTATAAATGATGAAGAGTAAGGGAGACAGAATAGAACCTTGCGGTACACCGGAGTGAATTGTTATGCTGTTAGACTCTTTGTTCTCATAAATTATTTTTTGAGAGCGATTACCTAAAAATTAATTAATAAGTTTGAAGGCGTCGTTGTCGAAGCCGCAGTATCCTAATTTCGCACATAGTGGCCTGTGATCTAAAGTATCGAAAGCTTTTGAGAAATCCAACAGAATAACAACACTTACTTCTCCTTGATCATTGGCTTTCATAATATCATACAAGACTGTCGCTAATGCTGATGCTGTGTAAAAATTTCTTCGGAAACCGGTTTGGCTTTCTAAAATTTTAGAAATTGTGGTTAGAATGCTAATAATTCTTAAATCTGATAATCATTGAGGATTACTTACTCTTGGAGGAGGTTTTCCCAATGCAATTTTCCAAAGTTCTGGAATACAACTATTTTCAATAAAGCTATTTACAATATGCGAAATAATATTATCAATATAAGGGCTGCATAGTTTTAACATTTTTAAGTTAATTCCATCCACACCTTGTGCATTAGTTTTAACTGTATTTAAGGCAATCTGAATATCTTTTAAAGTCGCCAGTGAAAAACTGAAAGCATTTTGGGGTCCAATATATTGTTTTTATAAAAGTTCATTTTATCATTGCATGTGTGAGAAATGTTTTGTAGGAAGGAAGCGAAATATTTATTGATATGCGGATTAGAGAGATTATGTGGGAGTGTATTTAAATTGTTGCTGCGAATGTTTAAATGGTCCAAGGCTTTGCAAGTCAAGGATGACTAATTTTAGAAAGATATTCTTTCTTAGAGGTTCTGACATCAGCAACAACGCGATTTCGAAGAATCCTGTAATTTTCACGGTCTAATTCATTTTTACTTCTTTTGTATTTTTGCCAGGATTTATCCCTATGTTTTTTAAGAGGTCTAGTTTCATCATTTAGCCAAGGTGCTCTGTAAAATGTAATGGTACGATTCCCTTTCTTGATGTATCTGTTCAAAGGAAAATGGTTTACCCACCAGAATCCAGCACAAAAGAAATGCGTTATTAACTCACCCATATTTAGAGCCATTTCGATTTCTGACAAAGATTTTCTAACTCTACTCTGATAAGGTTTAGCAAAACATCCAATAAATCGTAAATTCCAAATACAAGGCTAAATTCCTTAAACCAGCTGGTATTTATTTATATTCAAATCTTGCAACAACAGGGAAGGAGAGAAAAAAGGTGGAAACATGGAGGGCAATGAACTGGATGACAAGAATTGTTTGAAATGTAAACAAATATGCGAAAAAGATCAATATTACAAATGTGACTCATGCCTGAGAGGAATTCATAAAACATGTGTTAATGTGTCTTCAACTGAGGCAAGGTGCATGCCCCTTCAAAAAAGGGTATTACTGCTTATCTGTAACGGATGTAGAAACGTAATAGCAAGAATGCCACAAATGGTGAAGGTGCTGGAAGAAATGAAAAAGGATATTGACTCTTTAAAATCATTTACACAGAAAGAAACTGCTGATATGGTCCTAAATAAAATAAATAAAAACGAAAACACAGTGAAAACTTTACCTATATTAATCATTAAACCAAAAGCCACCCAAAGTTCAGAAAAAAGTAAGAGAGATATTCAGAAAACCATAAATCGCGACCCTAAATGTTGCTATAAGAAATATAAGAGAGACAAAGGAGGGAAGCATTGTACTTAAATGCGACACTAAGCAAGAATTACAACGGGTAAAAACTGAAGTTGAAAGCAAACTAAGGGAAAGGTATGAAATTGAACTCCTCAAAAAAAACCTGCCAAGAATTAAAATACTTGGATATACATGGAGTAAAGATATAGTAGACATTGAAAAAACAATTAGAAATAAAAATAACTGGATAGATAGAGATGATCACTTTAAAATAACCTACTTACATAAAACTAATAAAGCTAACCACCCAACAACAATATATGCTGAATGCTCAGGTAAATTTTATACAAAAATAATGAATTATAAAAAAATATATTTAGAATGGGAACGTCTGCCAGTCTACGAAGATGTACATACATCCAGGTGTTACAAATGTCAGGGTTTCAACCACAAGAGCAACAAATGTAACGTGACTGGAATTTGTAGACACTGTACAGGAGAAGAACATGAAACAAATGACTGTAAAAGTGTAAACAAAAAGTGTGTTAATTGTACAATCGCAAACAAGCAGTTTAAGTACTACACAGGACTTCTATTAGATGAGATACTGGAAGAAATAGCTGCAGAAGATGGATCTGAAAATGCCGATACTACAATGACAATATACCATATAAATTACAATAAAAATAGTTTTCTAAACATAATACATACTAATATTAGAAGTATTAACAAAAATATAGATAATTTAATAACATTTATTGAAACATATAAATTACACCAGATAGATGTTATTATATTAACTGAAACCTTTCAAATTACATCAACAAAAAACTGTAATATTCCTGGTTTTCAACTATTTTACAATGAAGCAAATTATAATAAAAACGATGGCTGTATATTCTTGGTAAAAGATGAAATTAAAGTAGAATTCTCTCATATACGGTTAAGCTCGGGGGCCACATTTGGCAGAATTTTATTTGAACAAAAAAATATAATTTTCGGCATAACAGCTGTGTATAAACCACCGCCTATTCCGAAACAAGATTTTATTAATGATCTAAATATAATATTAGACAGAAACGACGCGAATATAGAAATATTTATGGGGGACATTAATATTGATTTACTTCAGGGTAATGATAACAACGTAATCAATTATCTTTCTGCGATGGCTGCACAAGGCTTTAAATCATACATAAACTCCATAAACTGGAATGTGTCTGGAACATATTTTCGTTAAAGAAAATTTAAAAATAAAAAATATTAACTTCAATACTGGCATCATTGAAAATGACATAACCGACCATAGTCCAGTAACGCTCAGTGTTAGTAAAAATATTGAAAACTAAAAGGAAAACATAACACAAGAATTTATCGCCAAAACTAAATTCCAACTGCATTTAAAACAACGATAGTAACACCTATACACAAATCGGGATCAATCACATCAATTAAAAATTACCGACCTATAAGCTTGATTAATAATTTTGCCAAAATACTTGAGAAATGCTTAAAAAGTAGATTAACTGATTATCTTAAACTTAATAATATCTTATCATCTAATCAGTTCGGGTTTATTGGGGGCTGCAGTACCACAGATACTATGCTTAAATTAACTACAGAAATAGTCAATAAAATGAACTTAGACAAAAATGCATTGCGGTCTTCTTAGACCTTGCGAAGGCCTTTGATACCGTTCCCCACAACAAACTTCTTGAAATACTCTTTTATTATGGAATTAGAGGTATAACATTTGATCTGTTTAAAAGTTATTTGACAAACAGAGCTCAGATAGTGCGACTTAACACGTTCGCGACATAGCCGATTTCGGATGTGGTCACCAGGGGCCGTAATTTTTTTTTTGTTACAAGTAAATATTTTTGTATTTTTGTGATAAATAAAGTTCTATATAGATATATTTTGTGTTTTTATTTAACTTTTAGTGGTTTTAAGCGTGTACCACCGGTGGCGCACGACGGCTGTAAAATACATTTCTTTTTTAGGGACGTCGTGTACCACCGGTGGCCACGCTGTAAAAGTAAGTATTACTATAAATATCTTTCTTTTGTTTCAGATAATAAGTAACCAGATGCAATAATGAATAGGACAAAAAGGATTTTGCAGGCTGCTGCTAAGCTAGCGGCCCAATTCCAAGAGACAGACGCATTAAGTTCCACCAGTGTTTCACCGTCCAATGATCAGGCAGCGCCGATCCCCAATATTGTCCCACCGCCCGCTTTTCCAGAAGATGTGCCACCATCCTCTGGAAATATGCCACCATCCCCTGGAAATATGCCACTATCCCCTGAACATGTGCCACCATCCCCTGAACATGTGCTGCCGTCCCCTGAGCATGAGCCACCATCCTCTGGAAATATGCCACCATCCCCTGGAAATATGCCACCATCCCCTGAACATGTGCTGCCGTCCCCTGAGCATGAGCCACCATCCCCTGGGCCTGTAGCAGGGGCCCTTGTGTATACGCCACCATCCCCTGGTAACCATCCGTTGTCTCCTACACTGTTCTCTGGAGATGAGCCCTTGTCCGCTCCTAGAAATATGCGGCAACCACGATTCCAGCCAGCATATCTTGCAGATTCAGCTTCATCGGATGAGGAAAGTGACCCATTTGCGGATTCAGGTTCTTCTTATCTGCCCTCAGAAAATGAAAGCTTTGACGATAATCCTGCTGAAGACAGTGATCAACAATCCAGTGATGGAGACATTGATCAACTTCCTGAAGTTTCAGTAGATCCGACAGTAAACGCCCCAAACGCTGTAAACATCAATGATACTTGGGGGCCATGCGGACAAGTTGTGAACAATATTCCTTTTACTCATAGTACGGGAAACAAATAGCTATGCGTTCCAGTATATTAGAAGTCATCCCAATCTTCCCCGAAGATCAGTGGTACGGAAATGGATTGACACCAACAAAAAAGAAATTCGGAACTTCTTGGGGATTCTAATGATTATGGGGATCAACCATCTTCCAAAAATTCGCCTCTATTGGTTCAGAAACCCAATGTACCGAAATGAACTCATTTGTAAAACTATGAAGCGTGATAGGTTTGATTTGTTGCTCAAATTCATTCATTTTGCCGATAACGAGCAAAATGAAGGAAACCCTGATAGGTTGGCCAAAGTGAAAGAAGTTTTGGATAATATCCAGAAAAACTTTCAAGATTCGTTCACACCGGATAGGGAAGTGGTAATTGATGAGACTATGATACCATGGAGAGGTCGATTGCTTTTCCGTCAATACTTGCCAGCCAAATCTCATAAATACGGAATCAAATTATACAAGATTGGTACAATCGATGCGTATACTTACGATTTCAAAGTATACTGTGGTAAAAACGAGGCCGTAAGTGAACTAGGCCATACTTTTGATGTAACAATGAAATTAATGCAAAATTTACTAAATGAAGGTAGAGTATTATACACCGACAATTTTTACACCAGCGTAAAATTAGCAGAATATCTTCTGGAGAGAAATACTCACCTTTGTGGAACTTTGCGCTCTAACAGAAAAGGCAATCCGAAAAAAGTTTGCAATAAAAGGCTAAAAAAAGGTGAAATGTATGCATTGGAGAACACTAGAAGTGTGCGTGTTTACAAATGGGTAGATAAAAGACCAGTCATCATGCTTAGTACTCTACCTGAACATACGGATGAAATAGTTGCTACCGGAAAGAAGAACAGGAAAGGGGAAGATGTACAGAAGCCACAATGCATAATACATTATAACAATTCCAAAAAAGGTGTAGATATATCCGACCAAATGTCTTCGTATTACACTTGCCTACGAAAAACAGTAAAATGGTATAAAAAAGTTGTTTTCGAAATCATTTTAGGCACTGCCGTTGTGAACTCATGGATCATCTATCAGAAGAATAAAAGCAAGAAAATTGACATGTTAGCTTTTAGGGACGATTTAATTCAATCACTATTTAGTGATGACAACGAACAAGAAATAGAGGACAATCATGATGTACCGGCGCCAAGAAGAAATACAAAACCGACCCATAATATAAAGAAACATGAAGGCACTGTCAGAAAGAATAGAAAACGGTGCGTTTCGTGTTACGAGAAAATTAAAAATAAAAAGGGTCAAAAGAAGCAAGGATCAAAACAAAAAGGGTGATAACTTACTGTGCTGATTGTGACAATCAACCATCACTATGTTTAAAATGTTTCAACGAGAAGCATTCCAAATAACTACTTTTATGTTAGTTTTAGTTCTATGTTTTATGTTCTCTAACCAAAGTTTTTTTACAGTTTGGACTATTTTTTTTGTATAAGAAGTTAGGTTTTTACGTTTTTCGTTTTTTTTTAGGTTACTAAACATGTATAAAATACACAATATGAAAGTTTGTTATATGTTTTATATTCTGTAATCAAACAACAATGTTTTTTACAGTTTTGACTGTTTTTTTTTTGTATAAAAAGTTAGATTTTCGTTTTTTGTAGTTTACTAAACGTGAATAAAATACACAATTATGAAAATTTGTTTTATTTAGCAGTTATGCAAACATGATTAGGCTATGAAGGCCAAACTTGCGATTCACGGCTGTGTGTACCACAAGCTGTGTACCACAAAACATCCCCGATTTAGAAACGAATGCTCCACAGGTTGTGTACCACCTTTACATACAGCCGTAACCCATTTTTGAAACTCTATTTGCAGCCGTCGCGTTTCTAGAACTCATTAAACTTGCAAGGAACAGTGTACCACCATGTGGCTCACAACGGCTATTCTGGCCAACCACCGTGTACCACATGGTGGTACACGTCGGCGCGAACGTGTTAATAATGTCCTCAGCAAAGAAGGAATAATAAAAATTAGTGTCCCACAGGGAACAGTATTAGGACCAATTCTGTTTGTTATATAAATTAATTCTTTACTGCAGTTAAATATTAGTGGATTGATCATCTCATATACAGATGATACAGTGCTAGTGTTTGGGAGTAATACTTGGGACCAGGTTGAAAATAAAACAAGAACAGGAATGTTAACTGTAAGAAATTGGCTTTTATCTCACAAATTAACTTTAAATTTAACAAAAACTCATTATATTGCTTTTTCGCTAACCAAATCAAACAGACCTCCGTTTAATAGCATTTCTATTGACAATCATACACTACAGGAAGTAACTCGTACAAAATATTTGGGAATAATGATAGATCAATTTCTTAAGTGGCAGTCTCAGATTGATTATCTAGCTGGTAAAATGCGTGGACTTATTTATAAGTTTTACCAACTTAGAGAGTTTTTAGACAGGCAAACTCTAGTTATGGTCTATAAAGCTCTTGTGGAATCCTTAATTAGATATGGTATACTGGTGTGGGGAGGGTTTTATAACAATCTTTATATAAATTAAACATTACTCAAAAACATGTTTTAAAAATTATATATAAGAAAAATAAACTTTTTCCTACAAGCAGACTATTTACAATTTGAAAGAATTTTTGGTTAGCTAAGGAAATAATTATTATAAATTAAACAAATTTGCTTATTATTTTGTATCCTTAACACTTTATCTCACGTAAATGACTTATAGTGTTATGTCTTTGTCTTTTTTCTTTTCTCTTTTTTGTTTTCTAGGTAATGTCTATATCACTAAGTTGAAACTAATATGCATTTGAGTACTTACGCACATACAGATGCTTCTTGCATTTAGGTGCAGTTTATACATTAATATTGTAATTTTAGATATAAAAATGGTACCATAAGATTATGTATACAGCATGTACATGAATTAAGCTAAATAAAACCGAAACTGAAACTCTCGGAAACAATGAAACTGACCAAAGCTATGAGAGGAAATAGCTATTGCACTAAAGATATTACGCTTTCAATCAAAATATTCGGTGATCAACTGTTCATATTATTAATGTAACAGAAACCAAGGTTCTAGCGTCGGTTCCAGAATTTTATAAACTAAGTACTAGAGAATCTGTTGAAATTTTAAAACATACAAAAAATTTCAATAGAAATGTGGGTTACGATCTACATCACACGTGGAAACTGATCTTAACACAGGGTCATGGCTCGGGTATGAAAGCCCGCCTGAATTGCTCCGACCTCATTCAGCGTTCAGATCTCGTGGAGTAAATGTCCCTGAAGATGCCTTATGCAGTCGAAGATGAAACGTCGAATAGCAATTTGACACGGGCTAATTCCATGTACAGTTCTAACATGAGACTTATAGGCCAATAAATCGTTTTTCGTGACAATATTAGTAACAGGAAAATGTCTTTTATTATATTTCAATTCATGCTATGATTAAAAACAACCGAGTACCAAATTTCGACTGTGGTAATAGCATTACAATGATAAGCAATTTCGTAGATACAAATGACACGGAGGTATCACCAGCCGAGCAACGAGTTCAGTGCCTAAAAGTGGACTCAACCAACTGCCGTGTCTTCTTGAGTAATTCTATGTAACACAAACAATAATATGTGAATAAAAAGTTTAAATTTCGCCTGAACTAGAGTTGGTTATCGTATTCCAAGCAATAAACTTGTATATAGATGTGCTTTTCTGTTTCTCCTGAACCTATTCGTGTCCTGTAATCCTTATTGTACTAAAAATTAACGTTTTTGAACCATATAAAACCCACCCTAATCAGCACTGAAGGAGAATATATATTATTGGAAAGGTCGGCTGATTAAAAAAGGTGTTTTATTAAACTTAGATCCTATCCATTATTAGCAGATGATATAAACTAAGTTTATATCATCTGCTGATGATACTAACTTGGGTAACGAAACGCGCATCCAGAACGTAACAAGTTGTGGTGTAGTGTGGTTAGAATTCTTGTATTTTGATCTTCCCCTATATATGGATTGTTACGCAGAGAATTAATAAGTGACTATTTTAACAAATCTAAGTTTTTAGAGTTTGTATCAATTACAAACTTCCTTTCGTCATGAGGTAATTACAGGATATATTGACCTACCAGCTAGATAAAAGGGTTGTCCCTCAAACGTCTATCGTACTGATGTGGATTAAAAATATTGACTTTGTAACTTTAGTCTAAGGTTCGTTAAAGTTTTATGTGGGCGAAGGACAGACGTGACTGCACAGCGTAAAATACGGATAATGTAAGACCGTTTCACAATGTAATCCTTTTAGCTAGAAAGCGTGATATCTAGGAGAGCAATTTTCTGTAATCACACAGGTATGTAATTTTTTACTTCCGATAATATCTTCGCCCTTATTCTATGATTTAAACTATTGAATATTATATAAATATCCCGATAGTCAAAATGATAAAAAATAATACTATAGTCTGTTTCAGAAATGTATAGAGTAATAAAGTGGGGAATTCCGTCCCGTTTGGCTGAATTTCGAGGTCGCCAAAGGCGTAGGTAAATTTTGTTTATACAAATAATAATAAAGATCTTTTTAAATCCCTGTCGTTTTGCCCTGTTCTTTTCCATACCTTATGGGGTTTTATTACTCTATAGATAAAATTTAGGCTAGTACTTAATGGAGGCAGGTAATAAAATACGACATAATATAAATACTTCTTAATTGTGTTTTAAACATTTTAGTATTTGCTGTTACGCCATAGTTTTAACAGTATTATAAGAATATTAATAAAATGGCGACTCCAATGACTCCAACGAAAAGATGTTATAATAATTCTACACTATAAATGAGTGAAAAAGTTATTATTTTATCAAGCCATTAAGCAACACAACAGCAGGAGAAAATGTGGGACCTTAACAACCTGTTCGATCCTCGACCCTTTAATTATAATGTCAAGAGGTTATGACAGTTCCTCAGATGATGAAGAATATAATCTATTATAATTTAATTAGTGTATAATAATATATGACAATAATTATTTTATCTATATATATTGTGTACAGGGTGTCCGGATTTGCAGGGTATCTCGCTTATTTTTAAAGATAGAACCTTGCGGTTTTCACGAACATGAGCTAATTTTTTGTTAAACTGATGAAGCCGTAAACAAAATTTTCATAGCCTTCTTCGTTTATGAGATACAGGGCGAAATAGAAAATATTGCATTTTGGGACCCCCCTCGTATCTCGGTTATCCTTTAACTTAACGCAAAGGGTAAAATTGCTGCTTATACAGTTTTTTACGCTGGATCCAGTGGCGTAGTCATATTTTTCATTTGAGTTGTTATTTTTTAGATATGACTCAAAGTTTTGTTTTTTTTAATGGTACATCCTGTATATTTGTCCAGAAATTGATTTGTCCTTTTAAAAGCTTCTTAAAAATATATAATAGTATGGATCTATTTTAATAAACAACAACAAAAATCTTAATTTTTATAATTGTCATCCCAAATTTTGCAGTAAGCCATGCAAAACAATGCTGCCTTTTATTTAAAGTCATTAACAATATCTACATCCTAACAATAAATCAAAATAAATATGTAATTAAACCTATTTATCAAAAAATGTAATGATAATTTCGCACCAAAAAAGTACCACCTACCTACATTTATGTAACTCAAGAACAAAACAGTAATAAATTATTATGTAACAAGCCTTTCAGCAAAAATCAACTGTCGTATAAGAACTACAGTAACCAAGGAAATCAAAAGAACTGTTCAAACTGATTTCCATTTTGTTCTATGCATGCTTCGCACAATTTTCGTATTCGTTTTAGGGAATTAAGCAAAATAACAGGATGATTTTGTAAATAGCGAAAATTTTCTCTTATTGCATTTCCTAAATCTTGGACGTTATCATAGTGGTCTTTGTAAGTTCTATTTTCCAGATATCCCCATAGAAAGAAATCTAAAATCGACAAATCTGGGGACCTAGGGGGCCATCTTATAGGTCTATTTGTTCCGATCCATTGATTGGTAAAATTATTGTCCAGAAATAATCTCGTCATTCCAGAATTGTGTGCAGGAGCACGGTCCTGTTGAAAATAAATTTTGTTAATTTGCACTAGAGGAACATCGTCAAGTAATTCAGGTATAGCTGCCTCTAAAATTTCTATATAGCGGTTGGCTGTTAGATTTCCCTCAAATATATAAAATTTTATATGTGTTCCTAATATGAAGCAGGACACATTTAGACCAAACCTGCCCTGCTGTCTTCTGGGAAATATTTGGTGTTGATTTTCCTGGGACCAGAATCTACTCTTGTGCCTATTGAGTATACCAGAATTACTGAAATGTGCTTCGTCTGACCATATAACCTTTCTTTCAAAATCTCTAACCATATCGCATCTTTCTCGAAACCAATTGCAGAAGACTACCCGACGCTCTGCATCCCCTGGTTGTAAGTGCTGCACAAGCCTAAATTTGTATGGGCGGTATTTGTGCTTTTTTAGAATTTCTTGAACTCTAGTTTTGGAATCCCTATGCTCTTTTCACTGGCCCTACAAGAGTTTGTAGGGTAAGCTTCTGCATTAGCCAAAACTGTAATTTCCTCAGCCTCCCGATTTTCTTTATTATATGTTTTCGTACGAGGTTTGATAAATGATCCGTGATTAAGTAAATTCTTTTTTATCCGATAAAAAGTGGATATATTAGGTTGCCTCTTTTCTGGATATCTAAATAAAAATTAAGCAATAGTATTTCAACATACCTAAAAATTAACTATTTACCTGTTAAAATACATCTCAGAAGCCGCTTCAACATTTTCATTACTTAATATAAAACAAGCTAACATATCGTAGCTTTTCATAATGTTCGAAAGTTTGGTTTTCTTCCATAATAATACAAATATATTTTTACACAATAAATAAATAAATACAAAAAACTAGCGCTATATTTTATATACGCGTACAAAATTGGGAAATGTTGTTATGTTTTAATATTTTTATTACTCGCCGAATGCCACCACTGTTATGATTTAATAATTTTAGTATTTTGTATTAGCACTGGTAGTAAATGTAAACACTTCAACTTGTTTCAAATCTCTATTATCTTCTGTACAAGAGGGACACTTCTTACTTCTAACAAATCTTTACTCTTACTGTGTCTACTGACTTAATTCTACTGACAATATAGTACTGACATAATGACTGACCTGCTCTATATTGACTACCTAGAACTTATTTTTATATGAATTTCCTAATTTGAGATGCCGTGGCGTATCTGCAAAATTGATTAAAAAAGGTGTCTATAAAAGTAATTTGAGGAGTATTTGCTACGCCACTGCTTACTGTACTACAATGGTTTCTTTTAATGTTTTTATAGCTGAACCTTCCCAAGCTTTATCGACATAGTGTAAATGAGTTTATGATAGGTTTTTTCGGGTATAATAATATTTGGGGCGGAAGAACGTGCATAAAATAGAATTTGAAGTAGAATTTAAAATACATATTATTTACTTAGAATTTACCTTGCAATAAACGACCATTAAAGCAGCTTTTGTCGGAAGGTTCCGCCGAAATATAATGTATGTCTAAATATTGCATTTACTTGTCAAACTATCTCTAGACTAATGAATATATAATACTTAAGACTATTCACAAATAAAATGACTATAAAATAATGGGGTCACAACAATGTCATTTGCTTCCAAGAAAAAAAAAGAAAACGGCATCGTTTTGCATGGCCTACTGCAAAACTTGGGATGATATATACAGGGTGTCCCATTTAAAAAAACACAACTTTGGGTCATATCTAAAAAATAACAACTCAAATGAAAAATATGACAACACCACTGGATCCAGCGTAAAAAACTGCTTAAGCAGCAATTTTTCCCTTTGCGTTAAGTTAAAGGATAACCGAGATACGAGCGGAGTCCCAAAATGCAAAATTTTCTATTTCGCCCTGTATCTCATAAACAAAGAAGGCTATGAAAATTTTGTTTACGGCTTCATGAGTTTCACAAAAAATTAGCTTAGGTTCGTGAAAACCGCAAGGTTCTATCTTTAAAAATAAGCGAGATACCCTGCTTTTGCAACCAAATCCGGACATATTATAAATAATTTTTATTTTGTTAAAATAAAATTTCCTTAAATTTAAATTCCATCTATAAGTATCGGCAGGCATTTTCAGTGTCTATGAACTACCTGCACTTGACGAAAAGAAAAAATTTTGGAATGAGATCAATGCCAAACTATAAAAGTGGCATAAATTATTGTTGGGTCACACTGTATTTCCTTTGCATACCTAATGAGGTTTTATTACTCTATACATTTGTGAATCAGACTTTTGTTGTCTATGAACTTCTAAATTTAATGGCTAATAGCTCTCTACACTTACAGTCCTTGCTAACCTTGCGGACCAATAAAGCAATAAAAATGCAAATTTAAACAGGATTTAGAGAATCTGTACAAACAAAGGTAATATAATCATTGATAGTTCTAAAATAAGATGTATTTCGTAAAAAAATTAATAAGTCATTGTTATTGTGACAAAATGTTGACGATGAAATACAGGAGATATCAGAAAACGACAGTGAAAATTTATCAAAATAATATATAAAATGAAAAAATATGCGAGGAACTTCACTATATCTACGCAAGACAAACTTTAAGCTGGTATTAAAAAGTATATATTTTCACATAATTTTCAAAAAAACCGAAAACTCTGAAGAAAAAGTGTTCAATTCTAAATCGAAAGCGTTCATGCCTTTGGTCAATTAAAATGTATAAAAAAGAAACAAACTGTTCAGTTAAACCAGCGCCGAACACAGTTGTGGGAAGCTAAAAAAATGCAGAGAGCCGTTTTTTTTTTCAGAGAGCCGTTTTTTTTTTCTTTGAATAATTTCCTGAATCTTTATGGTGATTAATTTATAAGATTACCATATTTAGAATCAGCCCAGCGCCAAGTCACCGTACACTTATCGGAAAAATTCACCTAAAGTGTTGCGGCTGTTGTGAAATAAAAATAAAAGGCGCCTCTATAAATAAACTAGCTGAGAAAACTTTATCTTTAAGAACACGGGAATAACTTATAACTTCGCTTGCTCAAAGATTGAAAACCTGTCGAAAGTTTTCACGTTCTGCTTCGAAAAATAGCGTCGGCAAAAATCTGTTCTCGAAGTTTTCTCGTTAATCTGTGTACAAGATAAACAATCAAGAGATGATATGCAGTTTTATAAAGAAACCGAAAGAAAAACATCTAACGAAAAATAATACTATACCTCATGTTAAAAATGTAGAGCACTAAAGATTAACCTTTAACTGGTGAGGTGAAAAATTCTGACACAACCGGTGACCCTGGGTCACATTGACCCGCTACAGGTTTCTTATCGGTAGCGAACACAATTCTATTTTTTTTAAATTTTTTTATTGTAATATATTTAAGTACTAATCATACAAACATATTTCAGCTTATCTGTAATCAAACACATAAACACTAATTAGTGTTTTATATTAAAACGTAAACAAAAGACAAACATTCTTATTATGTACTAAATTATAGACAAAAAAAACATATTTCGAAAAAATACGTGGGTATTATAAAAAATAATACATCGTGTTTTAGTATAAAAAATAGAAAAATATTTTGACTTAAATAATAATAAGAACTACAACCTATCTCTAGATGCATTTTTTTACAAGTTCGCTTTGCAGTTTTGGCACATTTGTACCATACAACTGGCACAAACTGGTTTATGGCAAGACCCACAATTTGTACTTGTTTTTTTATCCTTTTTAGAAGGACAAAAAGCACAACGTTTCTTTTTACTGGCACTTACTCGCTCCTTTGGGCCTTCTTGTTCACCAGGACTGGGAATGGGCTTTTGCAGAACTTTTGAAATAACTAATCGTAATTCCCGAGGCAAAAAATTATTTACCAATCTTTGGTTCAGACGCGCACTGCACAATCCTTTGGCAAGTTGCTTTACAAAGTCAAATCTAGAAACAGATGCATTCTTTGAAAATGATTGAAACACTATGTATGAATTGACAGAAGCTATGTCCAGTACGGCATAAAAAATTGCCATTGGCCAACGCCTAGTTCGTCGACTGGTATTATAATTAGCACATTTTTTGTCTAATTCATCTACCCCACCTTTGGTACAATTATAAAAATCAATAATTTCTGGTTTCCCTGTTTCTTTGGAGGTTGATTCTGAATGATGCATACTAGATACCAATAACACTGCTCTGTTCTTCTTTGGTACGAAGGACACAAGAGAGATTTCTTTTGTAAATCCATAAACAGAGGACCCAGCTTCTCTTGATTTATTAGGAAAAAATGACGGGGGTATTTCTCTCTTGTTTTTCCTTATAGTTCCAACGTATGTCAAACCTCTTTTTCGAAGCTCTTGGACAAGCTCTATGGAAGTAAACCAATTATCCGCCGTGATATTCCTATTTGTATTCTCTATTGGTTTGCACAATCGCAAAACCGATTGAGCTGGAATAGAAAATCGACGAAGTTCTTCTACAGACAACGTTTTTCCATCACTTCCTTTTCCAGTGTAAACGTAACCATTGCAAAAATAATTTGTTCGTGCATCGAGGTTTACTTTTCATATACATTCTAAATTTACAGTGCCCACGGAATCCAACCAACATCTCGTCAATGCGTACATACTCACCAACAGTATAGTTTTTTTGACAATTCTCGGTAAATTGATTGAAAATTGATGATATCGGAGCTAAAGGATCTTCTTGCTTTCTCTCATTTCTAGTAGTCACATCATCGAACCTCAAGACTGTAAGAATAACCAACATTCTTTTTAGTGACATTGTGGCTCTAAAATTATCCCTTTCATATCCATCAGTTGCAAAAAGGGAACTTAGGTCTTCGTGATTTGATTTAAAAATTGAGGACGCGTACAAGAGTCCAAAGAAGGCTTCTAATTCGGTAATAATCAAGTCCTGAAGTTCAGGCCTAGTTTGGTCCCCATAACAAGACCTAACGGTAGATAACTTATTATTGGTATGAGTTAATATCTCCTGCAACATCTCTTCAGTTATAAATAGCTTCCATATTTCATGCGGTAACATATTTTGGCATTTTACTCGTAAGTCTCCTTTTAAACCGGGAAGATGAGATATTATATTATGATGAGGTGTACGCCTAACAACTGGTGCATCTTTGGTCCATTTAAAACGGTTCTTTCCGTAGTAGGCTCTAGCATGAGTACCTAAAAAGATAAAAAAAATGAATACATTTGTTTTTTTTTGCAACAAAAGAAATCACCTACCTGAATCTTCGTTTTCACTTTCCTCGTTTTCATTTTCCTGTTCCCCCGTGATGGAATCGGATTCAGATATCTCAATTTCAGAGTCTGTATTGTGATCACTTTCGACCAAATCATTTTCGGCATCACTAAAATCACTCTCTATTTCTTAATTCCAAGTTTCTAAAGTCTTCTCAAAATCTGGATCACCAAATTTGACTGTTTTACGACTAGAAGCCATTTCTGGAATATTCAACGTAACTGGTGACTCTGGGTCAGAATGACCCGAACGCTAATTTATCGTAAGTTATAAAACACACAAAACGCGCACTCTGCTGACTATACCGTCTAAAGGTCGAAGGTGTACTGGCACTAATATACGTAGGGTATTAGAATTCTAATACGTGCGGCTGCGGTGGGAGGGGTGGAAATAAATATTGGCGGGTCATTCTGACCCAGGGTCACCAGTTAAAGGTTAAGTTAATTTCGGGAATCTCGTTTTTGCAGACTGCACACCTAAACTGTTATAAGTTCTAACATATTTTTTACAAATATTAAGTCGTTTCGTAGGTTTATAGTTTATCGTTGAGACACCACGAAAGGCGCAAAAATAATTTGCATATGAATAGACTTCATTATGTCTGCAGCAAAATGATATGCCAGTGGAGTTTCTAGAGGCAAAGTGTATGGAATTTACCTCAAATTTTGCACAAAAACTAATTGTTTCATAAGAATGAAGTCAGCCTCAACGAAATTACTTATTAGATTAATTTTAAAATTTGGGCAAGCATAAAGATGATATAGAGAAAAACTGGTAAAGTTATGTTACGAGTTCAAGATGTCTCTGTGTCTGTCAGTCTGTCTGTAAGCGGCATAGCTAAAAAACTACTTATTCGATTTATCTCAGATTTTAGTCAAAAATTCAAGGTCATATGGCGAGGATCTGGGAATATTTTGGTGAAATTCCAATACGGCAAATCAAAATGACGGCCTAGTGAGATATAAAAAACTTATTACTAAAGAAATACTTGCAGAAAAATCAAGTATTATGTAGGAATTAACTGGCAATATTTTGGTGCGAATCCAAGATGGCGGAACAAAATGGCATCTTGATAAAATAAAAAGATTTAAGTAAACAAGCGAATTTAGTGACAATTTAAAGAGACTTACTCGCTGTAAAAATCATTAATGCTGTAAAATGGTCTCTCAATGAGGTATGCTTTGGTGTTTTTTCGAAATTGTGCAAGCATAGGGGTAGATTTTAAATGTACTGGCAGATTGTTGTAAAGTTTTATGGCGTTGTAATTAATTGATTTTTTTATTAATTCTGAGGAAGGAATGGGAAGATATATATCATGCCTAGAGTTTCTGGTAGAGTATACATGTTGTGGCCTTTCTGGGAGGGTGTTTATATGTTTTCTCAGCAAACATACCGTTTCCAAAATAAATAATGCAGGAAGTGTTAATATTTCATGTTTTTTGGCAGTGAGCTCTATTATTTAGACCAAACAAATAACGAATGGCTCTCTTTTTAAGCATAAAAATACTGCGAAATTGCTCGGTGGTACAGCAGCCCCAAAAGGAAAGGCCATAGCGGAGGTGGGATTCAAATAAAGAGAAATAAGTAAGTCTGGCAGAAGGAACGTCTAGTTCTTTTGAAACTGATCGAATGGCGAAGCAGGCGGTAGAAAGTTTTTTAGTTAAGGTGTCAATATGATTAGACCATTTTAGGTTGTTATTTATATTTAAACCCAGGAATTTAACCGACTCTACGTATTCAATATTGCTGTTATGTACCTGAAGTGCCAAATACCAATATGCCAAAAATATATTTTATCAATTCCATCGGTTCGTCTGTCTGTTTGTCTGACTGTTTGTCAATTCGCGGCATAGCTTAAAAACCATCCATCAGATTGACTTTAAATTTTAATCAATAATTAAGGGTCATATGACCTTCTATTATTTTTTTATGTCCGAACAAGATGGCGGGTCAGCGAAACGTTAAAATAATATTATTAAATAAACTAATTATCCAGTTTACCTCAAATTTTGGCACAAAAAGCAACTGTTTGTAAATATATTTCTTTTAATTCCAATGTTTTCTGTTTATAGATGCGCGCATTTTAACATAAAAACAAATTTTGAAAATTATGCCATTTTTTTGTTTATATAGTTTAAACGTAAATTAGTTTTTCGAATTTAGTGATAAGTCAGGATATAGCATCAAGTTGAGTTGAAAATAATGTATATGACTATTTCTTTTTCCATAGGAATTTTGTGCCTTATCTCGAAAATTAAAAAACCGGTGTTTGAACCATATTTTAAAAGAATTATCCCATTTTTAAAAAAGAGATTTCATTTTATAGGTCACATTTGTAAACAGAAAATTTTCAATTTAAAAAAAATATCTATATATATATTTCCCAGGTTTGGTCCTTTTTATTTGCCATGTATTTTTAAAAAAGTGCTAATAAATTAATACACTACAAAGTAAAAGCGTGATACATAAATGAAGGCCGTTTTTTCTTTAGGTCCATCAAATCTAAAAATGATTTGAATTGGGCGTAGTATTTCGTTTTAGAAACTCGCGATAGATGGCACCATGGCTGCCATCGGTTTTTACAGTTAACTGTAGAAAAAAAAATTAGGCATCTCGTAACTTTTGCAACGACCCGAGGTATGGCGATGCAAACTTTACAACAACTCGAAGCACGGCAGTTTCCATTATATTGTAAGTGTTATGTGGGGGACTAAGGCCTGTTCTCTTTAGTGTTAAAAGTAATTCGACCCTGTTTATTTGTTTTCCGCACAAATTGACGTTTTAGCGATCCGCCTGTATGTCCGTCCTTGATGAAATTTTTAGATGCAGTAAATGCATCTATCATTTTATCGATGGGGACCAGGGTACGATTTCTTAAATGTTGAAATTATCCATCCTAGCTACATGTATTTTCCGTTTTTCTTGATTGATTAACCGAAAGTAGAATTTTGCATGCATGAGCACCGTTACATTCGTTTTTCAATTAACACAGCCGCCGACTATAATTCTGTAAATAGTTTATTTTGCTTTAATAGAGGCATACGTTACACGCTCCTTAAAAATTCCGAGTTACCTTTCTTTGTTTAACTAATTTTGTATAAACTAGAATTAACGTATAGAAACGCGATTCTTTGTAAATATTAAACAAATAGAATTTAGTTTAAGATAGGGTTATTTTCGTTAGTAATAGGATTAGCAGTATTATAATCAGATTTTGATATTTATTAATTTCAGAAGAATAAAGAAAAGCTCAGTTATAGATATTTAGTGGAAATAAATTTATTATTCATAAACAAATCCCAGTTTCACTTCTCCACTGTCTAAAAGCTACCTTGCGGTAAAGAGTTTCCCTCTTTCTCTCTATAAAAAGGGGTGGCGCCCGAGTCTAGCCGAAAATAAATGAAAGAAAATCAAAATTAACGTGGGGCCATAAATGGACGTCACATGTTAATAAGAATGAACTGGTAACATTTTGGTATGAATATAAGATAGTAACACAAAATGGCAGCTTAATAAAATATTTAAAAAAAATCAGCTTGAAAAAACTATTTATTAGATTTCTTTTAAATTCTCAAAATACAAGAGTTCTAACCACACTACACCGCAACTTGTTACGTTCTGGATGCGCGTTTCGCTAACCAAGTTAGCATCATCAGCAGATGATATAAACTAAAGTAAATTATCCTAACCGAGACTATTTATAGGTAAATGTGGTCTCACTTGTTTGCGCCCGACTGCACCGTTGTCAAGTAAACAATAGAGGGGACTATAGGGAATAGGCCCTCTGTCTTTATTTAGTGCTTTCTTACCACATTTAACTATTTCTATACTCTCACATGCATCCAATAATCTATTATTAGATACATTTTTAATCAACTTAAGATTATTTATTCCTATTTGGTGATTGTTTTCTAAAGCATCTTGGGCAACGCTTGACTTTTCTGTTCTTCCGTATCTTAAATGTGCCATGTGTTCTTTAAAACGAATGTTTATGGAGCGTTTAGTTTGCCCAACATATTTCAGATCACAGTCATTACAGCTAATTTCATAGATGCCACTCGTCTCCTTCAAGTCGACTTTGTCTTTAGGATTTCTCAGGAGATTTTTCAAACTACTCTCCGTTTTGTAGGTTGTTATACTAGACAAAACAGATTATCTTGAAAGAGTAGACCATTTGATTCAAACTGGTCCCTACGATTTAATTGAGAAGAACCCGTTATCAAAAATGATAACAGAAGTAAAAAATACCTTAAAACAGTGTAAAAACCCTGTGCCCGATAAACTAAAATTTAAACTAACACATGGTAACCCACAGTTGTCTAAACTGTATTGCCTTCCCAAAATCCATAAACATGGGAAGTCCATGAGACCTATTGTTTCAGCTGTTGGATCACCAACGTACAATATTTCAAAATGGTTAGTAGAAGAATTCAGCAGATTCAATATCTCGTACGATAACTTTGAGGTTAATAACTCGTTAGAATTCTTAGATAAAATTAAGAATGTTCACTTAAAAGAAGGTGAAATTTTAATATCTTCTGATGTAAGTTCATTGTTTCCTAGTGTACCCATACCACTAGCTTTAGAGTACCTAAAGGAACTACTTGAAATCAATAATTTGAAGAAAGAAATTGTTGATGAATATTTACTTCTTACAAAATTATGTATGAATCAAAATTTTTTTCAATTTAATAATAAATATTATAAACAACTTGAGGGAACTGCGATGGGCAATTGCTTATCTCCGTTCCTTGCAAATTTGTTTATGGGTAGATTAGAAACCCAGTTCAAAAACGAACTCAAGTATTTCCCAAGGGTGTGGTATAGATACGTAGACGATATATTTGCTATTTTTGATACTAAAACAGAAACTTTCTTAGAAACATTAAACAATAAATATCCTTCTATTAATTTTACGTACGAAAAGGAGAACAATGGGCAATTACCTTTTCTCGACACGTTAGTTATTAGAAATAACGATAAATTAGAATTTGATATTTATAGGAAATTTACTAATACTGATAGGTATGTAGCATCCGACTCATTTCATTGGCGTCAACATAAAATGGCAGCATTTCATTTCTTAACTCACAGATTAGTCAATTTTCCATTAAGTAAAGAACGTTTTAACAATGAGATGAATTGGATTAAAAATATAGCTAAAAGTAGTCTAGTAAATAGACATAAGCATAAGAAAATGTTAAAAGATGTCACTACTCTTCAAGCACCTGAGGTTCCCAATAAGTTCATAGTAATCCCATATGATCCCAGATATACGAGATGTCTAGAAAAAGTATTTAAAAACGTAGGTTTTAGAGTAGCCTACAAAAGGGAGAGTAATTTGAAAAATCTCCTGGGAAATCCTAAAGACAAAGTCGACTTGAAGGAGACGAGTGGCATCTATGAAATTAGCTGTAATGACTGTGATCTAAAATATGTTGGGCAAACTAAACGCTCCATAAACATTCGTTTTAAAGAACACATGGCACATATATTATGTTGCCCAACATATTATATCATATAAATAATATATTAAAAATATCTAATAATATTATTGGATGCATGTGATAGTATAGAAATAGTGAAATGTGGTAAGAAAGCACTAAATAAAGACAGAGGGCCTATTCCCTATAGTCCCCTCTATTGCTATACAACGGTGCAGTCGGGCGCAACCAAGTGTGACCACATTTACCTATAAATAGTCTCGGTTAGGATAATTTACTTTAGTTTATATCATCTGCTGATGATGTTAACAAAAATACAACGCTAAAATGTTTATTCAACATTTAAACATGACGTAACAAAATCGGGATGTGTGTCATTATAAAAACTACTTAAGTATTGAATTTATTTTAAATTAGGCCAAAAAATCAAGTGTTGCATAGGTAGAATTTAGTAAAATGTTGGCTGGATTCCAATATGGTGGAACAAAATGGCGCCCAATTAAAATGTTTGAAAAGACGGTATATATGTGTTACTAAGTGACTATGTACTGAACCAAATTGGATCACACTTCACTATTCCTATTAAAAGTAAATATTCATAACTAGGGAAGCATTTGCATTACTTCTATACACATATTAAAGAACAGCAAAGTGGTATCTCAATTCAAAAAACTATTACTTTTCAAGCATCTGCTAAAATAGCCTAATCGATCTGTAGCAAACTCTAGCTAGTTTTATAGTTGTCTTGGAACCGGTCGGTGGCGATAAAATTTACCAGACTCTTGGTAATAGTGGCAATTTTATTAAAAGATTCGTCCAAGATCGTGCATCTCTATAAGGCAGTTAGATATTATGACTAACAAGTGTTACAGGGTTGGCGATGTTGCCTTTTCCGCAATTAAAAAAAATTTCTGTCCCGGTGTACGCTATATAATTTCAAACCTCAATTTCCAGACATTTTTCAAGTTAACAAGGCTCTCTACGATGCAGCAATTTTTATGAATTGATAAAACACCCACTATTTGTAAGCCGAAGCCATCCTGCTTATAAAGTGAACATCTCGTTGGGTTGTCCAATTTACTGCAAACAAGAGATTAGTGCTGGGATTATGTATTATCAGCCTATCTAGTGCTATATACGGTATACTGGTAGAATGCGAAATTCAGTTAGGTGTATATTTAATTTTCAGCTACGATCCAATGGTTTTCAGTTTAGGATTAAGTAATTTCGTCGTACATTATTAGCATCTTGAGCAAATGAGGGCAGAAAAACAGTAGATTTACAAATTATGTTATTTTTCATTCACCACACTCGCACATATTCCAGAACGTACTTATAAAACAGTCCTAGAAACTCTAACTTATTTCAATATATATATATATATATATATATATATATATATATATATATATATATATATATATATATATATATATATATATATATATATATATATATTGGGTGATTCACGACCCACTGTTGATACTTATGTGGTGTATAGGGTATCCCTAGGGTATATCGAAATGGATATTTACATTGATTAATTCGGCTTTATTACCAAGATACAGGGTGATTTTCGTATTTTGGTAAAAATTTGTTCACCCTGTATCTCCTAAACTACTTAATAGATCTTTTTAAAATTTTGTACACAAACACTCTTGGTATATCATAACTTTTTGACGTTTGAAAAGTAGCAAAGTTCCAGGGTCGTATCCAGCCAATTCACACAGGGGAGGGGGGTTAGTTTTGAGACACCCTGTACATCGGAATTCGGTATTTTTGAATTTTTTTCTTAAACTACATTCATTTGTGAACAAAAATATGCCACCATCTTGAATGGCACACTAAAGGTTATGTACGAAATTTAAATCTTTAGATAATACATTCCCCTTTTTTTAGCGGTATCTGTATTAAAACTTTTAACTAAGTATAAAATTATTTCAATGATTGACTCTAAAAAAAAATTAAACTATCTCTACTAATAGAACACAGCCTTGTCGAATTAATTTTTATTTTCAGTAGCCCAAAAAAAACTAAAATCTACCCTAACACAATGACGTCTTAAAAGCTACAAAATGTTTTCCAAATGCATACCACCGGTGTCTCTACATTTTTGATCCCTAGTTTCGATTGGAACGCTGTAAACTTTTTGTTTTAGATGCCCCCACAAAAAGTAGTTGGCTGGATTAAAGTCTGGCGACCTAGCTGGCCAAGGATGTGGTCCTCCGCGTCCAATCCACCGATCAGCAAATTGTTGATTGAGATAATTTCAAACATCAATTCCAAAATGTGCAGGTGCCCCATCGTGTTGAAACCATATGCCTCTTAAATTTACATTTTCTAATAAGCCCGGTAAAATGTTTTGTAGAAAGTCCAAATACACAACAGCCGTTAGTCGTTGAGGGAAAATATGTGGTCCAATTAAATGATTATTTATTAAGCTGCACCAAACATTCACTGAAAATTTTCGTTGAGAATTGGCCAATCGCAACGAATGAGGGTTTTTATCTGCCCATACACGAGAGTTTCTAGAATTAAAGACTCCGTCCCTTGTAAATTGGGCTTCATCAGGGAATAGTGCTCTAAAAATAGTTCTTCGATGATTTATTACCACCTAGCAAATGCTAATCTAGGCAAGTAGTCGCCTTCTTCTAATCTTTGTACCTCTTGTACATGGAAAGGGTATAAGTTTTTCATTTTTTATAGTTCTCCATACTCTTGTCTGCGGTATCACTAATTGGGCGGAAATTCGCCTAGTGCTTGTGGTTGGATCTTCCCTCACAAGGTTGAGAATATTCTTTTCTTGGACCACGTTATTAGCACCCACTCTTTCAACATGAAGATCGGTTGAGGGAAACTTACCCTTTTCACGCAATGTATTAAAGGTTGCGGCAAACGTTTGGTGATTTGGAATTCTCCGATCCGGAAATCGTCTTCTGTATTCTTCTGTAGCAGCCCTTCCGTTACCATTACAAAATCCGTACACAAATACGATGTCTGCGTACTCAGCATTTGTAAATAACGGCATTTTTACAATTATTGAAACGTACAAACTTTTTGCAAAGAGAAAATTCAAATAAAAAATCTTTAATTAACAATGTCAAACACAAATGATTGAATTGTATGTACGTAATGTCATTTTAAAAATATCTGTCTAAATTCCAAGGCTTACTTTATTATTTTTAGGTATTAAAATTTATTGAATTTGTATTTTTTTGTAGGTTTTAAGGTTACGAAAAAAATAAAGGTAAATAAAAAAATTTAAAAAAAACAAGCCCTTACACGTAATTTGTATACAATAACAAAAATAAAAAAAGATAAATTTTTACGGTAGCCGATAAATGATCACGATCTCGAGCATTAGATAAGAGATGAGGCGAAAAAGACTCAAACAGAAAATAACTGGTTTATTAGTAGAGATAGTTTAATTTTTTTAAAAGTCAAACATTTAGACAAAAACCTCAAATGTAAATGATTCAACGCTCAATTGCAATTCACAAAAGCGTGCACAAAAATGTAGAGATACCGTTAGACAGACGTTATTGTGTTAGGATAGATTTTGGTATTTTTGGGCCACTAAAAATAAAAAATAATTCGACAAGGCTGTGTTTTATTAGTAGAGATAGTTTAATTTTTTTCTAAAGTCAATCATTGAAATAATTTTATACTTAGTTAAAAGCTTTAATACAGATACCGCTAAAAAAAGGGGTATGTACTATCTAAAGATTTAACTTTCGTACATAACCTTTAGTGTGCCATTCAAGATGGTGGCATATTATTGTTCATAAATGAATGTAGTTTAAGAAAAAAATTCAAAAATACCGAATTCCGATGTACAGGGTGTCTCAAAACTAGCCCCCCTCCCCTGTGTGAATTGGCTGGATACGGCCCTGGAACTTTGATACTTTTCAAACGTCAAAAAGTTATGATATACCAAGAGTGTTTGTGTACAAAATTAAAAAAAATGGATTAAGCCGTTTAAGAGATACAGGGTGAACAAATTTTTACCAAAATACGAAAATCACCCTGTATCTTGGTAATAAAGCCGAATTAATCAATTTAAATATCCATTTCGATATACCCTATACACCACATAAGTATGTACAGTGGGTCGTGAATCACCCAGTATATATATATATATATATATATATATATATATATATATATATATATATATATATATATATATATATATATATATATATATATATATATATATATATATATATAAGAATTTATTGAAAAAAAAATGGGAAAAATAAAAATGCCATCAATTTCAACATCATCTAAGTTCCCAACTCTGTTTAATATAAATAAATATTTAAATAATAAAAACTCTCCGGTAACCACTACAAATGTATTATGATAAGAATGAATTCCTACACTATATATTTCAGTTAGTCTGCAATAGATGTTCTGTGTTTGTATTTGTTTGACAAAATGACAATGTGCTATGTGTATTTTATTTTGCTTAAATGTTAATTGGTGTTATTGACCTTTTGATTTACGTCTCATGGTAAAATAATTTTTGTTTTTTTAAAATCTTAGATTGTTTGTTTTTTGCGATATGTTTTAGGAAAATAAAAACATATTTGAAAAAGACATGGAACTACCTGTGGAAACGTTAAATTGAATTAAATATGACAAATAATTAAAAAATCGTTTTAATTTTATGAACACGCATCCCAAGAAAAGAAGTACCTAATTACTATATACATATATATATATATATATATATATATATATATATATATATATATATATATATATATATATATATATATATACCCCTACCTGGGGCCGGAAGTTTATCGATTGTCTTCCATATTGTTGGTTGGTTCACTTAGAAGCGTTCAATATTCATACCCCGGAAGTGCTTCAAGTTAGCCTCTTGGAAAAAAAATATTATAACAAAAGTACCATTATATGAACTGAATGAAAATATTTTTAAAAACACGCTTTTATTTATAAACTATTGAACTAAGAAGTAAAAACTAGTATTTTCTTGGCGTATGGAGTGATATAGTATAGCTACAGAAAAAACCTTCATTTACTGAGAATTTTAAAATTTTTTAATATTTTCTTAAAAGCTTGAGATTTCATTTCAAGTGTAATGGTGTCTAACACCTCAGGCTGTCAAGAAAATATTCAAATTTTGAGTTCTCTCAATACATTATTTTTTACTTCCTGGTTCGATACTATATAAATTAAATCTTTTTTTTAAGATGTTTTCCTTTTATTTTATTTTGTACTTTTTTTATTTTTTATGCACCCTGCATAACATTTTCACAACTTTTTTACTCCTTGGCACCATATTACCACGAAACTGCTTATTTTTATTCCGAACAATATTACTTACTTATCAATACTGAGAACATTACCATTATATGCAAAGTCGCCGATTTACGACGCTCAATTACAATAAATATGTACGCGTCTTAATAAACGTAACTTTAATCAAGTCGCCCGTGAAAATTAAACAAAATCATCAAAAGCACCACTATCAACACGGCAATTACTCTTGTCAAATTATCTTGTGAGTAAAAGTTTATTTATTAGCTATGCCTTACACAAACGAAGAAACTTTCGATTTGTTAGCTGTCTATTTTTGAAGTTTTCAAAATGCGACTAGGACTTCAAGAGAAAACGCGTTATGTTATTCTGTTAGAACCTTTGAATAAATAGACAACAGGAAAGAGCACCATGCATTATTTTAAATTAGCAAGCTTTTGGCGGAACTACGTCATTTTTGGGACTTTATTTTTCTGATGTTTACATTTTGGTCTGTTGACGTCTTAACCAGGGGCGTGCGCTGAAATTATAAGAAAGGGAAGCAATTTTTAGAAACTTACCTACTTGTAATGTAATTCGATTCTTCCAGCATTTTTTGCAAATTCGTCAATGACGTCATCATAAAAACGTCGATGCTCCGACATTTGTTGGAGAATTTTATTTTCAATGGACAACAGGGATGTATGCGAAAGTCTCTCCTGCCCCGTTGAATTTCTCATGAAATTTTTTGTACGTTTAAGTGTTGAAAAATTGCGTTCTACCGATGAAATTGTGGCAGGTATTGTCAATACTAACTCACACAATTTCCACAGTTCAGTGTAAGCATCTTCCAGCTCCTTGTCTTTTAAAAATTGCATTAGTTCCTTTGCGTTAATTTTTGCGCTGATGTCATAAGTTTCGTAAATCAGTTTTAGTTCAGATCGCAGTAACAAGAATCGGCCATAATGAAGAAGAAAAGATTTAGACGCATCTTCTGGAAAAATTCAAAAAATGCATCAAAATTGCAGAGCTCGAGGAATTTAAAATCATTTAAACCGTTAAATCTATAGTTTATTTGTTGCTGAATTTGATCGATTGTTTCATAAAAGAGACGTCTGTATGATGTTTGAACGACCTTGTCTGTTCGAATGCTTGGCTTGTGGCTCTACATTTAACGTCATCGTTTTCTCCCAAGATAAGTCAGTCATCTCTTTTTTGGCTTAACATGGACTTAAAATCATCCACTTTTTTAGGCAAAAAGCAATATCATTTGTTTTAGTTTGTAATCCATTAAAAACATTGTCCGAGAATGGAAATATTTCTGAAAATATGTTCAACAAATAATTAAAATTAAAATCTCGTTTAAAACAGTCCAAAAACCCCCTCGAACTATTTATTGCTTCTGAGTCCCACGTTTCATTATTTTCTATTATATTCTCAAAAGTTCAATCAGTGATTCACGATTTTCAGATACTGTTAACACAAGTCTTCCATTATAGTTTCACCTAGTAGGAGCTACTTTGGGTAATCGTTTGTGGACAATGGAGTCCAAAGCTTGTGTACGTTTTGTTGACTTGGAAAAATAAGCAGTCATGCCACTTAAAGTAACGAAAAATACTTTACGCTCTTTAATGTGATTGATGGACTGGGATAAAACTAAATTTAATTTATGAACAAAACAAAGGACAAACACAGCACTTGGGAAAGTTTCTCGAACATTAGCTTGCAGACCCTCTAATTGTCGTGCCATCACTGCAGCTTCATCATAGCTTTGAGCAACTAATTTTTCTCTCCATTAATTTCTTTAGTAACGTTATAAACTACGGTATATAATGCATTTGCTCTACGATTTTCGGACACATTCTTAAAACCTAAAAATCGCTCTTGAATACTTCCGTCTGTTTTAACTTAGCGTATTACTATAGATAATTGGCTAAAATTAGTGATATCAGTTGTTTCATCCAGAACAATAGCAATGAACCGCGCCTCGCCAATCTCCTGCTTAATTCTTTTAAAATAATGGTTGCAACAGCGGAAATTAAATCATTCTGGTTTCGATTCGACGTTCCGCAAAAAACACTAGACTGCTCTAAATGATTTTTATGCAATCATCATATTTAGCCATTAAACTAAGTAAATCTTAAAAATTTCCTCTATTTGAGGAAACCCTTGTTTCGTCACGACCTCTAAATCCCAATTCGTGCTGTCCGAGAAAACAAACAACATCGATAAGTCTTCTTAATATATGCCTATTTTATCGACTAGTTCATTGTGTTGGCGGTGACTAATTTCCAACTGTTTACTGAGGGCGTGTTCAATTCTGGTTTTGCGGAAGAAATTGTTTAAATCGGAAAAACCAGTTTTCCGGTTAAAAATGTCTAATACAGTTTTTCATTTTTGTGATTAAATTTTTCATAGGCGGTTTTGCCCTTCCTTTGGAAATTATTTGAACCTTATCAGCGAAGTTTAATGTTGAAAATCCCTTTATTATTAAGACACACACTACACATTCACACACACACTCTTCTTACTAAATTCTCCAACATTTTGAATGTTATTACCGACAGCCGAAGTTGACGGTATTGGCATATCCACGTCCGTATTGTTGTCTTCCATGTCGCACCATGCACGACGCGACGTACGGATCACACAACACACGGATAGCCGTTCAAACAAAAAACCTACTCCAATGATAGCTTCCGCCCCCACTTAAAAGCACGCTACCGAAATGCAAAAATTGCAAACAACCGGTGGAAAGTTCAATAACCTCTGGCTCGATTCACAGGAAATCAAGCATACAGTACTTGGCTGCAGAGAAGCTAGCGGACCGCATAGGTTCTCTTCGATTTCTATTGTGGCTCGGTCGGAGTCAAGGCCGCATTTATTATGGGCTTGATAATTAAGATAATATTTTAGCATTTTTAATATAAACTAAATTAATGGTTTCCTATTTCAAAAATCACATTTTAGAAGATGTTTTGTAATTTTTTTTTGGAGAAGCACTGCTTCCCTTGCTTCCATGGACTGCACGCCCCTGGTCTTAACGTCTGTAAAATTTACATCGAATTAATACAAAATTTGATTGATAAGTTGTGTTGTGTGATATAAAACGTAACAAACACATTTTTGGTGTTTTGTGTTGTTATGAATACGAAAAATGGTCAGTTGTGTGGCGTGTGGTCGTACCCGTATTAAAAGTACAAGGGAAAAAGAAATTTTGTTCCAGGGACTAGTGCATTTGCATTTTCGTAGGTAAAGAAATTAACTAGAAACTACTAAAGCCGATTTAAAGACAAAAATAACTGTTATTATAATGAAAATCATAATTGTTACAGTGTCAAACAGTTGGGTTAGGAACTAAGTCGTATATAAAAAACACAGGATCGTAACATTTTGTGTAAATTTTGTTAGGCCAAAACGTAAAATTTATCTTAAGAATGTTTTAAAACGTTACATCTGGGATGTAAATCATTCGAAATTCGAAGAAATTATTGTGTAGCGGAACATGTTACGTGTTGTTAAACAAATATAGTGGAAGGGTGTGTAAGAAATAGTTGTTTTTACATTTTACATAACAATAGGAAATTTAATTTTAGTTTTGCTGGTCGAACCACTCTTTTGAAAAAAACATTTTTATTCTTCCAATATACTCTGGTACAATGCTATAATCATATTTGCAAAACTTAAACAAATTAATGCATCTGTCGGGGCATCTTAAACAATTTATAACAATATGTTAAAATCATACAGGGATGTACTTGACCCAATACAACACTGATGATAGAAAAGAGTGCATTTTCGGATAGATTTAACATGACAATGGTTATTACAGCACCTGAGAAGAATAATTCAAATCACAGTGGAAATTATCGAGGTGTTAGTTTGGCTTCCAATATCTCAATAAAAATTCGGTAAAAAGAATAAATTGCCTCTTGAACACAAAAATCCACACTGATATCTTATGCGAGCGTTATTTCACCTCGAAATAAGAATCAAAACTTGAGGTATTTGTTGAATATTGTACGCCTAATAAGAATTTATGTAAACTAGAAAGTACTAAAAACTGTTACCTATATAACCTTCATTTCACAGACGCAGACGGCACTATTTTACAAATCAGAATGTTTAAGAGTATAGTATTACTTTTAAAATTTGGATACCTAATATTAATATTATTCTAAAATATAATAAAGCATTTTTTAATCAATAAAATTTATTAGGTATCGTATAATAGGAGTTACAGTGAAACCTTCCTCCGAACAATGGACACTTTTGCTGAACGGACAATTTTGAAGTCACCGACCGTCAGTATATGTATTCCTGTGTATTAAACCCTCTCGACAACGGACACTCTCAACAACGGACACAGACAGTAAAATTTGGAACATTTTTAATAAAAACAGTAAAATTTACCTCCTCAGAACGGACAGATGTTCAGATAATTTTTGAAAAACCCACATTTAATGCCGATATTTTATTGCACATTATGGACAATATTTAGATCTATGCTAATAGGCGACGCAGCGTCAACGTCCTAATATCTCTTTCAAATCCATCTGTGGCGAAGCAGCGGCTGTAGACTTGATTCAGGTAACTAATTGGCGGACGAAATTATGTGCTATTATCAAAAACTACGCACCGAGAGACATTTATAACGCCGACGAAAATGATCAAGCGTGGAAGAATTGTCACTTGAATGGTATTATAATAAGAAAGCATGAATGACAAGGGATATAATGTCGCATTGGTTGATGAAATTTGACCGAAAAATGCAAAGGCAAAACCGAAATGCACTTTTATTTTTGGATAATGCTGCATCTCACCCAAAACTGGAGTTAAAAATTGTTAAAATAATTTTTTTAACGCCAAATACGACATCACATTGCCAGCCATTTGACCAGGGTGTGATTCAAAATTTTAAAACCACTACAGAAAGTTTTTAGTCAAACGACTTTTGTTATCCATGGAGTATTCTTAATCTACCGAACAATTGGAGAAATCCATAAATATTGTAAGTGCCTTGATTTGGATTGTTACTGCATGGAAAAAAGTGGAATCCAAAACCATCAATAACTGCTTCCGCAAAGCTGGATTCGACGAAATTCTCGAGGAAAACGTTGACTACGATAGTGAAGACGATGTGCCATTATCGGTATTATGTAGAAGCATCAATGTATTCTCTTCCGACTTACCTTAATATTCAGAAATTGATGAAAGTTTATTCACGGAAAATCCTAACATAAGTGTACGTGAGTGCATCAGTGAATTTCAAAATAGTGAGAACGGTTAGATTTCATCTGACAGTGATGATAAAGAAATTATTTCTGCCAATATTAAGAACATTAAGGAAGCGTATAAAATGTTAAGGGATATTGAAAACTTCTGTATGTTATCTGGAGATTCTGTTTTAGGGAAAAAAATCTTAGAAGTTGCGTCTAAAATGGAATCTCAAATTATTAAAAATAAATTAACTAGTTTAAGACAAACAACACTTGATAATTTTTTTAAATACTCTTAAAGTGGAACTGTATCAAACTATATATGTATGTAGGTAGTATAATATTTTATATTAGGTAGTACATTCTTATTGTATGCATATATGTATGTAAAAGATGTTGGTGTATACGTAGTAACAATTATATTAATAATTTGTGATAACCATATTTTTTTACTTAAAAATAAAATATTTATTTAAATAAAATTACATTGGTATTTAATTTGTTCACTCCCCACAACGGGCAGCTCTATACAATGGACAATTTTTGTGACACGGCTAATGTCCGTTGTTGAGAGGTTTCACTGTATTTAGTTTAATTATTTTACTGACGTCTCCAAAGTTATTTTTGTATTTCTATGATATGTGTTGTTTTTATTTGTACAGTTAATATTAATTTTACTGAATTTTCTTCTGACCTAATATGTCTTAGATGTTGATATTTCGTATCTAGGTATTTTTCTAATATTTTGTACTGTATTAAATTTGTGTAAATTTATATGAGAAATAAATAGTTCGACTTTAAAATAATACTTGTGCTTGTTTTTATTTAAAACGTAATTTAGAATGTAATAAAATTTTTTATATTTAATTATTTATAGCCTGTTCTGTATTAAAGGTGTTGTTATAATTTCCTAGTTAAACTAAAAATAACCATTCCGCTCATTTAAAAAAAATCATTAAATGTCATTAATTAAGTTCAATTAATACCAAGAAACAGAAATACCAAAGAACAGTCGAAAAGAAATAAACAAGAAAAATTTCGTGTATTTTACAGCTTATCAAAGCATAATATAACTATGAAATGATTTGCTATGGTTGCGCTGTTAAATACTTGGTATTTAACAGCGTATTTCTTAGTAGCAAGCTATACCTTGTTAAGTCCTAACACTGGAACCTGTGGTGGACGATAGATCAAAATACAAGAGTTCTAACCACACTACACCACAACTTGTTACGTTCTGGACGCGCGTTTCGCTAACCAAGTTAGCATCATCAGCAGATGATATAAACTGTTTATATCATCTCCAGAACGTAACAAGTTGTGGTGTAGTGTGGTTAGAACTCTTGTATTTTGAGCAAGCTATACATCAAATTAATCAAATTGTTGGGCACGTCTCACGACACTTCATCCAGAATGAGTTCTCCTTAGTTAATTTATTTCAAAGCCAGTGTCAATTTTAAAAAATCAATATCAACAAACGTTGAAGTTAAACCCCCGAATAAATATAAAGGTATTTGTTACAAAGGTTTATTATGTGAAAAGTAAAGAGATGAATTTTAACGTTTTACCAATTTTTTGTTAAAGTGGCATCTGAAATAATGTATCACATTAATTGGCTTGTTTAATTTAGTCGATACCTTAATTATAATTCTCTTTCAAAACTTTCAAATTACTTTCTAAATTTCAAAGTATAAATCAAAATGGATACGCCACTGAAAACCGGAAACAGGGTGTTGTCATTTTGACAGGCCATCGCTTTGAATTTTGGAACCTTGCCGATCTCGTCAAGGTCACGGCTTAATCTAAATACGAACCTGGATTTTTTATTTCACTGTTCGATACCTCTTAAAACATATAAATTGAATTATGAGAAAAAATTCGTATTATTTGACTAAGACACATTACAGTACAGTTAATAGCTCTACGTGAATAGCAAAAAAAATGCGTTTTTTCTAACACCAAGTTCAATGTAATCGGTTCATCCAAAACAACAGAAAACGTTTGAGAGATAAAAAGTTTAACCTTCCCCCACCACTTTATTATTGAAAATAAAAAAATGATGAATAGCAAAAAGTTGCATAAATGCTTCAAGATTACAGTGCTTATATTTTCCACAAACCTTAACTAGGACAATTCGGCATGTTCATTTCTCGAGTTTCTGTTACGCCCCCTGGTGGCGATCTTTCGAACTTGAAAATAATTTCCAGCAATTTCCCTTGGTTGATTTACCCATAAATATTTTTTCCGCATAATTGTGTGTCTAGCGGTATAGAAAGAACAATTTTAGACTCTGAAACGTGATGATTTGTAAAAATTGCCTAGTATAAGTTTTCACAGGAGTTTTGTTTGCGCCGCTATTGTCCCTTAAAATTTAGTTCTCTTTGATTTTATATTCACTCTACAAAATTTAGTTATACCTGCAAAAAGGGATTGATTGTAGAAGAGATTGGGTTTTTCCGTAATAAAAGAAGTGGCTCGTTTAATAGCCATTGTTTTGCTTCATTTCGACGTCACACGACTAACAAACGTATTCAAATTTCGCTGAAATATATTCCATAATCGTCGCACGGTTGTCACCCAATTGATAGATTATCCCTGATTTATAAGAGGAAATTAAGGCAAGACCCCTTTTTTTTCGTTCTAGGTTTTGTTTAATGTTTGATACCCTATAACGCGATGGAGAAAAAAAAAACCTGAATGATGATGACGCGGAATAGACAAGCGGAACTACTTTAGTTTTTTATGAGGGAATTGATAAATTGTCTTACTAAATCTTCCCCCGGGGCATTTGATTGATATATTGTGTTCCAAATATGAAGGAAAGGCCAAATATATAAAAACCTTAATAAGAGACAATTTAAAACTGTGTCTTGACGGAAAATATAGGCTGTTTCATGAGCTTTTGGTTAATGTATGAGAAGAAAAAAAGTCTTAATAAAATATTTTTGGGTTCTAAAGATTCATAACTTAAACAAAAGTTCAATTTGTAGGCTTCTTAGCAGAGTCGTAGCAAAACAAACGTAGGGCACTACAATTCTACTTTTTAAATCTAAAACATCAATAGGTGGTGTGGTATAAACAATACCTTTTAAGTATCCCCACGGAAAAAAATCCAAAGGCGTAATATCTGGAGACCGCTCGGGCCACTGGGTCATACCGTTTCTTCCAATCCCGCATACTGGGAAGATTTCATTAATAATAATAATAATAACAATAATATCAATCATCAAGGACACAGCCATTGAAGACGAGAGTTGTAGGAGATGTCACCAGCAGAAAGAAACGATCGATCAGATAACGAGTGGATGTAGAATAATAGCCGGAACTGAATACACCGCGAGTCACAACTCAGCGGCGAAGGTCGTTCATCAAGCATTAGCCACAATATACAAACTAACGGAGAACACAGACCCTTATTACCAATATACACCAACATCCATACTTGAAAACGAAGACTACAAGCGCTACTGTGACATTAACATCCACACAGATAAAACAATCTTCGCAAACAGACCCTTTATCACCTTTCAATTCAAAAAAGATAAAATCACATATTTAATTGACATGGCTGTTCCCAGTGACGAAAACATCCAAGCGAAATTCAGTGAGAAGATCGCCAAATACACCGACTTGGCAATGGAAATAAAAAGGCTGTGGAAACAGGAAAGAGTCATTATTGTCCTTCTCGTCATATCAGTAACAGGCCTTACCCCAACAACGTTTACACCGCATTTGGCTCAATTAAAAACATCCAGAAATCGGTCATCTTAAAAACATGTAGCATCGTTAGATCATTTCTTAAGAATACTGTGAGACAACAAAAAAAAATAATAATAATTTTATTTCTTCAATTTAACTAGTGTACATACAAAATACATAAGTAGTTGGAGAAAACGTCAAGTCAATAATTATTAAACTAATTTGTGTAAAGTAACATATACATGTCAAACTCTAAAATAAAAATTACAAACAATATACAAGAATATACAAAAAAAGACAAAACACTCAGTATAAAATATTAAATTCAAGAACTCTTGCATAGTATAGTATTTCATTTTATTAAGAAGACTTTTTAGTTTATTCTTAAAAATTCTTAAAGTAGCAGCTTGTTTACATCATTACTTAGTCTATTAAAAAATTTGCAACCATTATAGGCTATGTTTTTTTGAAAAAACGTCTTATGAAAAGCAAGGAATAATAATTCTTTATTTCTAATTATGTAAAGTGCGGCTTGATTGGAAGAGGTCATTATTCTGTTAAACAAATATACAAATGTCTACAATATAAATTCCTGCAACAGTTAAAATTTTATATTTCTTGAAATATTCTCGACAAGAGTCTCTGTAAGATGTTGATCCCTGTACCACAATTAGTTATGGAACGCAATTTTAAATCAATGTAATAAGTAGTTTTATAAGGCCGAATTTTAAATTATTTTATTATGCCGCCATTTTGTTCCGCCATCTTAGATTCATATCAAAATTTTATTAATCGATTCCAACATAATACTTCATGTTTTGTTTGGAAATAAACTGGATAAGTATTTGTTTAATAATAACTTTTTTAACATTTCAGTAGCCGCCATTTTGTTTCGCCATATTGGATTTTTACCAAAATATTGCCAGATCGTCCCCATATGAGTGGTTATTAAGCTATGCCGCGAATTGACAAACAGACCGACAGACGTACCGACGGAATTGATAAAAAATATTCTTTGGCATCTAGGGACACTAAAACCTGAAGATGTGTAAAACCCGAAAGAGTGAGTTCCACGATTACAAACATTTTATCTGGCCGCCATTTTGTTCGGATATTTTGAATTAGACCACAATTTTCCCAGTGGACCCCTATACCAGAATTACTTATGGCACTAGGCAATTTCAAATCAATCCATTAAGTAGCTTTCTCAGGCTAAATTTTTAAATATTTTATTATGCCGACATTTTGTTCCACCATTTTGGATTCGCTCCAAAATTTTACCAGTTTTTTCCAACATAATACTTAGATGTTGGTGCAAAATTTGAGATAAATTGGATAAGTAACTTTTAAATAATAATTTTTTAGCATTTAACTAGGTCGCCATTTTGTTTCGCCATGTTGGATTTTTACTAAAACATTATCAGGTCATCCTCATATGACTATTAATTTTTGTTCAAAATTTGCCGCGAACTGACTAACAGACGGACCGACGAGATTTATGAAACATATTTTTTGGCATCTAGGGAAGCTAAAACGTGAAGATATGTAAAACCTGGGTGGGTGATTTTTTGAACATTACAAACATTTTATTTGGCCGTCATTTTGTTCGGCCATCTTGAATTAGTACCACAATTTTACTACAACAATTAGTTATAACACACAATCTGAAATCAATTCATTAGCAGATTTTTCAGGTTGAATTTTTAAATAATTTATTAAGGCGCCATAATGATCCCAATTGATTCCAACATAATACTTAATGTTTGTGTAAAATGTGATAAATTGGTTAAGTAGTTTTTTAATAATAATTTTTTAACATTTCACTAGGCACTTGTTTCACCAGATTGGATTTTTACCAAAATGTTACCAGACCATGCCCATATAACCCTTAAATTTTGACCAAAATTTAAAGTCAATCCTGTAAATAGTTCTTTTAAGCTATGGCGCGAACAGACAGACAGACAGGGAGGAGGGAAGTAAAAACTTAGGTAATTTATGATAGGTTTCAATCTAAGATTTTCTTTAATAACATGTGTACTCTTTGTCATCGTGTAATGTGCCCGTAATAAGGAAGATTTACACTTTTTTGACAACTCTAGACAATACGCAAGAGAACATGTTCCGAAAATT